>JAJTWQ010000007.1:6057500-6432500 GCA_029007595.1 Solanum commersonii | reverse complement strand
CCTCCTTTACAATGTTTACTACTAAGTCTATATATAGACATACAAATTTACTATTCTAAATACTTATCCTAATTACATCTGTCTACTACTATTCATGACTACTATTCATGAATAGTTATTATTTTGTTTACCACTATTCTCTTTACGACTTATTTGCACATATTAATAATGTACACTATCTACCACATACACTTGTCATTATTTATGACACACACACCAAACTATTATGATTTTTTACATCTTATCTATATACCTATTTGACAACTTTGCCAAATTGTTTGGCAACTTTGCCAACTATTTTACATTATTTTATTTACATAACTTTTTCCGTTCTTATCTTCTCCTTCTTGTTTTCTTCTCCGTTAATTATTCCAGCTGGACATCTGGAATTATATTATCTTCTCTGTTGCACTTTGAACATATATGATCAGGATATTTGTGTCCAATTAATTTACAATATCTGGTCAATAATTCTTTTGAAATAAATCTTGTCTTCAAAGCTCTCGTTGTAGGTTGTCCTTCTGGCTTAAGTAATGACAAAATCCATCGCTGGACTTCATCCATATCTGCTTTCCTTAGCTCCCTTGAATTGGAATATATCATTAATTGATCTTTTGAGTAATAACTCCATATAGCATTTCCGTTTAAATAATTGTTTGCTAACTCTTGTATAATAGTTGATATACCAATTATTCTTTTGTTGGCATAAAAACTTGGTATCTCTATTTTGCATATCTCTTCTTGTTGTCCGATGTCCTCGGATATAATCATATCTTTAGTTAGTCCTATCTTGATAACCTGTATTGGAGGTTTTATTTCCTCGTATAATATCTCCGTTTGTGCCGTCTTTGTAATTTTATATAAAATAAATTTCCTTTTGTAACTCTTTTGTATGTGACGAATGCCTTATGTAGTTCTGGTATTCCATTAACTTCTTCTCCGTCATATGTGTATACGGTATTTAACAGTCCATAGTTATAACATGTTCTTACTAGGTTAGCGTTAGTTTTTGGTCGTGCAATTAACTTGTTATATCCTTGTAATTTTTGTGTTAAATAATCCTGGTTTGGTTCTTTTGTGGTTGATATGGGGTTGCGGTTTAAATAAGTTTGGATTTTGTGTATATTTTCAATGTAGGTTCATGTGATATAGTTATATGTCTTTTTCTCGTTTTGGTTTTGCAAACTATTTGCGTATGTAGATGTTTGTGGTTCTATGGACATGTGTCTAGGTGTCCTTTGGGTAAATGATTTTTCGAATAGCTGGTTTAAATTCACATTTTTCTGTTGTTTATCGCTAACTTGTTTGCTTGTACCTGTAGCTGTATTTAAACAAACATTATGGCTTTTAAGGAGTTTCCCATCGTCTCCTTTTAGCTCTGGATTTTTTCCCTCTTCCGATCGACGCAGCTCCGCATTTTTATAGTCATACTGCTGACTAGCTTTAGACTTCAGATTATCTTCATTAGTCTTTAGCTTTTGTATTTCGTTGTCCATACTATCCACTTTTGTACAAAGTGTAGTAATGGCTTTGAGTATCTTTTCAATTGTATCTTCTTCCTCGCCTCGCTCAGAGTAGCTTTGTCGTGATAGGTAATCTGCAATAACATTCTTATCAGTTTTTATTACTTCAATTGTAAATGTAAAATTTAATATATTTAGTACTAATCTCCTTATTTCTTTTGTCGTCACCGAATCTTGTATTTTTTTGTTAGCCACCATTTTACTTGTGTATTATCTGTTATTATAATAAATTCGTTATATACAATATATGGTTCAAATGATAATAAACATTTATATACCGAATATAATTCTTTCCTATTTATTTCCCACTTTACTTCTGCATTAGTAAATGTTCCTGAATAATATCTACAATGATGTTCTATTTTTTTTTCTCCATACCTGTATTTTAATACTCCTCCATAACTTTTTTCACTGGCGTCTGATTCTACTATACAAGTAAATTTTTTATTTTCATCCGGAAAATATAGTTTAGGTAGGTTCTTACATAATAATTTTATTTTTTGTATTTGTGTTTGGTCTTTTTTATCAAACTGGTATTCTACATCTTTCTTTAGTTTTTGTTGTAATGGTTTTAAATTCTCTGCTAATTTTGATATATATTCTCTTACTTGGTTTACTAGTCCTAAAAATGATTGTAATTTCTTTTTTGTATCTAGCTGTTCTTTTGAGTTAATTATTTTTTGTACTATATGTGTTTGCATTTTTATTCCATTTTTATCTATTTGTATTCCTAGGAATTCTATTTGGCTTTTCATTATGTCGGCTTTCTTTTTACTTAGGCTTATACCTGAATATTCTATAATATGTATGAATTTTTCTAATAATCTTATGTGATCATCTTGGATTTTAGAATATAGCAATATATCATCAATATATACTACACAATTTTCTAATTGTTTAAAATAGTTATCCATAAAGTGTTGGTATCTACCTAGTGCATTTTTATATCCAAACGGTAATACATTCCATTCGTAAAATCCTTGTGGTACAGTGAATGCTGTTAGTTTTTTAGATTCCTCTTCTAGTTTTAAGTGATAAAATCCTGATTTACAATCAAATTTGCTAAAATAATTATATCCTTGTATTTGTCTTATCTTTAGTATTTTATTTGGTATCGGATAATTATATGTTTTAGTTTTGTATTTAAATTTCTATAATCAATAACCATTCTACTTTTTCCACTTTTTTGTTCACTATGTTTATTTACGATAAATGCCGGGCTTGTGTGCTTACTATTACTTTCTTTTATATACCCTTTTTCTAGTAATTCATTTATATGTATCTTAAATTCGGTTAAATCATTAAAGTTATACTTTAATGGTTTTTGGGTTATTATACTATTATTGTCAATTAGCTCAATTTTTACTTTTGTTTTATGTTTTTCCCATCCTTGTAAAGGATCTTCACTATATAATAATTCTAACTTATCTTGGATTATTTTTACTTTATCTATGGAGAATATAATTAATTCTATTTTAGGGTCTTCTTCTTTTATATTTTCTAATTTTTGTGTAATTTTTTAGCTTTCTTTTATCCATTCTGTTGTTTTTCGTTTTTTATTATTTACTCTTTTTGCTCCTATTTTTTGTTTACACGGTGTCGTGAACCACCAGTGTGTTTTTGTTATTATATGCGGGTATAATTTTTCTAAAAATGGCATCCCTAATAGCATATATTTTGTAGTTAATTCAAAGTTATATATTTCTTCTATAGTTAATATTTTATCCCATATTTGTATTTTTATATTTTTCGCCTTATATGTAATCATGCTTCCTTCATTATTAAATCTTGTTACTACTATCGGTGTTTTTAATTTTTCCCACTTATCTTCTGGTAAACAATTGTATTTACATATATTAGCTTCTGCTCCCGCATCTATCATTGGTGTATAATATCTGTTGTAATGTCCTTCTATTATTATCTTTGCAAGTATATATATTTTCATATTTTTATCATACTAAAGTCCTTTTTATTATTACTTTTTTATTTTCATAATTTATTGTCAACTGTTTTTCTTCTAGATTATATGGTTTTACCTATTCTAGCCATTTTATTCCTAAAGTGATGTTTTCATCTCCTTGGTATATTTTAAACTTTATTATTATTGGTATACCTCCAATAATTATTTCCTTTTCCGTAGTTTCTGCGGTATATGTTAATACTTTTGGTAGTTCGGGGCACGATTGTTCAGTAGTTATTATTTCATCTTCCGTTACTAATTCTCTTGTAATATAATTTTCTTCTAATCCTGTATTTATTAATATTAAATATTTTCGCTGTTCCATTATTCCCGTTATGTAGTAATGGTGTGGTTTTATTTCTTCTTCCATTGATTTTTGTGGGATTTTATCTATTCTTTTTGAGGTACTCATTTTTGATGATATTTGGGGTATCTCATTGTTTATTCTTTTCGATGTACTTAGTCTTTCCTTTACTATTTCTAAATCTTCTTCTATATCAATTTCGTTATAACTATAATCATTATTATCTATGACTGTAACTATTCTTTCAAAGGGATCTTCTATTTTTATTTTATCTATTTTATTTTTTGCTGTTATTTTATGTTTTGTTGTTAGAACATATAAGTTTTTACATCTAACTGTAAATATTTTACTTCCCAGGGCTAGTTCTATTCCTGACATTTTCCAATATTTTACTTCTAGCTGTAAATATTTTACTTCCCGGGGCTAGTTCTATTCCTGACATTTTCCAATATAATACTAATGATTTATCTATATTCCTGTCATTTACTGCTACTGAGTAGTTAGCACTTATTATAAATTTAAATTTTTGGTATATGAGGTTACCTCTTACTGCGCTTATTATACTTTTTTCTATAGGTTGTATGATTCTATCATCTGCTAAGTATATTTCTATGGGTGTATCTATTCCTTCTCTAAAGCATGCTTTTATTAATATTTCCGTTCCTCCTAAATGTACATATTTAATTGGATTTTTAGCCTTAATATCTTGTATTTCTTTATTTATTATTCGCTTGTTTATTATTGGTATTTTAGCCTTTCCTTTGGTGTATTTGCAATCTATGATATGTTCTCTTTGACTTACTACATAATATTCTTCTTTTTGTCGTTTAAACCAGTTTCTTATTGTTGATATTTCGAATATTTTTGCTACACTTAGATCTAATTCTTTTCCTTTTATTTGTTCAAATATATTATTACCAAATATTATTTTTTGTTCTGCCGATTCTTCATCTTGATATTTTTCTTTAGTTATTGTTTGTATATCTCGCTTGATCATTTATATAGTGTTCACTATCTGATTCTGTTAATGAATTATTTTCCATTTCGTCTATTTCATTTTCTAATAATTCATATATGCTATCTTCACTTTCTAATTCATAATCTACGTATTCTATTTGTGTATATTTTTCATTATCTATTATTATTTCTGTATATGCTTTTTCTTTGGATTTTTAGGTAATTTACAATCTCTAGCTATATGTCCTAATTTTCCACAATTATAACAAGTACATTCCGTTAGTTTTCTTTTTGGTCTATATGGTCTTTTAGTTTTGTAGTTTTTTACATAGTATCTTTTTCTCGATTTTTTATATTTATATTTTGATCTATATTTTTTATTATATTTCCTTTTATTTTTATAATATCTATCCGTACAACCAAATTGAGGTGCTGTTTTATTTTTGCAACACGCCAAGTTTTTTACTAATATTTTTTCCATTTTTATTTCTTCTTTATGTTTTTCACATAGTTCCATAAACCATCGTTGCAAGAATTTCATTCTAGCTCCTAAGGTATCTGTTAATTCTGCCTCATTCCAACTTTTTATTATTTTTGAACTAAAAGGTTCCGGTAACTTTGTAAAATATAATTTTCTTATTTCTTTGCTTTCTTCTGTGTTATACGTTCCTTTATAATAATATTCTCTAAATGCACATGTATATTCATCTATGTAACACATATTACATATTGCTAGTTTTGTCATTAGATTCCGATTTATGATTTTTTCTTTATTTTGTTCTTCTACTTCTGTTGTCATACTGCTGAATTTATTTCTTATAGCTACTTCATATTTATATAATATTTCCATAGTTGTAGTATATAATTCGCCATTAGATTTTTTATTACTTCTTAAAGTTTTTAAACTTTCATCTGATAAATTTTGTAGCCATAATTTTACTGTTCCTATAAGCATTCTTTCTATATATCCTGGTGTCTCTGTTATTGCTATTTTGTTATCTATTAATTGTTTTGATATATATCATATCCATAATTGGATTGTTTTATTTATATCTGCTACATAGTCTAAATCTAAAAAATCATTTCGTTCAGCTATTGGTTTAGGTATCCATTTTTTATTTAATTTTTTTATCCCATATAGGTTTTTCTCTATCATTTTGTTCATAGTTTTCATTATAATATTTTTTATTAAAATTTTTTGGGTTTTTACTCCTGATGTACTAGGTTTTTCGTCCATGTCTATGTCACCTGTATTTACTTCTAAATTCTTTGTATTATCTATGTTTTCTAAAAGTTCTGTATATGTTTCGCTTGTTTCCGAATGTTGTTCTATATCATCGTCGTTTATTTCATCAACTCTTATTTCGGGTAGATTATTTTGGTTATTTTCTTCTTTTTCTTCTAACTCTTCTAATTCATCTTCTAATTGCAATTTTTCTTTAAATTTAATTATCTCATTTGCTAATTTTGTTTTTTGTTCTTTTTCTTTTTGTTTGATTTCATACATTTCTTTTAATATTGCTAGCTCTTTTTCTAGCTCTATTATTTTAGTATTTTTTACTTCTTCTAATTGTTGTACTTCCTTTTTTGCTTGTTGTTTTATTTTTTCACTTTCCGTTTTTCTATCTATTTCTTCATTTTCTTTTGTTATTCTCACCATAGCGGTTAAACTATCTTCTAGTTTTACTATTTCTTTTTCTAACATTAAACTTAGATTTTCACCTATTTTTTTATATTTTCTTCCTAGATTAGAAAATATTATCTTTATTTTTAATCCGTCATAATTTTCATATATTTTTTCATCTATTGCGTATTCTTCCTTATTCATTTATAGATTATGTTGAAGTTTATATTCTAAGTTATTTATTTGTATTTCTAGATATATAATAGTCTTTCTTTGTGCTATTATAGATTTGTGACAAGTTCCTGCAAATATATTACTGTTAAGAATTTCATATCCACTCTCTAGTTGGACCTGAGCATAAAGGGTTGTTAAAGTGGGTTAAATCCTACATTTGTTTGCAATGAACTGGTGATCTAATTGTTTGGACTTAGACAATCCTCTTCTCATTAGCTAGGTTTTGGGGTTAAGTCAGACTCATGTGTCATGTCTTTACACTTGTATTATTCTGTCAGGATCAAGTTTTATATTAGAAAATGTAACACCTCATATACTTACAGTTGTCTTTTTTTATTTTGTGTCAAGGATTTACGAGCCTAAATTTGAAAATTTTATATTAATATTGCTCACGTTTGGAAACATGGATTCTAAATAAGAATTTGATATAAATATATTTTTTAGTCTCTCTTAAAAATGCCTTCTATATTCATTAAAAGAATTCTTTAATTACGATATATGTGTTTATATTATTTTATAAGAGTTTATGATTTATTAATATTTTAATGGAGATAAAGAGATTAGTAATATTGAAGAATTATTATATGATGTAGACTTTATTCGAAATAATTTTCTACTAATTGTGGTATATCCAAAAGTTATTCATATTTTACCACAAATCTACGCAATACCCGAATATATATATAATGGAATAAAAATATTTTGAAAATGTTACCTCCACCTCCACCTCCACGTGGAAGTGAAGGGAGTGGACAACCATTAAAGTTTATGTGGTGGCACCAATTGGGCAAAGCATTAAATGTTGTTGCTTTGTACTTCAAATTAGCTAACATATTTTATGTTATAGATATAGGTTGCAAAACATAAATTTTTGTCGATTTTGGCTTTACTAGATAAAGTTTTCAATTACTGTAAACATCCATCAATTTTCTATCACGACTCAGGGGTACCCCCTAGATGCAACACGACATACTTGACCCCGAAGGGATCTCATAAAAACCCTTAGCATACATAAACATAAGAAAATAGAAATGATGCGAAATTTAAAATTTTACAATCGAAGTCTTTTTATTAAAATCCAAAAGCGAAGTCTAGACCTTGTCTCATTAACCATCTACTACAATAGAATGTCAAAGAAGGGTCACAGCCTTTTACAAAGTAAAGTCTCAAAATAGAATAATGGAAAGCAACTAGAAGTAAATGACATCTTGTCCTCGAACCATGAGGACTCACACAAGTCTTGGAGATAAGCAATTCAAGAGTTTGTCAAGAAAGGAAGTACACTTCACCTAGCCGGAACCTACACTTATCAAAAATATAGAAGAAATATGGGTTAGCACAAATATGTACTAAGTATGGAAGCATGCATAAAAATCCTTGAAATATGATAAAAAGGACAATTTAGTTAAAAAGCATGCATTTGTCAAATTTGAGAATCACCATGCACCTTTAATGTAAAATAAAAGTCATAGCATATTCATCATACAAATCCTCATAACATAGTATAACCATTACCTTAGCAACCCTAAGATATACTTGTGCAACGTATGGTTGGCATCCCATAATACCAACCATACTAAGTACTCCTTTGAGGCCACCTTAGTCATACATATCATCCTTAGACCTCATCATAGTCAATAGTCATAGATAAGGAAATAGTCATGTACATTACTTGAACATAAGAAAAGTCATTCATAGCAACAATCCATTCAAAATACATGCATACCTTCATATCTTATCATAGCATAAAGAACCATCCCATAACCCCTTTCCAAGTCTACTTGTGCCATGTAAAAGTGAAGTCCCATACCCCACTCCTACTAAGTAAAGCTCATCAAGAAGTCATAAGTATAATTCGTGTCATATTCATTATCTTGTCATGTAGGGAAAATAGCCATAATCGACATAGACCATGTGAGCTACATGGAATCCCAGTGTCGTGTAACCCCACACCGAAAGAAGGTGTCCTACTTGCCTAAGGTAGAACTAAATGTATTAGCTTTTAGGTTGATCCACTAGCTAAAGACCTATGTGGGAACATATTTATAGGATATGGAGATTGCTTCTAGAAACTCGATCTATTGTATTGGCAGAGGAGCTTCCATCTCATGAGAATAATTTAAATGACCCGACCTATTGTATTGACGGGAGGGCCTATACCTCATTTTCCATATCCACTCAGTGCTAAGCATTATTTCCCAAATTATACATAATTACTCTTGAATTACATTTACATGTGTGAAGGAATATCTTGCCCTTCATTCAATACAACTCATAAAATAACTCATAGATTCAATTAGGTGAGAATGGACTTTCAACCTTAGAATCATCATTAACATGTGAGAAAACCTTTCACATCATGTTCATAGCGTTTCATGAGAATAGCCTTTCAATCAAAACAACAACATTATCATCATCTTAGACAATTCATATATAGTCATGTGTAAGGGTAAGGGGAGAATGGTCCTTCAACAATACCACAATTTACACAATAGTCATAGGATCTTCACTTTCTAAGTGAACCATAAGTTCATATAGAACTTTTATCAACATGTACAAAACCTCATAATTTACCCTTCAAGGGTCATGCATCATGTCTCACAATCATACCTAGAAATACTACAGTAGGCATGAATAATAGCATGATTTTAATAACTAAAATACCATAGACACAATTAATAGTATACATCTTGCATCAATATACCCATCACAATTCATGAAATTGGGTCATGGGAAAATTCATGGGTTCATGGGGGACTTTATCATAAAATCACCATAAAACAAAAATATCAATTATAATATAATACAATTAACTCATTGAAATCGTGTTTAGGAAGAATCCATGACTTAGATTGAAAACCCTAGGTTTTGAAGAATCTACCAATTTAAAATTGAGAGTTGAAGGGCTTCATGGAAGAAAGTAATCCATGAATCAAGAGTCCCATACCTTTTTTGAAGATTTCCTCACGAATGTTGAGAAGGTGAGTTCTTGAGCCCTAATCTTCAAGTTCTTGTTCTTCTTGAATGGAGGATTTCTAGTGAGAGAAATATTGCGAGGGAGAGGATTTTGGGAATTATTTGGGTGTTGTGAATTAATGACTAAAATTGGGTGAATTTAACTTTAAAACGTTTATATACTTGTTAGGAAAAGATTATACTAATGTTGGCTCAACTTTTGGAAGAATAATTAAAGCCCCTAAAGTTTGGACTTAAAATCTACCAAGGTCCCGTTTTAGCTCACCTAATGCACCCCCTTAGGTCGCCAAGGGCACTAGGCAGCACACCTAATGGACCCTTGGCTCACCTAAAATTACAGAATGCTCCATCATGGAGCATTTCCCATGAACGAGGAGGAGGGTCTTTGGGCGATGCACCAAGTGGGTTGGCGAGCCCCGACCTAGCTCGCCCAAAATTCCAGTAGGTAGGTCAAGGGGGGGCTGCCCACTAGGCGAGGGAGGGTCCTTTTGGTTGGTAGCCAAATTGCTTGGGCAATGGTGTTGCCCCATCGCCAAGTGGTCCATTTCAAAAATTGTTTTCCTCCTTTTTTCTTAAGTGATCTAGGCCCCTTTGCCTTCTTGCTGGACTCTTACTTTATTGGTTTTAGCTCTAGTTAAGTCTACACATTTCCGGAGTCTTACATTTTCCCCTACCAAATAATGCTTTCAATTGTTGTAGAGATGTATGTGCACACTACGTTTGATTAATAGTTGTGGAAAGAAAATATTTTGAGGTGATTATTTATCACTAAAAGAAAATTGATAATCTACATCAAGTTATTCAAGCCCATATTTAAGGCATGTTAAAGCAAAATTCTTTTTTTCATATCGCACGAATTCCAAAAAGTTATAAATCATCGAATGAGTTATATTTACTATTTTATTGCTAGAAAGACCCTCTGTGAAGGTCATTGAGAAGTCAGCTGATTTTATTCCTTGATTTTATCATATCGTTCTCATACCTTATCATTGTGAAGTATGTTTGGTGGTAAAGTTATCATCCGTCAAGTTTCTTACTCTTTATGTCTATTAGCGAGCTATTGTCCTCAGATAAGAGCTGAAATGTTGGAGAATTATTATGATATATCTAAGGGAGTTGTCAAGCTAATATTTCTTGTCAGAAGCTTTTACAAAATTGTTTTTCAAAACTGATACTAATATTAAATCTTATACTCTATTTTTTTAGTATATACTTGTATGCAACCTATTTCTAAAATGGATCATACTATTACCAATTTGGAGTTGTTCATATAAATCAAGTTAAGCATGTCAATCACCTTCTGAGTTTCTAAATGATTATTTTTCTAAGTTAAAGTTGAGTCAAAGCTTCAAAACTATTATAAGTTTTATTGAGAGCTAAATAAAGTCATGAGTACATTCTTTAAGCACCTTAAGATCTTTATGAACGTCCTCAATTTTAAGTTACCTTTCTGAAGTTTTGAGTTAGTACTCATGCTTATTCTAAAAGCCTATGAGGTTCTATGAGTCGTTTTCATGTTATACAGAAGTGATTCTAAGGTTTGGAGAATAAGAGCACGAAAGAGCAAAGATTGACTAAGTTTTTGTTATGGCCTACTATGTGTTTTTCCAGAGTTCATGTCATGATATGTTATGCATTTACTTCGAGCTATAATCGGAGGGAAGGGGACCTATTTTCTCATAAGACAATGTATATGGTACAAATAGCCACAAGTTGGCAAATATTATTCATGTTAGCTATTGGAAAGACCGTTATTGCTAGCATTTGGTTGGGTATGTCATACATTTGCATTGGTATATATGTATTCACGACATATGATTACACGAGCATATCATGCATATTTGATTACTATGAGGTCATATGTCCGTCATGGAGGCTAACATAGTTTTATTTTCAGATAGTATCTTTATTAACCTTTTTATCCAGTTGTTTAAAATTTCACTTTCTGCCTTACATACCAATACAATTTAATTCATACTAACCTCCCATTGTTAGGAGACGTTTCATGTCGTGTTGTAGGTTTAGATAGATATCTTAATCAACCTTTGCAATAGGGGTGTTGTTTCAGTTGAGGATTGGTATGCTTCATTTTTTCTAGAGTTATTGGTTGTCTATCAGTTTTGTATACTGAGTTTTCTAAATAGTTGTTGGTATCTTTGGGAACTTTTTTCAACCAGTTGAGTTGTAGTATTTGTAGAGACTTGTGGATATACTTTGGTAATCTTCTCAGTTTTCATTTATAGCCTTGCCGGCTTATTATATTTACGATTTTAGTTGCAACCCTGTCGGTTTGCTAGTTCTTATTAGTTAAGTTGGTCTTGATGATCTATTTCATTATCTTTAATGTTGTTGTGACCTCGCCGGTCCAGCTATCTTGTTTCAGCAGCAGGTTATTGTGGAAACTTTTTTGGCCCTCATTGTTTTATTTCCTTTATGTTTTAGTTGGTTTGCTCGGCCCAGTGAGGCATCAGGTGCCTATTGTCCGTACCCTAAGTTTGAGTGTGATAGAAATAAACAAGGTGCTATGAATCCTTGGATGGTAATCCTTTTGTAGATTATATCCAACATTTCTGGATTAAATTCAATGCCTAGAAATCTTACCTTGTTAACAATGTCAAATAATATGTCCAAGTATTCTTTGATTGTCTCAAGAGTGTTTCATTTTCTTCAACTTGAATTCTTCAACCTCTAGCATATTCTTTCTTTAGATAATTCCAAATTTCTTTGGCTAATGGGAGAGACATGACTACTATGAAAATAGTGGTTGAAACAACAACAAACAGAGTTACTTTTGCCTTGGACTTCAGGGTTTCCTTTTTCTTGTGACTCTTAATTTAAGCTATGGTGAGATTCACCATCGAAAACAAGAAAAGTCATTTATGAAAATTATTTTTGAAATCCATCTCTTCATTCACAAGTCCCTCAAGAAAAATGGCTTTAGATCCCAATTGTTGGTTTTTGAAAGAAAAGAAATGCCGGAAAACAACAAATGAAGAAAAGTTGAAGAATAAAATTTTATTGCACTAGAGAATGTCATACTATTGAGTATTGACTAAAAAAGACATGTATTTAAAGACTAAAAATCTAACTAAAAATGAGATAACTATGTCCTATATTTTAGATTCCATCTACTACATAACAAACAATAGAAATCGAGAATGTCATACTATTGAGTATTGACTAACAAAAGACATGTATTTAAAAACTAAAAGTCCAACTAAAAAATAGATAACTACGTCCTATCTTTCAGATTCCATCAACTTCATAAGAAACAATAGAAATCAGGTCTAACTTAATAAAATTATTGCAGTAAGAAGATCTATTGTTCTAAGCCAAATATTCAACATATATAAAGAAAATTCCAAGATCTTCAATTTTGAACCTCCTATGTATAGCTCTTAAGGTTTTGAAGCCAATTTGAGAAAGCTTGAAGCGTGTTCGTATCAGCTGGGTGATGCTTCTGTGTAAACTTAAGGAGGGTAGGCCATGTGAAGTCGGGATAAATTCGAGGGTTATTGGAGTCCACCAATTCAGTTGGTGACCTCACCACCTTATCTTTGTTTGGACAAAGAAAGAAAACAAGTGATATCCTAGGACTATAGTTGTTTACCACTGCTCTATGCAAGCAACTTTTGAATATTCCATTTGATAGCGCCTACAAAAAGGCAAACACCAAATTTGTTATAACCCCACTTGATCAATTATGCGAAAGACATCATATTCATGTTATACACATGTCCTAAGCCCTCATCATGTTTACCATTGCATATTATGTGAAAATCTCCTATATTATTTGTCTAATAAATATATATTGCTTGTCTAATTGTCTCTATTATATGCAGTACATTAGCTTATTATATAATTCTAACATGTAAATTTGCTTACCATAAATGTGTCGCCTATGTTAACCACAAAGGCATTGGAATTTGGATTGATGGAATGCCATTCATTATCCACAAAAACTTGAAGTCCGCTAACACAATCTTGATGGAGAATGGTTAATGATGTTGGATCATAATGAGGCCATGTTCCTAAGGTGAGCTCTGGATTTTGACATGGCGGATAGTAGTTGATTCTCATTATGGATTCATGGTCTTTGAAATAATCTTTAAAGTGGTTCTTCTGTACGCCTAGACTCATTCCTAAGAGCTCCATGATACTAAGAGAAAGTGTGCTCATCGAATTGCAATATTCTTGATAAACATTCCTGTGTAATTAAAGGGGAAAAAGTTAATTTATTTACAAAACTGAAAAAAATAGAAAAATAGAAACTCCTTCGATTTCAATTTGGACCAGAATGCCCAACTTTGTGGTTTTAAATATGTCATGTGAAAAGTTGAAATTATAGAGTTTCAAAAAAAAAGAAGAAAAAAATAACAATTTTTAGAAACCGACTAAAAAGAAAAGTAATGCTCTCTCAGTTCCTTTTTATTTGTCATACAGATTAAAAATACTTGTTCCAAAATAATTGTAATTTAAAATATAAAGAGAGAATTAATGATTCTTTTCAAACTTTGTCCTTAACATTAATTATTCTAGAATTAAGAGGCACATATGTAGATAAAGATCAAACATATAATAAGGGATATATTGGTCTAACAACACTCCTTATTAATTTTTTCTTAAGGGTTGTGCCAAACCTTATCATGACAATTAGCAAAAGAACAGAGGGAGTATAAGGAAAAAAAATGAAACATAGCAGAGGTATAAGAATTTTTTTTTGAAACATAGTAGAGGTAGTCAGTTGTCCTTACCCAAGATTGTTAAAACTTTCACCCATTGTCCTTTGGAAATACTCTTCAACTATATGCAATGAGTCTTCTTTAGCAGAGTATTGAAAAGAGAGTGTCTCTTTCCAAGGCAACTTTGACAAAAACGTTCCAGTAAAGCTGCTAGCATAGCCACAATGCTCACCAATTTTTCTCTCAGCTTTTTGCTTTTCAGAGAGAGGCAAGTTAAAGAACATGTCCATATTACGATGGGCGTTCGAGATGAGATTAGCATCAACTCCGTGGTTCACTACAAGGAAGAAACCGTGACTCCTGCACGCTTCACCAACAAGCCTAGATGCTTGTTGTGCCGTGGCAGGGTCACCAGAAAAGAAACCCCCTAAGTCGATAAGGGGAACCGGAAGTTCTTGTGCTATAGCACAATCCTTCTCGTCGTGTTTCATTTGGGATCCATAAAAGATTAATGGATTTTTCTCATCTACCATAGATAATTTATCATTTGTGATTATACTATCTTTGGCCATTGAATGGAAGGGTTTGTTTTTTCTCTCTTGTGCAATGAGTCACAAGTGAATATGAAGTAGTAAGAGTGAATTGTCAGGAGCCAAAGTGAAGCATTATATAGGGTTTAATGATGCTTACATTTGGGTAGAAGTCCACATGTTTTTTTTTTTTTTTTATTGTTTATCTGAGAGTTTATTACTGTATTAGTGATATGTTTGACCATAAATTTTGAAAATAATTATTACTAAAGATATGTTTGACCATATATTTAGAGAATTTATTAATGTATTAGTGATATGTTTGACCATAAATTTTAAAAATAATTATTACTAAAGATATGTTTGACCATATATTTAGAAAATTTATTAATGTATTAAAGATATGTTTACCATAAATTTTGAAAATTTATTATTAAAGATATATTTGACCATTGATTTAGAAAATTTATTACAATATTAAAGATATGTTTGACCATAAATATTTAAAATTTATCATTAAAGATATGTTTGACCATAGATTTAGAAAATTTATTACTGTATTAAAGATATGTTTGACCATATATTTTAAATTTTTATTACTATTAAAGATATGTTTGACCATAAATTTAGAATATTTATTATTGTATTAAAGATATTTTGACCATAATTATTAACAATTTATTATTAAAGATAAGATTGATCATAGACTTTGAAAATTTTCTTCAAAAAATTTCCAAGTAATAGTTTGCTGAGAAGGGCTTAATAATGCTTTAAATTGGGGTGTAGGTCTATTACAAAATATACATAGACATATCTACCCATATTATTCATAGAATAATTATAGATAGAGATATTTAAGGATTTTTTCTAATTTAGTTTCCTTAGATAGATATCCTTATACACCTACAAATAACTCTTAATCTTAAAATAGTACTACAAGGAAATAGATCCATTGGCTCTTTGCATTTTATTTGGTACTCCCTCTGTCTAAAATACTTGTCAACTATTGAATTTACACACTTATTAAGAAACTATAAATAGAAGGGTAATTTTACTATATCAACCTTTGAATATTATAAATACAATGTTTTGAAAAATATAAAAGTGAAATGAATATAATTAATGATAAGAGTAAATTATGAACTAAGTGTAAAATTATCCATTGATTTCATAAAGTAGACATATATTGTTAGACATTTCAAAATAGTATAGTGGACAACTATTGTTGGACAAATGGAGTATCACTTATCAGAGCTAGGTCCATCCCCATTTGGGCTCCTGTTCCACGGTCTAATTGGGCGTGGGTGTGAACAGAGGTGTTAGAGTGGTTAAAAGTCCCACATTGAATGGGAATTGGCTAGTAGTCTCTTTATATGGACTTGGACATTCTTCTCCTCATGAGCTAGCTTATGGGGTTGAGTTATTCCCACTAGCATTAGTCGGTCAGGATCAACGTGTATTTTCGAAATGAGCAAGTTTCCTTTATTCACAAAACTTATATGTCATTCAGAAGTTATTGATACTTGATGTAATGACGGAGGCTGCGCATGAGCTTTAAACAATGGTCCAATGCCATGGTATCATCTATAGACGATCAAGCATGGTTCATGCCATAGGACTTGATTTCTACTCATCCCACCTCTGTGGCGGCTGGGAACTTCATATTGTTGAATCTGATACCGATTTGGAGTTTTACATTGTAAGTTGAATGAGCTAAATGCCCCATCTATGACTTCACCGTGATCCTGTTCTGTTTGTTTGATGCATGCCTATTACTCTGTACATTGTTAGCTCACTATGTCATAGACACCGGTAGCACCTTCCTTACTTATTAATGATTACACTTTGCTTAGCTTGTTCAGATAAACTCTTCTTTTTGCTTAATGTCTTTGGGTATATGCTGCAACTGATATATCCTACGTGTGGTTGCGGCATATACCCATGGCTCATTTGTTTTCTGGTCTTTTAATCTTTATTTTCCAGTTTTCGTATTCTCGTATAATAAGATGTTTGAGTTTTCTTCTCTGCTTTACATAGCTAACCTCACTACTACTAATTTTTCAGCTGGCTATGACTTGCCTCCAACTCTATGTCGAGATGGCAATGCAGACTTCTGGAGCACTTGAATCACCAGAAATCTTACACCTATCAAATAAGAGCATCAAAATGGATTACAACTTGAAAGAAGCACATATAAGATATTGTTCGCTAATATGACGGAAGTAAGTAAGTTCTTGACTTATTAATTCATGAATAAATATGCCAACAATCATGAATCTTCATAATTTTCACTCATCTGCAACTTTGACAATCTTTTTGCCTATATTTTCGCCATTGAATAGTCCAATAAAAGCAGAGGGAATGCTTTCAATGCCTCGTGAGACATCTTCAATGGTTTTGAGTTTTCCACCTAGGAGGTACTCAACTGTTTTCGGGAAGAATTCAGCATCGCATTCATGAGATAAACTGCAGGGAATCCGTGGATGGTAATCCTTTTGTAGACTATATCCAACATCTCTGGAGCAGCTCGTGTGCTAGCATTCGTGTACTCAGAAATAATCCCACAAACAGCTACTCTGCCGAATGAGTTCATGTTTGCCACTGCTGCTGCTAACATCCTGCCTCTCACGTTGTCGAATTAGACATCAATCCCTTGAGGGAAACACCTTTTCAAAGCTGATTTAAGGTCAATTTGTTGTTTATAATTAAATGCATCGTCGTATCCAAGTATCTCCTTAAGAAAATTTACCTTTTCTCGACTACCAGCATAGCAACAACATAGCATCCATGTAATTTAGCATACTGTCTTGCTAAATGCCTTATCGAATCTGAAGCAGCAGACACAAAAACTTTCTCCCCTAGCTTCGATTTACACACTTCGACGAATTCACAATAGGCAGTTGGTCCTCTGAATTCAAAAACTCCGACATGATAAGACAACGGAAAGCCCATATTAGGATCCAACTTATTCAACAATGAACCTTCCTTTATTATACTATACTCTCCCCAGGTAAGTAACCCTGCTACGAAATCACCATTTTTGAACTCAGGTCGTTGAGAGAACAACACGCTTCCAACACCATAACTGTCAATGGACTCACCAAGAGTTAATGGCAGTTGCAAAACTTATGGCTCCTTGTGACGAACTTTGGATCTTCATTCGATTTATCTGATACGGATTGATTGACACATGATAACCAGGTTTTGAGGGCGTTTTTATGAAATTGGCTAGGTTTTCCGCTCTTATGCTATTTTTGTTTTAGTTTATGCAATTCTTTAATATTACTGGGTTTGAGACTGACTTGTCTTGGTGGGATAGATAAGTGTTATCACGTCCATTTCAGGGTCATGACATTCTCTCTCCTTTCCGTATAACAATAAATTTTTTATTGCGAGTATACTTTCTCTACTCTTATTTTAATTATATGTTTTAATACTTTGAAGTTGAAAGTTTTGTTCTTCCGTTGTTCTTTCTCTTTGCTTTTAAATTTCTTTTAAGTACTATTCATATTTTTAGTTTTAACATTTAATGTTAATGTGTCTATCACATTTTGATCATTAATGTCTATGGAATAATTGGGATAACAATTAAAGTATATGGATAATAGTTGTAGCATTTACTATTTTTTGCCTATCCTTGCGGATTCAACATATTTTTGTTGCCGGTTTCATCATTATATGAGGAATCAGTATCTAATAACTCCAATATTTATTTTGATTTGTATTAGTATTGATATTTAATAAGGCTTCTTCGAGCCTTCTTTTAAATTTTTCTTTGGAGAGCTTGGAATCATTCTGTGAATTTGGTATTAACTTATCATTGTGGACTGCTGGTGCCTATCCTTTAATTCTAATAGTCTTGCTTAGATACTTGAGTCTTTCAAATTCATGAATGTCGAAGAACCAACTAATAATATAAGAAATCCTTTTGGAAATAAAAAAGTTGCATAATTTAATATCTTCTTATAAGGTAGAGATATTATGCTCCACCTGAAATTTTATTAAACTAGGGTCTACACGATTATTCTCCGCAACAGAGAAAAACTTAAAATAAATTGTAAATTTTGGAAAGCACACATACGCAATGATGGAATTGATTTTATTAATGATTTTATGATAACCAAGGATATAAATGATATAATATTAGGTATTGGTTTCATCACCCAAAGAAAACCCTATACTACCAAATTAGACGACATCAACACCATTATTTAACGAAAGAATATTATGTTCCCCTACCTAAACAATATGTAAAAAGATGAAAATAAATACATAAAAGATGAAACTATCTTTAGGATAATTTTACTTTCACAACAAAAAAAATATTTAATAAAAACTATTCAGCCTTGTATTCCACCTAGAATTTGCTTAGCCTTCTTTGTCATAGCTCTAGGTGTTACCAAATTTCAAAATAATTTCATAAACAATGACTACAACGCAGCCCAATATATGTTTTACAAGGGATTCATCTAAAAAAATATATTTTCCAGAGGGTAAACTTTATTATCCAACTTTACTTTTAAAATAAGGGGAGGAAATAATTCCCTCTGAAAATTTTGACAAAAGAATTTTCAGGGAAATAATGAGACTAGGGACACTAGTAGTTGCACCAAGCCTAACATACATAAAACTGTACCAGGTTCCTTATAATCATACCAATTATATGTCTGGGGTCGATGAGCTTTCGATAGGAGAATGGGGTATGTGGATTATGTATAAACCATTCAAAGGGGATTAAAATTCTTTTAATCGTGAACTTTGAGTATTGTATACTATATAGATAATTTTTCTCAATTATATGCTCAATTTTTACTAAATATATATCCTTTAAGATAAATTCATAATACCTCTATGTATTAAGGGGATCGACTGTCATGACCCAAAGTACACCCTATGTGTGACATGGCGCATAAGACCCCGACATGCCTTACACAAGCTACTTGACATAAATATACACATAGTAATAGAGAAAAGAAAAGCATTTTATATCAAATAAAGAGTTTGACATTTCAAAGCGGAAGTCTAACATAGTCTTGACAAGCCTTTTTACAACATCAAAGAAGTGGTCGGGATGTAACCCGTATACCACGTACAATATCCAAAAATAAATTACATAAGAAAGAAATAAAGGCGACATGGTCCTCCGAGTATGAGGACTCACCAAGTCTTCAAATCTCTAGAGTGATCATGTAGCCACGAATGGAGGGAGAGGAGTCATCAAGCCCTACATTGGTGAAATAATTTAGGCACAAATATGCATTAGTACATTTAATGTCCTATGTATGAGGGATATGCTTTAAAATGTAAAACATGAACATAATACCCTTGAGTTGGTAAGCCACCAACTCCACTTTCTCAACCGTAGACAATACCATGATACCTACTATCTTGTAAACCTCATTAATAAACTCTTTTAGGATCCTCATCAAGCTTAGAACCATGGAATTTCAGAGGATTCATCCTAGTGAAGTCCCATATCCTTGCCTCTGCCGTACCAACATTTGGGTTCATGTGGGAGAATTAGCCTCTCTATTGGCTTGGGCTGTTATAGCTTGATCCAACACTTGGAAAGCAGCTCAAAAGTCACTTTCTCAGATAAAGGATCAACCAAAACTAGAGGAAACTCGGGCTCCATATTTTCGTTACCCCTACTCCTTCTCACATAAGCTCTTTGAGGGGCCATATCTTTAAAGGGATCAAACACAATTTACGAGAAAGATCTTTATAAAGATAGACTCTATCGCACAACTTTAGGGTAATGAAAGAGGCAAAGATTCCTAAATGTATTGTAGCCTTCTATTCATAAATGTGGTGCTCTTCATACTTATGAACAAGACTCTAGTCAACGCGACTTGTTAGATATCCTAGGATCTTTTCTAAAACCTTGTGCTCTGAATACCAAGTTTGTCACGACCCAAAGTACACCCTAGGTGTGACAAGCTGCATAAGACCCGGAGAGGCCCTACAAAAGCCACTTGAAAAACATATATACATAGTAATTGATAAAATTAAAGCATTTTATATCAATAAAGAGTTTGACATTTCAAAGTAGTAATCTAACATAGTCTTGTAACACCTCAGATTCGAGAAAAGCTAGAAAGGGGTCAGCGGGGCAAGTGCCCAAAAGTGGACCATGGAACCCTTCATGGAGCCCTAGATGGGTAGTGAAGGGGAGCACGGTTCGTTGATGAGCTTGTGGGGTCTTACAGAACCTGCCCCAGACAGGTTCCACCTTGACGGATGGACAGACGGCCCATGGTGATGTTGATGGGTTGTCAAAGGGGTTGTCAAGTGGGTCAAATGATAAGAGGTTCTCCCCTAGTCACAAGATCACGGGGGTCGGAACGGCCCATGAAGCCCCACATGGACCGTGAGATTGTCCGTGAAAGGGATTTATAAGACTTAGAGTTTTGGGTCAACTTCAAACGATCATATTTTTTAGCACAAAATTAATTTGGTGGCCCCATGACCTATAAAATTAAAGATCTCTAAGTCCTCTTTCCAATGCCACAACATTTTCCTACTAACAAGCTTGGAGTAAAAAGTTATGCCTGAAATAGTGAAGCCTTGTCGGGCGGAGCATTCTTCACGACCCACTTAACGAACTATGGTGCTGTAGATGGCTCGTCTAGGGCTTCCCTCGAGTCAATTCAGCAGTTTTAAGTCAGAGGTTTTTAGGTCTTTCCCAATTGTTTTAACTCAATACTATGTCGTTTTACCTTTTACCCAAAGCCCCCCAAAATCACTCAATTCAATTCATACTCTCAAATTCCCAAAGAAAGATCAAGTATTCCTCTCAAATATTTCTCTTTCTAAGGAAGAAGAAGAAGTCAAGTTAGGGTTTCAAGAGCAAGTCTCCAATTCACCAATTTCTTAAGGGTTTTGAACTCCTAGGTATGATAATGTTCACCTTTGGAGCTCTTTCCTCCATAGTATTCCTAAATTCTCCAGATTTCAAGTTAGAAATCCCCAATTGAAGTTAGGGGTTTTTTCCCCATGTTATGGGTTCCTTTCAATGTTGATCCAATTGATTTTTTTATGACTTTTTATGCATGAAGTTAATTAATTGCATTTTTTAAAGTTTATTTCCCATTAACCCATGCATAAGCCATGATTTTGATTATAAACCATGAAAAATGAATTTTTGAAGATATGTATGTCCTTTTAATGAGATTGATGTAAATGAAGTTGAGGATGCATTTTTTTAAAAACATGATGAAGCTTATGAATAATTGAAAATCATGCATGTTTATGACTCAAATAAGCTTATAGATGAAGAAAACTATATGTTCTATGAAGCTTGGCCACATGACATTAATGGCATCTAGACTTGCCCTCAATGCTTTTCAGGCTTTTTTCCTAAATTGGGTCTTGATTAGTATGGTATCCGGATATGCCATCAATGATTATAGATCACGATTTAAAAACTATTTCCATTAGTAGTAGGGCATTTCTATCACGAAGTGAATGACTATGGGCCTTAAAAGCTATTATGAAAGGATAATGGATAGTGAATGGTTTTCTCACGCATATCTAAGAAGTAATCCTATGATACGACAAGCAGCTAATACCCATATCTCAATGATAAGACAAGTTAAGATTAATGATTATTCCATAGGATATATGCTTAGAACCGAGAGGATATTGAGATGGAAGACCTCTCATAGGATGATTGTCTTAAGATAGACAATGATTGTCTTAGATAGACATTAGCTAGTGGATCACTTAAGCTAGAAGTTCATTGTCCTACCTTGGCAAGTAGGACACTCTCTTTTAGGTATGAGAGAAGTACGCCAGATTCCAAGTTATAGCTCACATGGTCTCTATGTCGGTTAAGGCTACTTCCTACAACAATGAACCAAGGTTACCTTTAAAGTATCTCACATGTGTTTTAATGATGATTTTACTTGCATTGACCATGATTACGATTTATATTTTCTAACCCTCTATCATACTTGGTACATTCTTTGTACAAACGCATACTCTTGCCTACATTGTCTCTAAAATGTAGGGACCGACACTTTGATTCTGCTTCTCCGTGGCTAGGGATCACTTAGTAAATATTGAAGACTGGTGAGTCCTTATGTTCCGAGGAACGAGCCTTTGTTTCTTATTGTCCTTACTTTTTAGTATTATTTGTGATGTACAGATTAAGTCCCGATGACTCTTGATGTACTAGATGACTTAAAGATTATGTAGACTTTTTCTTCATTTTTGGCAAACTCTTTATGATATTAACTATCTTTTAACCTCGTTAGATTTTATTATTTTGTTTATGTATGCTAAGTGGCTTGTGTAGGGCCTCTCGGGGTCTTATACGCCATTTCACGTCTAGGGTCTACTTTGGGTAGTGAAAAAATTGGTATTCAGAGAACAAGGTTTAGAAAGGTTATAAGATGTCTTATTAGCCACATCGAGTAAAGTTTTATTCATAAGTGTGAAGTGTGCCACATTAATGAATAAGAAGCTATAAGATGATTAGGAAACTCTACTTCTTTCATTACTCTATGGTCATACGATAGAGTGTAACTCTAGGTCTCCTTCTCTCCTAACCCCTATTTATGATTTTCAGAATATGCCTCCATGAAGGAATCCTGTTAGAAGTAATGTTTGTGAAAATCTAAGACAAGAGGTTCCCCAAGTGCCGGTCGACCCTTTGGATGACTAAGTGACTAATGATGAGTTTCAAGCCACATTTCAAACATTGGCCCAAGCTATGATGGCTAAAGAAAATAAGGAGGTTGTGGCTTCCTTAAGCCCAAATATGGGTATAATGGTAACTAGAGTGAGAGACTTTACTAGGATGAATCCTCCAGAATTTCATGGGTCTAAAGTTGAGGAAGATCATCAATAGTTTATTGATATGGTGTATAAGGTGTTGATGATCATGGGATTGATGCTAGTGGAAAAGGCAGAATTAGCCACTTATCAACCTAAGGGTATTGCTAAAGTTTGGTTCAACCAATGGAAGGAAGAGATGGCGGTAGATGAGGGTCCTTTTGATTAGGAGAAATTTAAGGTTGCATTTCTTGATAGCTTATTTCCCCTTGAGATGAGGGAGGCAAAGGTACTTGAGTTCATTAACCTTCGTCAAGGGAATATGAGTGTGAAGAAGTAAGCTTTGAAATTCACACAATTGTTTAAATATGCTCCAACTATGGTTGCCGATCAAAGTAAATTTGCGTCGGGTGCTTCCGACTTAGTGGTCAAAGAATGCCTAACCACCATTCTTGTTAAGGAGATGGATGTCTCCCATTTTATGGTTCATGCACAAAAAATAGCTGAAGAAAAGCTTAAGGGGAAAACTAGGGATTCAAAGAGGGCAAGAAAGGATAATGATGATTTCTCACATTCAAGGTCTGATGGAGGTAATCGTTCTCAAGGTAAGGATTTGTCATTCCCCGAGCCTACACCCTGGACGTGGCCAGCACTTGAGAACCATTGCTGGCCCCAAGCCAACCCTTGGCCTAGCTAAACTCTCAGTGGAAGACTTAATCATCAATAAATCAAATTAAATGTAATCTTTACTAAACTTATCTCAAAAGTAAACTTATAATGTTTTAGAAATAAACATTGAACTAACCAAAGTGGCAACTCAAGTCTCAACATAAACAACTGAAAAGGAAAAGAATCGTGAACTGCTGTCTATCTATTTATGAAGCCTCTACTAACTGAGATTGACATCGGGAAAAGAACCAGAACATCCTAATAACAAAATGAAATGACTAAAATTAAACAAGGGATCCTCCGGAAGCAAAAAGGCTCACCAACAACTTTGAAACTCAACTGGGTCAATGAAGCGCTGGATGCTGATCCTGGTTACCTATATCTGCATCATAAAAGATGCAGGCCAAATGGCATCAGTACATGGAATGTATGAGCATGTGAGGGAAAAAATAAACAAAACATAAGCTTGAACTGGAATTGAAGAAATACTTACCTCTTCTCAACTCAACTCAACTCAACCTCATTTCATTATAAAGCAATAGAAATCATGTAGTATAAAGAAAAGCTTTAAAATAGTAGATAACAACTTAATGTATTAGAAATTATAATATAAACTCTGTTTGTATGTAAAACTACAAAATAGAAACTATTGGAAGATTCTCTAACCGACAACCATCACTATGAGCTATGTGATGGTACAATGTCTAGACCATGCTGCGAGAACTGTCCTATACTTTGCTGGGGTATAGAACTCCTTAACTAAGTGGATCCACTAGTCTATGCTAAAAAGCAATAAATGAATCATCTCAAACGTATGACCTTTTTCTACCAATGTTGGGTACATGGTTTAGGGGGGCTGTGAGTTGTTAAAACTCTCATCCATATTGGTGCTCAATACTACTCCCAAAATATAACTTAGCTCTTTATGTTTTAAAGAAAACATTTCCTCTTCCTCAACTTTGAGATTATACTCAAAAGGTTTCAATAAAAAGAGATAATACTGAAAATTGTTCATGAACTCTTTGGAAATCGATGTTTCCTCTCTTCTTAAATGTAAAAAGATGTGCTCTTGGGAATACTTAGTTCCCATGTATCCTTTTAAAGAAACTGAACCCAGCTCTACTCTTCCTCAACTCTGTGCTCAAGTCATTTAAAACAAGTTTTAAAATAATTTGTAAAGGACTTCTTAAAATGACTCAAAGAACTCTCACGACTTGACTCTTAGCTCTACCTTGAATTTGAATTATGAATTCAAGGTTATGATCTCATGTTATGGATGATCTCTTGAAATTAGACGTAACTTAGAGTGTAGAAATCAATTAGAAAACATAGGTACAATTCGAGGGAACTCATATGGAAAGAAGGTTGAAAGGGTAGAGGACCTGGTGACCCTAGCGCACTGAGTGGCGTAGGGCGCTAGAACCTGAACTACAAGAGGGAGGTTGGGGAGCATTGTGTGGAGCGGCGCCCCAGGAGCCAAACTACAAACACCACTTTTTGGCGCACTGCTGGAGCGGTGCGCCATTCACAATTCCAAATTTCCTGACGAATTTTCTCACTCGTTTTCTAACCCCAATTCACTTAGAATCGAATGGTTTCTTCCCCAATTTCTTAGATTCGAATACCCAAAATAAAGTACACAAGAATCTACTCAAAACAACTCTTAAACTCCAAACAATCACCTCAAGAAATCATCAAACCCATCCTAATTCAAGAACGAAAACAATACTTCAACAACTAATCAAGAACTCAAACTTTTCAACTTCAGGAATGAAATTTATCTGAAAATAGCATGATTGGCGTGTGGGATAACGAACCCAATATTATGAGAAATCACATACCTCTTAGGGTCAAACCCTTGTCGAAATTTGCAACAAAACTCAAGAATCTTAACAAACACCATGAACTTTTTTTCTTTTCTCCTCTTCTTCGACTCCTCTACAAACGCTAAGCGTATTTTGGTTTGGGAAAACTAAAAAAAATCAGTTTAGACCCCTAATTATTTACTAAAAATGGTTAAATCTAAAAGGGTAAGGAAAACACCAAATACCACTCATATTTTCTGGTAACTTTCCTTAATTGAACATCCTCACTTCAAACAATCATATCTCCCTCATACAAGCTCAAAAATTAGTACTCTCAGTGGAGTTGGAAAGAGGATTACAAGACCTTTTATTTTATATCTTATGGGCCACCTAACTCATCCTGTACTGAAAGTGATGGTCATTTGAAGTTGACCCAAAACTCATAATTTATGCATAACTTGAAAAATTTAAGATTTTGCTATTTCAAATTTAGTTCTTTCAAATACTGAGGTGTTACAATATCTCCTCCTTGGGAATATTCATCCTTGAATGAGATTAATCTAAGTAGGCTAAGGGTGATAAAATAATCACCCAGCTCAAACACTCAATATGCCAAGTAACACAACATTTCAACTAAAATAAATATCAAGAAAAGGATTAGTACCTTAATTTGGAATTTCTCCAGACTCAATGAGATGTGGGTATCTCTTCTTAATATCCTCCTCAGCCTCCTAAGTAGCTTCCTCGACAAACTTATTCCTCCACAGAACCTTGACTGATGCTACCACCTTAATTCACAACTTGCGAACCTGACGATCTAGAATCTGAACATGAATCTCTTCATAAGATAAGACATTCTTAATACCAATATCTTTGGTAGGTATGATAAGTGAAGGATCACCCATACACTTTTTCAACATGAAAATGTGAAATACCGTATGAACCAGTGCTAACTCTGATGGTAGCTCCAACTAATAAGCTACATTGCCAATCCTCTTGGATATCATGTAAGGACCAATATACCAGGGACTAAGGTTCCCCATTTAGCCAAATCTCATAACACCCTTCATGGCTGTAACCTTCAAATAAACCCGATCATCTACTTCAAACTCTAAGTCTCTTCTCCTAACATGAGTATATGATTTTTGATGACTCTGCACTATTTTAAACCTTTATTGAATAGTCTTTATTTTCTCCATAGCTTGATGAACCAAGTCTGGTCCTATCAACCGAGCTTCACTAACCTCACACCATCCAATAGGGGATCTACATCCTCTCCCAGAAAGAGCCTCATAAGGATCCATTTTGATGCTAGAGAGGTAATTGTTGTTGTAAGAAACTCTATTAAAGGAAAGTGATCATCCCAACTACTCTTGAAGTCGATCACACAAGGTCTCAATATATCCTCTAAAGTCTGAATCGTATGCTCTGCTTGACCATCAGAGGATGAAAAGCAGTACTCAAATTTACCTTGGAATCCAAACCTTTCTGGAAGGACTTCCAAAATTATGCGGTGAATTGAACACCTCTATCTAAAATAATGTACACTGGAATTCCATGAAGTTGGACTATGTGTTGAATGTATAACTTGGCATAATCATCTGTTGTAAAAAGTAGTCTTTACCGATAAGAAATGGGTTGATTTAGTCATTCGATCTACAATTACCCAAATCAAATCATGTTGCCTGTGAGACCTTCGTAAACCTGTAATAAAATCCATATTGATTATCTCCCACTTCCATTCCAGAAGATCTATATTCTGAGCCATATCGCCGGGCCTTTGGTGCTCTACCTTGTCTTGTTGGAAATTCGAGCACTTTGCAACGAACTATGCAATACCCTTCTTCATACTATTCCACCAATATGCTTCTATCAAGTCACGATGCATCTTTGTGGAACCCGGATGGATAGAATATTTGGAGCTATGTTCTTCCTCCATGATCCTCTCTTGGAGGTCATCCAACTTTGGCACACACAATCTACGTTGATACCTCAATACACCATCTCCCCCTTGTTTAAAAGCCATCACTTTTTGCTTATGAACATTTTCCTTTAATTCAAGCAAAATAGGATCTTGGTCTTGTTTCTCTTTCACTTCAGACACTAACGATGATTCAGCCCCATTCATCACCACTACTCCTCATTCATTGGAATCCATCAGTCGAACTCTTAATCGTGCAAGTTTATGCACATTTTTGGCTAACTCTTTCATTTCTTCCTCAATATGGGGAAGTACTACCCATATAAAACCTACTCAAGGCAACATCAACACCATTAGTCTTACTTGGGTGATAGAGAATACTCATATCATAATCCTTGAGTAACTCTAACCATTTCCTCTGTCTGTGATTAAGCTCTTTCTGACTAAACACATACTGAAGACTCTTGTGATCGGTGAACACATCCACATGAACACCATAAAGATAATGACGCCATATTTTCAATGCGAATACTACAACAGCCAACTCTAAATCATGGGTTGGGTAATTCTCTCATGAATCTTAAGCTGTCTGAAGGCATAAGCTATAACCTTGCCATTCTGCATTAATACACAACCCAGTTCAACTCTGGACACATCACAATACACAATAAAACCTTGCATACCTTCCGGTAAGGTCAATACTGGGGCAATAGTCAACCTAGTTTTCAATTCTTGAAAGCTTTTCTCACAAGCTTCAGACCATGGAAACTTATTATTTTCTGAGTTAACTTGGTAAACAGGGAAGAAATAGATGAGAACCCCTTGACAAACCTTCTATAATAACAAACCAATCCCAAGAAACTCTTAATATCAGTTGGAGACGTGGGTCTAGGCCAATTCTGTACTGCCTCAATCTTTTGAGTATCAACTCGAATACCTCTACAATAAACAATGTGTCCTAAGAATGCCACTGACTAAAGCCAAAATTCACACTTGAAAAATTTAACATACAACTCCTTATTCTTGAGAGTTTGAAGAGCTACTCTGAGATGACTAGCATGATCTTCCTCATTCCTCGAATAGATTATAATGTCATCAATGAATACGATAACAAAAATATCTAGATAAGGCATGAATACTCGGTTCATAAGATCTATGAATGTTGCAGGGGCATTAGTTAGGCCAAGGGACATAACCAGAAACTCATAATGACCATAGAGGGTCATGAACACTGTCTTAGGGATGTCACTTTCTCTTACTCTCAATTGATGATAGCCCAATCTGATGTCTATCTTAGAAAAACAAGTGGCACCCTGAAGTTGATAGAAAAGATCATTAATTCTCGGAAGAGGATACTTATTCTTGATAGTAACCTTGTTCAACTGAAGGTAATTTATACACATTCTAAGTGAACCATATTTCTTCCTCACAAATAAGATCGGAGCTCCCCAAGGTGAGACACTTGGTCGAATAAAGTCTTTCTCAAGAAGATCTTTCAATAGCTCTTTTACCTCGTTCAACTTTTCTGGAGCCATTCTATAAGGCAAAATAGAGATAGGACAAGTATCAGGAAGAATATCTATAATGAAGTCTATTTCTCTCTCAGGAGGGATACTGAGAAGATCATCTGGAAACTTACTCACTATTGGAACTGACTAAATAGGTGGTGTCTCAATAATATAATCATTAACTCGAACTAAGTTATAGATGCACCCCTTGGAAACTAACTTTCTGTCCTTAAGATACAAAATAAAATGACCCTTAGGTAATGCTGAACTGCTCTTCCACTCTATAACTGGCTCATTAGGAAGCTGAAACATAACTACTCGAGTTCTACAATCAACTGAGGTATAATAGGCATGAAGGCAGTCCACGCCTAGAATAATATCAAAATCTACCATGTCTAACTCAAATAAGTTAGCCATGGTGTCCTTGTAATTGATGGAAATGATACAACCACGATAAACTCTCTCAGCTAGAATAGACTGACCAACAGGTGTAGAAACACTTAAGAGCTTAAGAAGTTGCTTAGGAAAAATATCAAAATTCATGGTAATATAGGAGTAACAGAAGATAGACTCACTCTTAGATCTAGCAAAGCATAAACATCAAAATAAAGGACATTGATCATACTAGTAACAACATCTAGTGAATTTTCTTGCTCTTGGCGACCAGTGATAGCATATAGACGGTTTGATCCTCCACTTGTTCCTGAAGTATCCCCTCTAGGCGCAGATCTGTCTGGTGGAGCAACTAAAGAAGATTGGGCTCTATTGCCCCCATTACCACTATCATGCCTATTCTTTGGGCATTCTCTCATGAATTGACCATTTTGACCTCACTTGAAACAACCAGTGGAGTCATCATGGCACATTTATAAGTGGGCCCTGCCTGACTTAGCACATGTAGGAGTCCCATTACCTTCTTGTGCCACACTACTATGAGACTATGCAGGTCTAGCTCTGAAACTCTACGAATTCAGATCTTTGAACTCACCTCTATTCTTTGGTGCATGTGCACTAGAAGATGATGGAGCAGGTCCATTTGTCTTGTGTTGAAAAGAAGACCGGTTTGCATTACTCTTCTACTGCCCAGACTCATTTCCTATGTCTTCGCCATCTTATTTCAGAACTCTTCTCCATCCCTCAGCTTCTCTTCCTCAACCTGTTGCATATGGATTATAAGTTTTTCTATGTCCATATCTCCTATCAGTATAGCTGCCTTGCCCTCCTTACTTGACAGATGAACCAACCCAGCAACAACGAACAGACGATCCTACTCCTCATGTCAGCAACCATCTCCAGGTCATAACAGGAAAGTTGGGTGAACTTAAGACTTTACTCATGCACACTCATGTATTCTTGCTTAAGAGTGAGGAATTCCCTTCCTTGGCCTCTCTCAATTCGCAGGGAAAAAAATGCCCCATGAAGGCCTCCTCAAACACCGCCCATCTCACAATTGGTGCACCTTCAACTTTATTCTTCTTCCATTGGTCAAAGCATACTCTAGCGGCACCCTTCAATTGGTATGCAGCTAGTTCCAATCACTTAGCAGCAGTAACATGCATAATCTCAAAAACCTTCTGTAGTTCTTCTATAATGTTTTGTGGATCCTAGGTGACACTTGAACCAGTGAAGTCTAGAGGATTCATCCTTAAGAACTCATGAATTCTAGACATATCAGCCGCATCCTGCTGAACCTCTTTTTTTTGCCCAGCTTGGTTGGTAACCACTTGACTCAACATCTGGATAACATCCCGAAACTCAGCATTTGTGACCTCACCTTGGGGTTGCACTTTAGGTGCATTGGGTACCCCTTGATCCTCAACGTTCCTCCTTGCAGGACGACCTCAGAAAGCTCTTTGTGGAGGCATGATCTGAAAGATACGCACAAGCACGAGTTCGAAATAAACTTTTATACAGATGAACTCTATCACAGAAAATAGTATGAAAAAAGTGAGATATTTCCTAAATGTTGCAGCCTCTTAATTATAGATGTGGTGCATTTCACACTGATGACTAGGACCCTATAGACACAGCTTCATAGACACCCTATGACTCTTGAACTCTGTGCTCTGATACCAAGTTTGTCATGCCCCGAGCCTATACCCTATGCGTGGCTGGCATTCGAGAACCATTGCTGGCCCCAAGTGAACCCTTGGCCTGGCTAAACTCTCAGCGGAAGACTTATTCATCAATAAGTGAAATCAAATGTAAGCTTTACTCAACTTGTCTCAAAAGTAAAATTAGAATCTTTTAGAAATAAACATTCAACTAGCCAAAGTGGCAACTCAAGTCTCAACATAAACAACTGAAAATGAAAAGACTCATGAACTACAATCTATCTATCTATGAAGCCTCTACTAAATGATATGGACGTCGAGATAAGACCCACGACATCCTAATAACAAAATGAAATTACTGAAAGTAAATAATGGATCCTCCGAAAGCAAGGAAGCTCACCAACAACTCTTAAGCTTAACGATAAACGAAGCGCTGGATGCTGATCCTAGTTACCTGTGTCTACATCATAAAAGATGCAAGCAAATGACAGTAGTACATGGAGTTTACGAGCATGTGAGAGAAAATTTAACCAAGACATAAGCTTGAACTAGAACTGAAGAAACACTTACCTCTTCTCAACTCAACTCAACCTCATTTCATTATAAAGCAATAGGCATAATGCAGTATAAAGAAAAGATTTAAAATAGTAGATAACAACTTAGTGTATTAGAAAATACAATATAAACTCTGTTTGTATGCAAAAATAAAAAATAGCAAATGTTGGGAGATTCTCTAATCGACAACCATCACTATGAGCTATGAGATGGTACAACGTCTATCCCACGCTACCAGAACTGTTCTATACTTTACCGGGGTATAGAACTCCTCAAATAAGTGGATCCACTAGTCTATGATAAAAAATAAATAAAGGAATAATCTAAAAAGTATGACCCTTTTCTATCCACTTTGGCTACATGGTTTATGGGGATGTGAGTTGTTAGAAGTCTCCCCCATATCAATGCTCAATACTACTCCAAAAATATAACTTAGCTCATTATTTTTTCAAGAAAACATTTAATCTTCCTCAACATTGCGATTATTACTCAAAAGGTTTCTCTAAAAAGAGATACTACTGAAAACTATTCATGAACTCTTTGGAAATTGGTGTATCCTCTCTTCTTAAATGTAAAAAAATTTGCGCTTAGGAGTAATTAGTTCCCATATATCATTTTAAAGAAAATGAACTCAGCTCTACTCTTCCTCAACTCTGTGCTCAGTCATTTAAAACAAGTTTTAGAACAATTTGTAAAGGACTTCTTAAAATGACTCGAAGAACTCTCAAGACTTAACTCTTAGATCTACCTTCAATTTGAATTATGAATTCAAGTTTATGATCTCATGTTATGGATGATCTCTCGATATTTAGATGTACCTTAGAGTGTAGAAATCAATTAGAAAACATAGGTATGATTTGAGGGAACTCATATGGAAAGAAGGTCGAAAGGGTAGAGAACTTGGTGACCATGGCGCACTGAGTGGCGCAGGGCGCCAGACCCTGAACTAATAGGAGGGAAGTTGGGGCATACTAAGTAGAACGGCGCCCCAGGAACCAAACAACAGACACCACTTCTTGGCGCACTGCTGGAGCGGCGCACTAGCACCAACTCGAGTCCAAAATTTTTGGAGAAATTTTCTTACTCATTTTCTAACTGCATTTCGCCTAGAATCGAATGGTTTCTTTCCCAATAACTTAGACTCGAATACCAAAAAAAAGTACACAAGAATCTACTCAAAACAACTCTTAAACTCCAAACGATCACCTCAAGAAATCATCAAACTCATCCTAATTCAAGAACAGAAACAATACTTCAAGAACTAATCAAGAACTCAAACTTTTCAACTTCAAGAATGAAATTTCGCTGAAAATAATATGATTGGCGTGTGGTTGAACGAACCCAACACTATGAGAACTCAGGGATTAAGCCCTTGGAGAATTTCCTAATAAAACTCAAGAATCTTGACAAACGCCTTGAACTTTTTTCCTTTTCTTCTCTTCTTGAACTCCTCTAAAAACCACAAGCATATTTTGGTTTGGTTAAACTGAACCAAATTAGTTTAGACCCTAAATTATTTACTAAATATGCTTAAATCTGAAAGGGTAAGGAAAAGACCAAAATACCCCTCATATTTTTGGGTAACTTTCCATAATTGAACAACCTAACTTCAAACAATCATATTTCCCTCATACGAGCTCAAAAATTAATAAACTCGGTGGCATTGGAAAGAGGATTCTAAGACCTTTTAGTTAATATCGTATGGGCTACCTAACTCATCTTTACTAAAAGTTATGGTCGTTTGAAGTTGACCCAAAACTCATAACTTATGCATAACTTGAAAAATTTCAGATTTTGCTATTTCCAATTTAGTTCTTTCTATTTTTAGCTCTTTCAAATACTGAGGTGTTACAGGGTTCTAGTGAGAAAATGTGGATTGAGTGTCGAGGGTATGGGAGAAGACATAAGGGTTAGTAATTAGCCGGTTCAAATTCATGTTTTGGTTGTGGAAAGATGGATCATAAGATAAGGAATTGTTCTCCGGTTGCTAGAAATAAGGTAGATAATCTTCGACAGGCTCAGACTTACCCTTCTTCAGGTCCTAGTGGTGGTTGGAAACAAGATAGGTTTTATGCTCTTCAAACTAGACAAGATCATGAGGGTTTCCCGAATGTGGTAATTGGTAAGTTATGGTCCTTTAGCTTGTGGTTACACATTGATTGATATTGAGTTTTTAATTGGCTATGGTAAGAATCCATGTATGGTGATTGTGTTTGGACTATTCCTTGAAATCATTTTGGAATCTTCTTAAGTGTTTCCTTGTATTAATGGTTCAGTAATTGTTAAGACTTTGTTGTTATTCTTGGTAATGAGGGAGACAGATTTGAAAAGACTAGTGGGATTTGATCCAAAGGGAGAGATAATGTGCTTTATGGTTGGTACGTGAGTAGAACTACATTGATTTTCGAAGAGTTCCCTATTATGGTTTGGAATGTGAAAGGTCGGAGGCGATGTGATGTCTTAGTATCCCTATCTTTTTCCTTCTATCTTCGGGTCTACCTCGAGGACTTAGCCCCTCATGGTTCACTCTTTAGGACTCCTGTGTCTTAGTCATTCTCATATTTCCTCATGCATGCTTGCTTATGAAAAAGATGATTTTTAAAGATATGATTTAGCTTAATTGATTGCTTCATGTTTATGTGCATTTGAATATGAGTTGCATATAAACCTTATGAACTAATGTTTTGAATATGTTTTAGCTTGGAGTTGAGGTTCCACTTTAGTTATGTGCATTTTGATGAAGTTGCATTAATGTTGGGTTGTTAGTTTCTGTCCTACTCTTTTCGTGCTAGTTTAAGTTCTATTCGAGGACGAATGTTCCCAAGGGGGAGATATTGTAACACCTCGGATATGAGAAAGGATAGAAAGGGGTCAATAGGGCAAGTCACAAGCTTAAAAGTGGACCATGAAACCCTCCACAAAGCCCTAGACTGGCCGTGAAGGGGACCATAGTCGGTTGATGGGCTCATGAAGTCTTCTAGAACCTGCCCCATGAAGGTTCCACTTTGAAAGACTTCCAGATGGCCCGTGATGATGTTGATGGGTTGTCAAAGGGGTCCTCAAGTGGGTCAAATCAGAAAGGGTCCTCCACTAGTCACTGGTCAAGGACCATGGGCATCTAAATGGCCCGTGAAGCCCCACACTAACTGTGAGGTCGTCTGTGAAGGAGATTTATTAGACTTAGAGTTTAGGGTCAACTTCAAACGATCATATCTTTTAGTGAAAAGTTAATTAGGTGGCCAATGACCTATTAAATTAAAGATATGTGAGTCCTCTTTCCAACGCCACCAGGTTTACCTAAGTCCAAGCTTGGAGTAAACCGCTATGCCAGAAATAGTGAAGTCTTGTTAGACAGAGCATTCTTCACGATCCCCCTTGATAGGTCGTGGTGCCCTAGACGACCCGTCTAGGCCTTTCACTCAGTCAATACTACGTCGTTTTACCTTCTACCCAAAGCCCTTTATAATCACTTTTACCCTAAAAATCACCAAATTTTATACATACTCTCAAATTCCCAAAAGAAGATCAAGTCATCCTTTTAAAGATTTCTCTCTCTAAGGAAGAAGAAGAAGTTAAGTTATGGTTTCAAGATCATGTTTCCAATTCACCAATTGCTTAAGGGCTTTGAACTCCAAGGTATGATAATGTTCACCTATGGGATCATTACTTCATAGGGTTCCTAAATTCTCCAATTTTCAAGTTAGAAATCCCCAATTGAAGTTAGTTTTTTTTCCATGCTATGGTTTCCTTTCAATGTTGATCCAATTGATTGTTTTATGACTTTTTATGCATGAATTGAAGTAATTGCATGTTTTTATATTTATTTCCCATTAACCCATGCATAATCCATAATTTTGATTATAAATAATGAAAGATGAATTTATGAAGATATGCATGTTCTTTTGATGAGATTTATGTCAATGAAGTTGAGGATGCATTGACTTTAAAAACATGATGAAGCTTATGAATTATTGAAAATAATGCATGTTTATGGAAGTATGTAGTTGATTACCTCCGTTTGTTCGTAGTTGATAATTGTTCACTCTAATCCTCCCAATTTACATAAATTGTCAAACCCCTTCCATTGACTTTAATTTCTTCGAAAATGTCTACTTCTACAATCGATTAGAACACTCCTTTAACTTCGTATTTGAATTCTTTATCATATCACTCCCTACGGGATCGACCCCAACTCCTCGTTGGTTTTATACTTGATTGCAACCACCTACACTTAGAATCAGATGAAGTGTAGTTGAGCATTATCATTTATCATAGGATAGCTCCTTAGACCATGCGTGAGAAAACTGTTCACCATCCATGATCTTTTCATAATAGCTTTTAAGGCCCATAGTCATTTACTTCATGATAGAAATGCCATACTACTAATGGAAATAGTTTTGAAATCGTGATCTATAATCATTGATGGCATATCCGGATACCATACTAATCAAGACCTAATTTAGGAAAAGAGCACGAAAAGCATCATCATAAATAATATTAAAGAAATATCAAGATTAAAACACTTAGCCAAAGAATATTACAATAAAAGCTTTAGTGAAAATTAATATTATAAAAACATAAAAGCATATGAATTCCACACCCCTCAAAAATGGTATTAGAGCTATGGAAGAAAAGAAACGAAATCATAAACGATTAAGAAAAGTAAAAAGGAAATTATCCAAATTATACCCAGAATATAAACAATTAAATACTACTAAGATAGATAATTATAAATTAGAACAACTAATAGATACTATATCTAAAATAGAGTATAAATATATCCAATATTTAAAGAAACAATGAACGAAGAACAGTATAAACATAATCTTATTGAAAAAAACAAAAAGACGAGAATTAAAACATAGGAAAAATAGACTTAACAACAATATATTTGTAGGAACTTGTAAAAAATCTATAATAGCACAGAGGAAAACTATTTTGTATCTACAAATACAAATAGAAAATTTAGAGTATAAACTTCAACACAATTTATAAATGAACAAAGAAGAATATTACAATAAAAGCTTTAGTGAAAATTAATATTATTAAAACATAAAAGCATATGAATTCTGCACCCCCCAAAAATGATATAAATAAAACAATCCAATTATGGATGAGATATATATCAAAACAATTAATAGATAACAAAATAGGAATGATAGAAACACCAGGATATATAGAAAGAACACTTATAGGAACAGTAAAATTATGGCTACAAAATTTATCAGATGAAAGTTTAAAAACTTTAATAATAGAGTATAAACTTGAACACAATTTATAAATGAATAAAGAAGAATATGCAATAGATGAAAAAACATATGAGAATTATGATGGATTAAAAATAAAGATAGTATTTTCTAATCTAGGAAGAAGATATAAGAAAATAAGTGACAATCTAAGTTTAATGTTAGAAAAAGAAACAGTAAAATTAGAAGATAGTTTAATTGTATGGTAAAAATAACAAAAGAAAATGAAGAGATAGATCGACAAAAAGAAATTGAAAAAATAAAACCTCAGGCAAAGAAGGAAATACAACAAGTAGAAGAAATAAAAAACACTAAAATATTAGAATTAGAAAAAGAACTAGCAATGTTAAAAGAAATGTATGCATTAAAACAGAAAGAAAAAGAACAAAAAGCAAATTTGACAACTGAGATAAATAAATTTAAAGAAAAATTACAACTAGAAGAAAACCAAAATAATCTACCTGAAATAGGAATTGATGAAATAAATAATATTGATCTAGAAGAACAACATTCAGAAACAAGCAAAATATATACGGAACTTTTAGCAAACATAGATAATACAAAGAATCTAGAAATAAATACATGAGACATAGAAATGGATGAAAAACCTAATACATCAGGAGTAAAAAACCCAAAAAAATTTAAATCCAAAATATTATAATGCAAACTATGAACAATATGATAGAGAAAAAACTATGTGTGATAAAAGATTGAATAAAAAATGGACACATAAACCAATAACTGAACAACATAATTTTTTAGATTTAGACTGTGTAGCATATATAAATAAAACAATCCAATTATGGATGGAATATATATCAAAACAATTAATAGATAACGAAATAGGAATGACAGAAACACCAGGATATATAGAAAGAACACTTATAGGAATAGTAAAATTATGGCTACAAAATTTATCAGATGAAAGTTTAAAAACTTTAAGAAGTAATAAAAAATTTGATGGTGAATTAGCTACTACAACTATGAAAATATTATATAAATATGAAATAGCTATAAGAAATGAATTTAGTAGTATGACAACAGAAGTAGAAGAACAAAATAAAGAAAAAATCATAAACAAGAATCTAATGAAAAAATTAGCAATATGTAATATGTGTTATATAGATGAATATATGTGTGCATTTAGAGAATATTATTATAAAGGAGCATACAGTACAAACGAAAGTAAAGAAATAAGGAAACTATATTTTACAAAATTACCCGAACCTTTTAGTTCAAAAGTAATAAGAAGTTGAAATGAAGCAGGACTAACAGATACCCTAGGAGCTAGAATAAAATTCTTACAACGATGATTTATAGAACTATGTGAAAACATAAAGAAGAAATAAAAATGGAAAACATATTAGTATAAAACCTAGCATGTTGCAAAAATAAAATAGCACCCCAATTTGGATGTATGGATAGGTATTATAAAAAGTATAATAGAAAAAGAAACTATAAAAAATACAGATCAAAATATAAGTATAAAAGACCAAGGAGAAACTACTACGTAAAAAACTACAACACCAAAAGACCATATAGACCAAAAAAGAAACTAACGGAATGTACTTGCTATAACTGTGGAAAATTAGGACACGTATCTAAAGATTGCAAATTACCTAAAACTCCAACAAAAAAACAAATATCAGAGATACTAATAGACAATGAAAAATATATACAAATAGAGTATATAGATTATGAATTGAAAGCAACGATAGTATATATGAATTATCAGAAAACGAAACAAACGAAATAGAAAATAATTTAGTAATAGAATCAGATAATGAAACTATATAAATGACTGAAACAGATATACAAATTATAACTAAAGAAGAATATCATCAAGATGAAAAATCTGTAGAACAAAAAATAATATTTGATAATAATATATTTGAACAAATAAAAGGAAAAGAATTAGACCTAAGCGTAGAAAAAATATTCGAAATACCAACAATAAGAAATTGGTTTAAACGACAAAAAAAAGAATGTTATGTAGTAAGTCAAAGGGAACATATCATAAATTGCAAATACACCAAAGAAAAGGCTAAAATACCAATAATAAACAACGGAATAATAAATAAAGAAATACAAGATATTAAGGCTAAAAATCTAATTAAATATGTACATTTAGGAGGAACAGAAATACTAATAAAAATATGTTTTAGAGAAGCAATAGATACACCCATAGAAATATACTTAGCAGATGATAGAATTATACAACCTATAGAAAAAAGTATAATAAGTGCAGTAAAAGGTAACCTCATATACCAAAAATTTAAATTCATAATAAGTGCTAACTACTCAGTCGCAATAGATGGCAGAAACATTGATAAATCACTAGTATTATATTGAAAAATGTCAGGAATAGAAATATCCCCAGGAAGTAAAATATTTACAGCTAGATGTAAAAACTTGTATGTTTTAACAACAAAACATAAGATAACAGCAAAAAATAAAATAAAAAAAAATAAAAAAATCCTTTTGACAGAATAGTTACAGTCATAGATAATAATGACTATAGTTATAATGAGATTGACATAGAAGAAGATTTAGAAATAGTAAAAGAAAGTTAAGCACATCAAAAAGAATAAACATAAACTATGAAATACTACAAATATCATAAAAAATGAGTACCTCAAGAAGAATAGATAAAACTCTACAAAAATCAATAGAAGAAGAAATAAAACCATATCATTACTACATAACAGGAGTAATGGAACAACGAAAATATTTAATATTAATAAATACAGGACAAGAAGAAAACTATATTACAAGAGAATTAGTAACAGAAGATGAAATAATAACTACTGAACAATTATGCCCTGAACTACCAAAAACATTAATAAATACCGAAGAAACTACATAAAAGGAAATAATCATTGGAGGAGTACCAATAGTACTAAAGTTTAAAATATATCAAGGAGATAAAAATATCACTTTAGGAATAAAATTGTTAGAACAAGTAAAACCATATAATTTAGAAGACAAACAGTTAACAATAAATTATGATTATAAGAATATAATAATAAAAAGAACTTTATTATGATAAAAGCATAAAAATATATATACTTGCAAAGATAATAATAGAGGGATATTACAATAGATATTATACACTAATGATAGATACATGAGCAGAAGCTAATATATGTAAATACAATTATTTACCAGAAGATAAATGGGAAAAATAAAAAACACCGATAGTAGTAACAAGATTTAACAATGAAGGAAGCATGATCACATATAAGACAAAAAATATAAAAATACAAATATGGGATAAGATATTAACTATAGAAGAAATGTATAACTTCGAACTTACAACAAAAGATATGCTATTAGGAATGCCATTTTTAGAAAAATTATACCCACATATAATAACAAAAACACACTGGTGGTTCACAATATCATGTAAACAAAAAATAGGAGCAAAAAGAGTGAACAACAAAAACCGAAAAACAACGAAATGGATAAACGGTAGTGAGAAAATTACACAAAAATTAGAAAATATAAAAGAAGAAGACCCTAAAATAGAATTAATTATATTCTCTATAGATAAAGTAAAAATAATCTAAGATAAGTTAGAATTATTATATAGTGAAGATCCTTTACAAGGATGGGAAAAACATTAAACAAAAGTAAAAATTGAGCTAATTGATAATAATAGTATAATAACCCAAAAACTATTAAAGTATAATTTTAAGGATTTAACAGAATTTAAGATACATATAAGTATATTACTAGAAAAAGGATATATATACAAGAAAGCAATAGTAAGCATACAAGCCTAACATTTATAGTAAATAAACATAGTGAACAAAAAAGAGGAAAAAGTAGAATGGTTATTGATTATAGAAATTTAAATGCAAAAAGTACAACTTATAATTACCCAATACTGAATAAAATATTAAAGATAAGACAAATACGAGGATACAATTATTTTAGTAAATTTGACTGCAAATCAAGATTTTACCACTTAAAGTTATAAGAAGAATCTAAAACACTTACAGCATTCACGGTACCACAAGGATTTTATGAATGGAATGTATTACCATTTGGATATAAAAATGCACCAGGAAGATATCAACACTTTATGGAAACTACTTTAAACAACTAGAAAATTGTGTAGTATATATTGATGATATATTATTATATTCCAAAACCCAAGATGAACATATAAGATTATTAGAAAAATTCATACATATTATAGAATATTCAGGCATAAGCCTAAGTAAAAAGAAAGCAGATATAATGAAAAGCCAAATAGAATTCCTAGGAATATAGATAGATAAAAATGGAATAAAAATGCAAACGCATATAGTACAAAAAATAATTAACTCAAATGAACAACTAGATACAAAAAAGAAATTACAATCATTCTTAGGACTAGTAAATCAAGTAAGAGAATACATACCGAAATTAGCAGAGAATTTAAAACCATTACAACAAAAATTTAAAAAAGATATAGAATATCAGTTTGATAAAAAAGACCAAATACAAATACAAAAAGTAAAACTATTATGCAAAAACCTACCAAAACTATATTTTCCAGATGAAAATAAAAAATCTACTTATATAGTAGAATCAGATGCCAGTGAAAAGAGTTATGGAGAAGTCTTAAAATATAGGTATGATAAAGATAAGATAGAACATCATTGTAGATATTATTCAGGAACATTTACTAACACAGAAATAAAATGGGAAATAAACAGGAAAGAATTATATTCAGTATATAAATGTTTATTATCATTTGAACCATATATTGTATATAACAAAATTATTATAAAGACAAGTAACACACAAGTAAAATGGTGGCTTACAAGAAAAATACAGGATTCAGTAACTACAAAAGAAATAAGAAGATTGGTATTAAATATAGTAAATTTTATATTTACTATTGAAGTAATAAAAACTGATAAGAATGTTATTGCAGATTACTTATCAAGCCAAAGCTACTCAGACTGAGAAAGAAAATACAATTGAAGAGATACTCAAAGCTATTACTACACTTTGTATAAAAGTGGACAGTATGGACAATGAGATACAAAAGCTAAAGACTAATTAACATAATATGAAGTCTAGAGCTAGTACAGGTCAGCAGCATGAGTGTTAAAATGCGGAGCTAAGTCGATCGGAAGACTTTAAAAACCCAGAGCTAAAAGGTGACGTTGGGAAACACCTTAAAACCCATAATGTTTGTTTAAATACAGCTGCAGGTACAAGCAAACAAGTTAGTAAAAAACAGCATAAGAATGCAAACTTAAACCAGCTATTTGAAAGACCATTTACCCCAAGAACATCAAGAAACACATTGACTATGAAACCACAAACCTCTACATATGCAGATAGTCTATAGAATGAGAAAAAATTATATAACCATATCACGAGAACTTATATTGAAAATATATACAAAATCCAAACTTACTTGAACCTTAACCCTAGATCTACTACAACTGGAGAACCAAATCAAGATTATATAACCCAAAAATTACAAGGTTATAACAAGTTAATCGCACAGCCAAAAACTAACTCCAATTTAGTGAGAACATGTTACAATTATGGACTATTAAATACCTTATACACATACGATGGAGAAGAAATAAGTGGAATACCAGAACTACACAAGGCATTCATCACATATAAAAAAGTTACCAAGGGAAACTTATTTTATATAAAGTTTTATACAACACCAATGGAAATATTATACGAAGAGATAAAACCTCCAATTCAAGTTATTAAGATCGGACTAACCAAAGATATGATTATATCTGAAGATATTGGACAACAGGAAGAAATACAAAAAATAGAGATACCAGGTTTCTATGCCAATAAAAGAATAATTGGTATATCAACTATTATATAGGAGTTAGCAAAAAATTATTTAAAAGAAAATGCTATATGGAGCTAAGAGAACTAAGAAAAGCAGATATGGATGAAGTCCAACTATGGATATTATCATTATTAAAACCAGAAGAACAACCTATAACAAGAGCATTTAAAGACATGATGTATTTCGTCAGAATTATTAACTAGATATTATAAGCTAATCGGACACAAATATCCTGACCACATATGTTCGAAATGTAACGGAGAAGATAATATAATTCCAGATGTCCAACTGGAATGATGATACAGCGAAGAGGATAAAAAGATAAAGATGAAATGAAAAGAAGACAAAGAAGATAAAGAGAAAGAAGACAGGTGCAACAAGATAAGCAAAAAATAAAGAAGATAGATAGCCGGCAAGATAAAAAGCAAATAGTAGAAAGATGTAAATTATTTGCTTAAAAGTCATAAAGTGTACAGTATAAAGTAAATAGTAGATGCATTCATCATAAAGTAAATAGTAGACGCATTATTAGAGCATCTAGAATAGTAGATTTGCATTGTCTATATATAGATTCATTTGTAAACATTGTAAGGCAGACAAAGCCTAATATAATAAAAGCTTTCAGAAAAACACTCTCATATTTAAAATATTCAATACTTAGATAATGGAGCAATTTGAAATCTAATCAGATATTTCAGATATCATGAATAAGCAAGAGGCAAAGGTATATTGTTCAACAAATATGCAGAACTAATTTTATATATTCCTGAATATCATATATATGATTGAATAAATTTATGTTAGTTATTATGTATTAGAATTATTTGAATCATGATTTCTAGTTTATTAGCACACTGGAAACAGAGAGAAAACTTCTATACTATGCCATCCTAATGTTGAAACCGGTAAGGCGAGGAAAGCCGTTATAGGGGAGTAAACAAAGTTGAGGCGCTGATAAAAAAGAAGTATCTACTAAAGTATGATGCGAGTAGTGACAGGAGAACATGATAAACATATAATCTAGTTCATAATGATCTAATATGAATTTAATCAGTTATGAATATGATAGGAAGGAATAATTGAAAACAAAAACCTGCATAACAAAGGACATGACTACATATATGCATGATGAAATGATAAAAAACTATGAAACTTTAATCCTATATATACTTAAAGATATAAAGATAATGGAATTAAGAAGAATTATATGGGAAAAAATATTTAATGACGACGAATCAGAATATATACTAAACCAACAATGATATGAGATAGACCTACATGATCTATATTCAGACCCCGAAATATATGATATAGAAATAGAAGATTCAGATTAAAATGAACTATGAATATCTACAATATTGGACAGAAGCTATGAAAAATATAAAACTAATTGAACAATTAATGGAGAATAATTTATATATGTACCTAAGAACCCAAGATATGTTATATCTAGAATACATCATAAATAAAATTAAAGAAATATCAAGATTAAAACACTTAGCCAAAGAATATTACAATAAAAGCTTTAGTGAAAATTAATATTATAAAAACATAAAAGCATACGAATTCCGCACCCCCCAAAAAGGTTTGCCAATTCTACTTTTTAATCATAGAGTTGTCTTTGGCCAAGGGCTGGCATGCTGGAATTTTTGGCGAGCTGAAGAGCCACTCGGTGAGTCGCCAAGTCGCTTTGGCAATCATCAGTCTTGCTTTTCTTCAGCTTTTTTCAGCTTTTTCACTTCCTTTTACCCGGTAATGTCCTTGCCTTTCTCTTTTGCCGTCATTGCTGCAAATTAGCATTTAAACATCAGTTTAGGGCATAAAATAGGCATTGAGGACACTAAAACTCTAGATATTAATCCCTAAATGAGTCGAATTCCTCGACTCATCAACACCCCCACCTTAAACTGTTGTTTGTCCTCATGTAAAACACAAGATCAGTTAGTTCAACAGATATGTCTACAAATAGTGCTACTCAAGACTCAACATGAATGCACAAGAGGTTCAATCTACCCATGCAATGTTCAATTGTGCACTACAAGTTTCAAACTGTGGCTAGCTATCATCAAATAGAACTGAAGCTCACAATACTTTCTTCAAATGCATATTCAAGCTCAACAAAAGTATTTCAATGCCCTCACATCAAGAATCATTCCATGCTCACACAAAGCTCATCAAAATTTCAGAATTAAGGAATAAAAAAGAAACTCTCACTCTCAAAGATAAACACATGCATGATTCTACACATAGGCTTGCCCATATTTTCCAATCATCATGACATTAAACTCAATCAAGATTACAATGGTTTTTCAAGGCTTGTAATGGGGCTGGGGGTAAAGGTATGATCATTTTGGCTTAGTGACTTCTATCTTCATGAAGCATGGCTTGCATTTCACTTTTCTCCTTTTCCTTCACTCTTTGTGATTTTCACAATCCACCCTATGCTCTTTTAAGCATAATTTATTGGATACCCTATTTCTTTTGTCCTTTGCACAAACTTTATTGCAACATTCTCTTTGTTTTTCTATCTTCTTCTTCTTTTTCTTTTCTCTCTTTTCTTTTTTTATATGGAGGGGTTCCATCTTTTTCAATATTCTTCATCAAGGGGAACTTTTCACTAACTTTCCTTCTTTTTCACCATACCCCCAACTTAGGCTTTTGGCCTAAGTTGGCTATTCAAACGAACCAATGCTTCATGAATGGTTTAGGTGATGGGAAGAAGAGGAAAAATGTGCTCATGTTTCATCCAAAGAAAATGTTAGGCTCAAATGGTGTCAAGTTAGATTCACTCCCATAAGTTGGTCACAAAGAGGTATATTAGCAATTTGGTTCACTATCCAAAATTTATGCCTAAGAACATCTCTATCATTCGCCTATATTAGTTAATTAGACCAACGGGGAATGTTCTAGGAATTACCAAGTATATATTTTAAGGCAGTCGCACCACACATGACATTCAACACAATTATAAACAGATTGTACAATTTTCAGCACATGTGCAACAATTATCACAAGATTCATTTCAACAACTAATTAGTCACAATGAGATGCTAAGAGTTCACACATGACTTACGCAACTCAAATTTTCCTTATTGGAATTGCAAAAACATCTCGTTCAATCAAGAGCACTATTCAAATCATCGATATTGATTGTAACTGATACTCCAAATATGCAAGAGAACAACCACATTCAGAAACATCTAGAGGTGGAATTTCAAAAGTGGATATAAAACCAACAAACATTCACATTAAAAACCAATTGGGTCAAAAACCCACCAACATTCACATTAAAAACAAAAAGCCAAAATCACACATTATAAGCATAACAAGCCATCACAAATCAAGCATTCACAAAAACAACCCAAAAGAGGCAGGTATGAAGATACCTCACCCCGCCAAATAAAACGAACAATTGTCTTCAATGTAAAACAAATAAAAAGTCTATAAATAAAGTTGAAAGAGAGAAAGATCCACCTGTCAGGCTAAGCCTGAGGTGAACTATGCATATCCATGACTCCCTCAATTTGGGCATTAGTGCCCGTCTCAGCTCAATCCTTCTCTCCACAAGAGCCCACCATTTATATATCCTGAAGAAAGGACTCCAAAGTTGTTTGCACCATCGCGCTCTCTAGGTCCTTCAGGTCATCATACACTGCTGCATCTCGGTACTAAGCTCCTCCTCATTAGTCTCGAGAGCAACAGACTCGACATTCTCATTAGCCACAATAGCATCTCCGATCGTAGTAGCTAGAGGGATCTCAAAAATGGCTGGCAACTCTAAACACATGACCTAGGGAAGGTCCACTGTGTCGAAGAACATAGACAAATCCATGGATTTAGGCTCATCCACATCATGTCTCAAACCAATAATATTGTTTCTCAAGTTTGTCACATCCTCAAATTGGCTCCCACTCTGCTCACATGCCTTCACTATCACTGAAAAAGCATCTAATGCTAATCCATGCGCGGTGATCAGCTCCCAGTTGATAAACACTCAACTACACCTTATCCAATACTAGGTGTAGGCGAGATTAATCTAGTATAAAACCCAATGAAGAGTTGGGGTTGAACCCACATGGAGCGGTACAAGTTCGAATTGAGTTACGAAGTTACAAATGTGTTCTAATCGATTATAGGAATAGAAATCATCAAAAATAGATAGACAAATCTAAGGGGCCTACAATGAATGTCAGATTAGGGGATTTGGATTGGCAATTAACAACTAAAACAAGTATGAAAACAGGGGAAACCATCAAAATAGAGAGGAATTCTCGGGATGTGATCGGTTTTAGGCTAATTTCTCTATATGGGTAATTAAAATTACTAACGAATTGATAAATCTAAGTTGGTAGGCTAGACTATAAGTGTAATAGCTTTCTCTCGAACAACTACTACGATTCATGTGATTTCTCTTGAACATCAACAAGCTTATTAATATAAACAGCCCAAAACCTTAATTCATCTATTCTCTCGAGCTAGATAGGTATAATTGAGTTTAGGATTTACTCTTGCAAGCTAAACCCATAAAGACCCAATACCTACAATCATTAATCGAAAGCTTTAGTTCTAAAACTTCTTTCTCAAGCAAGCCCACCCCTAACTCTAAGTTAGAATTGCATTTGCAACTAGAATTCATAGATTAATACATAGCTAATGATTAAACCCACTTTAATTAAGCATTTCAGTCAGTAAATAACAATACCCATAAGCTAATTATGCCAATAATCACATGATCACACCCTAAGAATTGGGGTTTTAGCTAAATATCATAAAAAGATAAAAACAATTACCAATTAGATTAGCCATCAGTTGGGTGATATACCGTGAGTTTACGGTATTTCTAATACATTTAACTTACAAGTTGTGTGTGTCTAGGGCCTTATCGTATTGGTTTTTATGTGTTTTATTATATTTTTATAGGAAAGATGTTTAGACGCAGAAGTATGGAGACAACTGAGCTAAATGTAGAAAAAGGGCTTTCACGGAGATATCTACGGACCGTAGGTCCATTGATGGTTCGTAGGTGATGACCGTAGATCAGCAGCCAAGGGATAGATGACAAATCAGGGAAATCTGACCAAGTGTGGAACCACGGTGGCAATTGACGATCCGTAGATTGATCTATGGACCGTACTGATCAAACCGTAGAATGAGACTGCGAGGGTTCCAGTACCTGATTTTTAAAGATTCTAAGTGTGGAGCTACGGAGGGGATTGACAGACTGTAGATCGATCTACGGTCTGTACTGCAAGTTCGTCATTTGCTTTAGAGAGGCTGATTTTTGGATAATAAAATATTTTCTAAGTCCTGGCTGACGGAAGGGACTTACGAACCGTAGATCAATTGACGGTCCATAGTCAGTCTCGTGGAACGAAGACGCGTGCCTGAACAAACTTTCCTTAATTTGTTTCCTTTTTAAATTAGGATTTGTTTTTCTATAAATAGGGCATGTAAACCTCGTTTTTGGGGGTTAGACATTATTTTTCTAGTTTTACTTTGTGACTTTGGAGATTTAGAAAAAACTCTAGCAATTATTGATTTTATAAGTTCGTTTTAAAGATTTTGTCTTTGCAACTCAAGTTGAATTTCTGGGCTTATTATTCTCTTTACGTAAGTTCATGATTTCTTTATCTAAAATTATAAATTGTGTTCTTTCTAATATGAGTAACTAAATCCACAACTAGGGTTGTGGGACCCATGAGCGATTAACAAAATATGAATAGTAAATAGGCAATTCTTGAATAGTGTTTTGCATGCATTGATAATTCTTTCGTTTAGAAGTCTTTTTAACGAGTGCACGCGTTAGAACTCGCCTTGTTGCTACTTGCCGGATCAAGGAGGTAATTAACAAGAAAAGAATTATCAACATAGATTTAGTGTGATACTATCTAATAGTCTAGTGTCAATTGATGTGAAGTAATAACTAAGCCAAACATCGATTATGATGTCTAATATGAGATAAATGTAAGGGTTAGTAAATTATACACACGTAGCTGGATCAAGATGCGGGGTGAAATTCTCTAGATGCCGGATCAAGGATTTAGAGATACATAACTTATCACTTTGCATGTGATACACTAGGAAAGGATTGTTGTTACTAGGATTATTGCGTTATGAGCTTGTGGGAAACACGTATACCCTATTTATTTCTCTCACCTTGATAACAACAAAAAAAAAATTAATTTTTGTTTGATTACTGATTACTTATTGAATTCTTCCTATTTGTTTCATCTAAACAAACCCCCCTTTTAATTACCTATTTCTGGAAGTAATTTGACTAATTGAATATAATTGTTGGTTAAGGTATAGTCTAAAACATTTTTCCTCGTGGGATCGACCCCAACCTACAAGTTGGGTTCTCTACTTGATAACGATCTCTTATACTTCTGTAGGGAGGTGAAATTTGAGCGTATCAAATTTTGGCGCCGTTGCCGAGGAACTTTGGCTTTTAGATTTATTTTAACTACATTATTGAACATTAGTCAAATATTTCCTTATTTTACTTTTTCTCTTTGTTTTTGTCTTTCTCAGGTTCGAACTCTAGTGTATGCCAAGTACATAGAGTCAGGGTGAACCACTTACTCCTTACGATCCAGAGCTAAACCGCACTTTATGAAGAATGAACAACCCAAGAGGTCAAATTAATCCTATGGAGGGAATCTAGATGATGCAGATGAGTTCCAACAGCAGCGGGTAGTTGGTGAGGACAATCAGGTTCCAGCTCAAAATCAATTGAGAGATGTGCTGAGGGCGCAAGATCCACTAAGCCCACGACAACATGACAACTATCGGGGCAACATGAACATAGAAAAATCTGATGGACCCATTGTCCTACCCCCTCTACCTCTAGGGCACACATTTGTGGTGACTAGTAGTTTGATGCAGATGCTTATAGCAAGAGGCTTATTCTCAGGATTGCCATCGGAGGACCCACATGCTCACCTAGCCAAGCTAAGGGTAGTTTGCAAGAGTTGTGTAGGTAGACCAGACCTGGATATGGACGTCATTGGATTACGAGTGTTTCCTCTGTCACTAACAGGCGACGCAGCAGTATGGTTCACTGGGCTTCCTTATAACTCCATATTTATATGGGACCAATTGGCGGAAGTGTTCAAAGCGAAGTACTATCCAGTGTCCAAGAAGCTCAATCACAAAGATAGGGTCAACAATTTTGTAGCATTACCTGGAGAGTCTGTGAGCAGCTCTTGGGACAGATTCACTGCATTCGTAAGTGGTGTTCCAAATCACCGTATTGATGATGAGTCGCTGAAGGAATACTTCTATCAAGGACAGGATGATAACAACAAAGCAGTCCTTGACACTATTGTTGGAGGTTCATATGGTGATTGTACATATGCATAGATTTTTGAAAAATTGGAGAGGATCTCTTGCAATAATAAAGAATGGAGTACTAGGAGAGCAGATACTGGGAGAAACACATTTGCCGTTCATAATGCAATTGTCAACTTTGCAGACGATATTCGTGAGGAGATGGCTCAGATGAGGACAGAGTTGGGGTTGGTACTGAAGCATGTGAGCGAAGGAGCAGAAAAGGTAAATGCTGTAAACTACTTAACAAAAACTCTACCACCAGTTGAGGAGTGTTACTATGAAGAGGACACTTACGCGGTGAATGATCAGACGAGGGGTTTTCGACCAAATGCCCAAGGATCCAACACGGAAAATTGGTGCCAAGGTCAAGGAAACCAAGGTCGGAACTGTGGAAATTACAACCGAGAATGTCACTATGTCCGGGATGGGAACTTTAATCGCGACAACAACTATAATTGGAACAATTATGGCAACAGAAATGATCGGGTTGGACCCTATGTTCCCTCTTAAAATTGGGAATCTGGTGCTAGGGAAGCTGGAGGTAATTTGGCGCGTATTGAAGATATGATGCAAAAGATGATGAGAAGGTTTGATGCAACTGATGAAAATGTGAAGGAGATGAGAAACGACTTATCTGGCATTGGTCAAAAGGTTGATGCCCATGCAGTGTCAATAAAGCATCTAGAGCGACGAGATGACTCGCTTGTCTACTATAGTGAACCCGCGTCAACCTGGCACTCTTCCTAGCAATACCATCCAGAATCCAAAGAATGATGGTCATTGTATGGTAATTACTACTCGAGGAGGTAAGCAAACCATAGATCCACCTATGCCATCTGTGGTGGATACTGAGATTAGAAAAGAAGGTGATGTGGTGGAAGTTAGAGAGGAGTTTGAGACTGCAACAGAACAAGAAGCTGAAATACCTCAGAAAGTGGTCCCCATACCTAGACTACCACCACCTTTTCCACATAGGTTAGTGAAGAAGACTGAAGATGGTAAATATCGCAGGTTTATCACTTTGTCGAAGCAACTTTCTATCAATGTCCCTTTGAGAGAAGCATTGGAGCAAATGCCTGGGTGTGCCAAATTTATGAAAGATATGGTGACAAAGAAAAAGTCTGTGAGTTTTGAAGATGACGACAGATTGCAGCATTGTAGTGCTATTGCTACAAGATCTCTGGTGCAGAAGAAGGAAGACCCTGGTGCTTTCACGATCCCATGTACTATAGGGTTATTACACTTTGCTAAGGCATTATGTGATCTTGGTGCTAGCATCAACCTCATGCCTTTGTCTATTTACAAGAAGTTGGGTCTGGGGGACCCAAAGCCCACTGCAATGCGGTTACTAATGGCTGATCGTACTGTGAAGAGGCCCATAGGTGTGCTCCATGATGTGCTAGTGAAAGTGGAGTCTTTCATCTTTCCGGTGGATTTTGTGATTCTTGACTGTGAGGTTAATTTTGAGGTCCCCATTATCCTTGGGAGACCATTTCTTGCTACAGGGCGTGCGTTGGTTGATATGGAAAAGGGACAGATGAAGTTCAGATTAAACTATGAAGAAACAACTTCTAATATTTGTAGGTCCATGAAGCAGAATGGTGAGCTCCAAACAGTATCTGCAATCACCTACAGCGTGGAAAGTGGGTCAGAAGTACAGATTGAAGAGCGACTAGGTATTGAGGCACTAGCAGCAAGCATGATGAATTTCCATAGTGATGGTGTTGAAGAGTATGATGAGTTGGTAGCCGCACTTGATAAGTATGAATACCGGTCCAAACCAAAGAAGTATGAGCTAGACATGAAGAATCGCGAGTCTCCACCCACAAGACCATCTATTGAGGAGGCACCAAAATTGGAGCTTAAGGCTCTACCACCGCATTGAGGTATGTTTACTTAGGCGAAGAGAATACTTTGCCGGTCATCATTACATCAGATTTGAATTCAAGGCAAGAAGAGTGTTTGGTGACTGTATTAAAGAGGCTCAAGCGAGCTATTGGGTGGACTATTGTAGATATTATTAGGATCCCCCCCGGTATTTGCTCTTATAAAATCCAACTCATGCCAGAGCATAAGCCCACTATTGAGTACTAGAGAAGATTAAATCCACCTATGCAAGAGGTAGTTAAAAAGGAGATCATAAAGTGGCTGGATGCAGGAGTCATCTATCCCATTGTAGATAGTAGTTGCACTACAAGAAAAATGGTCTCAAAGGAAGGGAAATATGGTCCTCGAAAGTTCAAATATGGTCCCAAATGAGCAATTGAGACCTGAAAAACCTGGTCACCACTCGTCCTTAAAGCTTCCGTCGCAATTGGTTGTTAAGGACGGGTTAAAAAAGCTGGTCCCTAAATGATTTTGAGGCGAGGAAAACTCTAGTCCTTAAAAATCTTTTAGATACTACAAATCTGGTCTCAAATAGACCATGTATATCTTGGTTAAGTCTCTTATTCAGGTCGTTAATCCTCTTTTGCGACCATCCACAACCTAGTCCTAGTAAATATTTAGAGACGAGAACTACCTAGTCCTAAAATAGCTCTAGCTACCACTAACAACCTGGTCCTAGAATACATTTAGAGACGAGCAACAACCTGGTCCTAAAATAGATTTAGAGACAATCATCATTTCTAGTCCTAAATTATCCATTAGAGACGAGAAACAATACTGATCTCAATTGACAACCAATGATCCTAGAGAAATTAGCATCACAAGAATCTAATTGCTACTAAAAATCTCGATACAAAAAGATTGATATAGAGCGAGAGGGGCATGAAGATAGAGATAAAGATTGTGTGATTCATTACAATGAATTGGTTAACATCATATTGTGTTAGTTTCAATATTTGCTTGACAAAAAAAATTAGATAACATCCAGCTAGACTATGATATAAAGGTTTGCATAATATTCATAGCTAACTAATAATGAATTTGTGCATCTTCTAAACTTGTATCTTCATTAAAGAATGAACAAAAGCTGGGCAGAAAACTTAAAGCTTCAATCTTTGTCAAGTGATATCCAAATATTAACAAAGCTGCAAGACATAAGAAAAAAAATTAGAAAAATTTAAGATGCATTGATCAAGAATCCAACATCTATTTTGAAGAACCACAACTAAATAATGCTTGGCAGAAAATAAAAACAATAGGCTGAATGATTAGCTTAAGAAACGAGTTGGATGAACAAAAACTAAAACTTAAAAACTGAGAAGTTGGCCAGTAATGATGCAGTAGCGCAAAAAATAAAAACTAAGATAGAAATGTAGTAGTTCGTAGATGCATAGAAAATTTAAAATCAAAATTTGTGAAGATAGCATCCGTATAAAAAATAAAAAACAGAGCCACTAAGAAAATATTGTGTGATAAAAGAGGAAGAGAAATAAAATCTGCAGAAAATTTAAAAATAGAGGAACAAGTTGCGTCACTAGTTAATCTCAAAAACACTAGAAAATGTTGTATGTTTCATCTTTTTTTATAAGGGAATGCATCAGTTTCTCACCTCACCACATCTTGTCTCGTCTCCTCACCTCGTCTCAGTCTTGTCTCCTCACCTAAGTTGTTCAATGAAATTAAAATTTAACTCTATTAAAGATCAGATCCCAATACAACAGTTCATGTTATTGTTGGCACTATATTGAAGGCTGCCAAAAGTGGTTAGAATGCAAAAATTAGGGATAACAGTATCTACTACTTGTGTACTATGTGAAAATCAAGTGGAGGAGGCATCAAATCACCTATTTTCTTAATGTTCCTTCTCTGCATACATACGAAAATCCCTCGGTAAATGATTGGGCTACAGTAATCATGATGTCCAATGGCTAACTTAGTCAGCTCTTAAGAAAATGGACACTTAAAGAAAAAAATGAGGCATTAAATAAGAAGAGCACTTAGTTTTTTTAGCAACTAGTGAGTCTTTTTTTGCACGTGTGTGTTAGTATGTGTGTGGAGATCTACTCCTATGCTAAGTGTCTTTGTTGTGTTTGCATGTTTCACTAGTAGTCTTCAATGCTTCCGTTGTTCACTTTGTAATGTTATGTTTAGTTGTGTGGCTGGTCTATGTGTGTGTAAGCTTCCTATTTGATGTATTCCCATGTAACGACTATTAATGAAAAAAATCCGCTTTGTTCTAGTTCATTCTCTTTCTCTGTTTTGTGCAGAAAAATTATTGATTTGAATTCTTTTTGAAATCTCGTTTATGTATGAACAACAACGTCCATTACTCACTTAGTGACATTTGCTCTTCAAAAACCTTTAAAAATGAAACCACCAGGTGTACACAAAGACTCCGTGAAATAGCAATTCAATTACACATAGAGGGACAAGCACACAAAAATGACAAGAAAAATTAGAACTGGTCAATTCATACCCAGCTTAGCTTATAATTAACTGTTAAAAACTTCATCGTAAGTAGGATGTCCTATATATAGATAATTGTATAGAAAGAAATAGGTCAACTATTAAGTGTCTATATGAGTTGGCAAATATGTAAACATTGACACTTTTGGTTGAATGGATAATTTAAGATTTTGACAAACAAAAATAAACTAATTCTACAACAACTTCTAATTAGAGGAACTTAACACAGTTATAAGCCACACATCTAACATAAAATTCAATATAAATATTTTTTTTCCAGATGGGCAATACAGGTTGCACTAATTACACAAGAAAGCATGATGTAATGATAAGACTTCGTTAAAACAACTTTACAACTAGAAATAATTGTTTAGGGAAAAGAAAGGAGTATAATATGGAGATGAGGTGATCGAGATTCGAGTTAATTAAGGAAATACAAAATGACAAATATAAACATCATGAGACTAAAGAAGGCACAAATCCCTAACACGATGGAGCTATAAACTACACCTCAATCTATCTAGTTGACTATATAGACATTAGGAGTTATAGACTTTTTGAAGGTGACGAGAAACAACCTTTACACAAAGTAAGTTCCATGCATGCATTTAAAAGGTAATAACATCAAATCAATTTTTTCCAGATCTTCCATCAATCAGATGAGAACAAGTTTTATTTCAAATACTATATCTTATTCTACTACACAAACACAATAGGACACAAGTCTACTATTTTATATTTCTTGTGTGACTGGGAATATTTTCTTTTCACATCACAAGACACGTAGATTGATAATTAATCACACATCCATTGCTATTTCCTTTTATATTGGAAGACATGTAGATTGTGATAGTAATATGTGACTAATGGGGGTGAGAGAAAGACTAAAACTAGAAGATACTGAAAATGAGGAAAGGTTACATGGAACTTGGCAGCTAACTTTGTCCTACAGTGTATAAAGCAGCAATCATCCTGGGGAAAAATGATGAAACAAATTTAAGGTGTGACATCTTATGTGGAATTTTACCTACATTATGATGCATATAATTTTAATAGAAAGTAAGCTCCACATTTTCACTTAAAGGTTACAATTAGAGTTAGTCTAAGTAGAAAACAACTATATTAAATCAACAAAATAAATTAAAATATTGGCGAACTGTTACTAACTTGGTCAGTTGACAAAAACAGTGGTCATTAAATTGAAATGGAAAATATTGTACGTAGGACACGTGGATTGTTGAGTAGCAGAAAAAACTTTCATTTTCCTTATTTCTTTCTTGTCATCTTCTAAGGTAGAAGAGCGATCATTCAAGAATTTTTTTTCCACAATCAAGAATATGTCGTCTTCATTCAAGAATTTGATATCCTCTAGAGTTGAACATAGGGCGGATAATAATTCAGCCTTTGAAGAAGTGCCATCTTTGAAGAAGTTTCACAGAACAACAAAGCTCTATACATACACTATCGTTTCCCTAAGGAAACACTGACCACCAATCTGAAGATCTTGAAAACTGCTTATAAATGGAAGAAGCATATCGAGTTGCATCCTACGAGGACCAATGGAAATAATAGACCGTCCTGAAGGTTTGTACATCAAGGCATTGTTGAAACCAAGACACCCAAAATTTGCCTACGGAAGTTGTTGTATCCTACAAACTTGATAAATGGTTAATATAACTTTGGTATATATTCTGCATCAAACAAAGCTTATACAAAAAATTTATTTAGAACTATATGTTATCATGCTTACAGTTGGTATATATGAATTTAAATACAAAGTTAATTATGTATAATGCCTTCATGCTCAAATTCTAATATACCAACTTTGAGGTAAAAATTGATTTAGTTGAAACCATTTCAGACGTAAAATAACATTCTCACACGAATAAAAGAGATAGTCATTTGGCTTGCAAAATCTCAACACTGAAGACGTGAGACTAGTATGACACTCATTCAATAATTAACTTTTTCAAATTCGATATGCACTTGACATGAAATAGTAATTTATAGATAGAACAAAAAGGTCACTCCATGAGAGAAGAAATCAGAAAAGAGAAGTACATAGCATGAAAAAAGACAGAGAATGTTAACATATATGCATCATTACAAGCTACAAAAGTTACTTAAACTTTCAGGAACATAAAATCTCTAGAACTCTACATGGAGTTAGCCCCTGGAAATTGCAGAAATGAGACCAATTCGAAGTTTTGGAAAGACATTTTCTAGGGAATAAAACACTTCAAAATGTATATCCCAATCTTTTCCTAATATCTAGCAATCCAGATTACACACCTTCACAAAGTAGAACAGACAGCACTTGAACCCTGTTATTCGGAAGAAATTTGCAAGATTGGGAGTTTGATGATATACTTAATATTCTGGAAACTGGAAAGGTTGGAAAATTGCAGAACTAATGATCAGACTTCCAAAAGATTTATATGTGGCAACAAAGTTGATGGTTTATACCATGTGAAAGCTAGCTACTCAACCGTTTCTGCCCAAAATGAGATGGTGAAAATGTGGCCGATGAAAATGAGATGGTTAAAGTCCTAAATCCTACTATATATATGATCATTTACACACAATTTTTTTTTATTTATAACTGGCCAATATTTTCATATTAGGCAGCCATTGATTTCATATAGGAGTAAATTCTAAAGAAAAAAAAACAAATTAATTGTTTCCTTTCAAGATTTATCAATGATCGTTTGTCATTAAATTTGACAACCACTAGAATATCAAACAAATGAAATAGTGAAGCAACAAATATCTCAACTTGAAGACATAAAACTACCATGTTGTTCATGAATTTGTTTTTTTTTTCTAATACAATATGCACTCTGTATTAAATATGTATCTTCATCCCCAAAATCGAGTCAACTATTAGAAAGTTCAACCTAATAATATTTCCAATTATCATACATAAGAAAACCTATCAAATTATGAAACTTTTAACCTATTTACTTTTGGAAAAGCAAAAGAAGAAGAAGAGTAACCTAAAAAAATCAGAAAAAAATGACATCGATACAACATATGGAAGAACATAAAGAAATAAACCTAGAATTTTTTTCGAGCAACTGAGCAACAACTACACAAGGAAGAAGCAACCTACTCCGAGCTTAGGGCAGATCTGCGACGGAAATCCACTGACTTTGATATTTGGGCAGAGTTATGGTGGAAAAGAATGATCGATTTGATGAAAAGAAACTAGGGCAAAGTTGCGAAGGAACAATGAGGTTTTTCCTTTTAGTTTTGGGATAACAGAGAGTTTTTTCCTTAGCTTTTTGCTTATGTATTATATTTAGCGCCTAGGTTTTTGTGAAAAGAAAGTTTTTATTTTTTTAATAGTTTAGTATAATACATTTTGGCACTTATGTTTTTGTGAAATAAAAGTTTTAATTTTTAATAGTTTAGTATAATACATTTTGGCACTTATGTTTTTGTGAAATCAAAGTTTTAATTTTTAATAGTTTAGTATAACTTTGGTGGAAGTTTTTCCCGCCTAGCACCTTCCGTTGCAATTTGGGATTAGGTATTAAGATCTTTATGGACTGAATTTTGTACCTTCGCAATAAAATATATTAATAAGGACCGAAATATTATCTCGTCCTAGTACATATACATTTAGAGACGAGATTATTAGCTTGTCCCTAAACGTTGGTCATAAATAGGGCTTTTTCTTGTAGTGTTGGGTATGCCCTGTGCAGTGTGTGCCTAAGAAGGGAGGTATGACTGTGGTTCCAAATGAAAAAAATGAGCTTGTTCCAATGAGGCCCGTTACTGGATGGAGAGTTTGCATGGATTATCGGAAATTGAATGCATGGACTGAAAAGGATCCCATGCCATTGATGGATCAGATGTTGGATATACTTACAGGAAAGGGTTGGTATTGTTTTCTTGATGGGTATTCTGGCTACAATCAAATTTCTATAGTTCCAGAAGACCAAGAGAAGACCACCTTCACTTGTCCATATGGGACTTTTACCTTCAAACAAATGTCTTTTGGGTTGTGCAATGCTCCAGTAACTTTCCAGCGGTGTATGATGTCGATATTTTCAAATATGGTGGAGGATGCTATTGAAGTGTTCATGGATGATTTTTCAGTTGTAGGTAATTCTTTTGATCATTGTCTAGATCATCTGGCCAAGGTGCTTAAAAGATGTAAAGACTGCAACTTGGTGCTGAATTGGGAGAAGTGTCATTTCATGGTAAAAGAAGGTAAAGTGCTGGGTCATCGAATTTCCGAGAAAGGTATTGAGGTTGATAGAGCTAAAGTTGAGGTAATAGAAAAGCTTCCACCACCTATCTCTGTAAAAGGTGTTAGAAGTTTTCTTGGGCATGCAGGTTTTTATAGAAGATTCATCAAAGATTTCTCCAAAATTGCACATCCGTTGTGCAAACTGCTTGAGAAGGAGTGTAAGTTCGATTTTGATGAGGCCTGTCTTAGAGCATTTGAAGAGCTAAAGAAAAGGTTCGTTACAACACCAATCATTATTTCACTGGATTGGGGACAACCGTTTAAGGTAATGTGCAATGCAAGTGGATTGGCGCTTGGTGTAGTATTGGGACAAAGGTGAGAGAAAATTCTTCACCCTATTTACTATGCCACTAAAGCTCTAAATATGGCTCAGAAGAACTATACTGTGACCGAACAAGAACTTCTTGCAGTGGTTTTTGCATTCGAGAAATTTCGATCGTACTTGCTTGGTACTAAGGTCATAGTGCATACTGACCATTCTTCATTGAGGTATTTGATGGCGAAAAAGGATGCAAAATCAAGATTGATTAGATGGGTATTACTGCTGCAAGAGTTTGATTTTGTGGTAAAGGATAGAAAGGGGACCGAAAATCAAGTCGCTGACCACTTGTCCAAATTAGAGGAAGAGGCTATGCTAAAGCTTGGAGATAGGGCTGAAATCAATGATGCTTTTCCAGATGAAAAGGTATTGGCTGCTTCTCATGATTTGATTCCTTGGTTCACCGACTTTGCTAATTGTTTGGCAAGCGATATTGTGCCCCCCGATTTGTCTTTTCACCAAAGAAAAAAATTTATGCATGATGTGAAGAGATTCTTTTGGGATGAACCTTACTTGAATCGTAGTTGTGTTGATGGGATTATTCGTCGATGTGTGCCCGAGGTTGAGATGTTGAGTGTACTTGAAGCAGTCATTCATCACTTGTTGGTAGGCATCATAGTGGTATTCGGACTGCACATAAGATTCTGCAATGTCGGTACTACTGGCCTACCATTCACCAAGATGCGCATGACTGCGCCAAATCTTGTGATCGTTGCCAAAGAGAAGGAGGGATTTCAAAGAGGCAACAGCTCCCAATGAATCCTATATTAGTGAGAGAGTTGTTTGATGTATGGGGCATTGATTTTATGGGTCCATTTGTGAGTTCATATGGGATGAAGTATATTCTTGTTGCGGTTGATTATGTATCGAAGTGGGTGGAAGCAGTAGCACTCTCCAACAATGAAGGTAAAAGTGTCACCGCATTCTTGAAAAATAATATCTTCTCCTAGTTTGGTACACCGAGGGCCATAATTAGCGATGGAGGTTCTCACTTTTGTAATAAGTTATTCAAGGTACTAGTTGAGAAATATGATGTCCGTCACAATGTAGCCACTCCTTACCATCCACAGACTAGCGGTCAAGTTGAAGTATCCAACAGGGAGATCAAACAGAACGGATTGGTCAAGGAAACTTGATGATGCTCTATGGGCATATCGCACTGCATACAAGACCCCCATTGGTATGTCTCCTTACCAACTTGTATATAGGAAGTCTTGTCATTTACCAGTAGAGCTAAAGCATAAGGCTATGTGGGCAATGAAGAAGTTAAATTTGGACTGGAGCGCCGCATCTAATCAAAGGATGAATGACTTGAATATGCTCGATGAGTTTCGCCTACAAACTTATGAAAGTTCAGCCTTGTACAAAGAGAAGATGAAGAGGTATCATGACCAAAGAATTGACAAGCGAGAATTTGTGGTTGGTGATCTTGTGCTGCTATTCAACTATAGGCTGCGCCTTTTTTCAGGCAAACTCAAGTCCAAGTAGACCGAGCCATTTTTGCTCACGAAAGTGCTCTCGTATGGAGCGGTTGAGATAGAAAAAAAGGATGGAACAAGGTTCGTGGTGAACGGGCAAAGGATAAAAATCTATCTAGGAAATGCTGAAACTGTGCAAGAAGTGATTGAGGCCTACAATCTTGATGAAGTCTGAGTAATCAAGACACCTGCGTCGTGCTGCGACGTTAAATCAAGCGCTGCTTGGGAGGCAACCCAAGATGTACAATCTAGCCAACAATAGGGTTCTGATTTTCAAATTAGTAGTTTAGTTTTGTCTGATTACTTGCGTCTTTGTATTAATTTAGTTCTTAAGTGTTGGCTAGAATTAGTATAGGGTCCGTGCCTAAAAAGTGTCAAGAAAATGTAAAAGAAAAAACATAATAGCTTATTGGTTGCTACTATGTGTAGGTACACCACATAATGAATCTGCAGAAATTGGTCTGGTGCAGAGGTCTACAGATCCCATCGACGGTCCGTCGATTGATCCACGGACTGTCAATGATGTTCGTAGATCCCAGGTAAGCCCCTAAGTTTTTCTAACTGTAGTAGTGATCTACGGTCCTGATCTACGAACCGTAAATAGAGTCACGGACCATAGACGGGGTCTCGTGAGTCCAAACCCTAAGGCTATTTGACCCGACCCAGACCCCCCTACTTAAATACCCCCTTATTTGAAATCATTCCCATTCCCTCCATTACTCCCAAAACCATTTCCCCCATCTTTTCAACTCCCTAAATCACTCCTCAACTACCATATAAAACACTCCCTTCCATATATTCCCAAAACCCCTTCAAATTAAATTACTCCCCATTCCAATTTTCACCCTATAAGGTCCGGTGTTCGGTTAGTAGCACATCGGTGTTTCATTGGTCTTGCCAAGAAGTGTCATCACACAACCACCCTATTCCTCGTTGCTTGTAAGGTAATGGACTTTCCCCTCACTTTGAATTTTGATTCATAGCTTGAAAATGGAAAGTCGGGAGTTGGGTCTTAACTTAGGGTTATTATTTGATGTAATTGCATGATAAATCTAAAATTTACAATACCCTTGGAATGATAGATAGAGATTGTGTAGTTTTATTATATGTGACCGTAATATATGTAAGTTTCGACTTAGGGTTCCAACACTTGTCTAAATTAGGTGTTAAAATAACCGATCGGAATCGTACGAATAAAGAACTAGCATAATTGAGTGTTGAAATGCATGATGAGGCTTTGTTAATGTTGAAAAAATAGTGCCATATATGTCTAATTAGTAATCTAGGGCTAAAAACATGGCACAGATGGCATCCAGGACACCCCGTCGACGGACCGTAGATCCATCTACGGACCGTAGATGAGGGCCGTCACTGGATGCACACATAAGAAAATCACCAAGTGTAAAACCACGGACGTGGACTACGGTCCGTAGATCCATCTACGGACCATTTTGCACATCCGTGGTTTCCATCTGCAACATATATTATTGGTGTCCTGATCCACGATAGAGTTCCACGGACCATAGATCAGTCTACGGACCGTAGGTACCCTTCGTGGATGACCACTGTAGCCTGTGTCTGAATTTTTTTTGGGACTTTGTTATTGTTCGTTTATAGTTTTTACTTTTTCTTAGTATAGTTTTGGTTAGTTTTGGGCACTAATATCGTTCCCGCAAGTATAATGGCACCCAAAAAGATGGTCACCTACCCCAAAAGGGGCAAGTCCTAATTTGTTGCCCCAAGTTTCTGGTTGATTGATGAGGACACAGACATCAACTTTGATCCGACATACGTACCTCTCAACACTAGGACTTCTCGCGTTAGAGGCACCCCCCGAAATGTGCTTCCCGACGTAGTCACTATCTCCCAGTCTGACGAGGAGCACACACTAATCGAGTCACCAACTGGGGCTGCTTCCAGTTCAGAAAGGTCTATGTCAGTATCTGAGTCTGCCCACGCTTCAGGCTCCGAGTCTGCTCATTCTTCACGATCCGAGTCTGCCCATGCTATAGGGTCCAATGCCAAATCTTCCACTGGGTCTGAAGAAAATGACCAAGCAGCCTCATTTGACGAGGCTACTAGTTCGGAGTCCATACCCGCACCACCGAATGATGACCCCACTCTTGTAGCCGGCGAGCTAAATAGGTGGTGTGTCAAGGGCCAATGGCAAATCTACCGAGATGCAAAGATGGTCAATGACAAACAAAAAATGGCCCGACTGATCACAGAAGAGCGCAGAGTCCTCATAAGGAGCTTGCATACTGTTCCAGACTTCCACCGGCTGTTCAACCTTCACAAATGTGACAGGATGGCTCGAGACACAGGGATGTATAGCGAGGAGATTGTGCGGGAGTTCTATGTTTCCTATGCTGCCACTCTCCAGGGTTCTATTTCTAAGCGGTGGAAGCCCCTAGCTCAGGATCCTCTCACTTCCACTCTAGTTCGGGGGTTCCCGGTGGACATCTCACCTGCCACGATCAGACGCTTTCTCTATGGTCCTACAGCGAGTCACTCTTGGGCTCTCAACACAGCGGAGTTTGACTACAGATGGGACATCGTGAAGAGTGGCGCTTTCCAGAGGAATGCTGAGCAGCGAGAGGCTGTTATACTTTGGTTGTCCAGGTACATTGCTACAGATGGCAAGCATGCAGAATAGGTCGCAGCTCCACGGTTGGGCATCCGGAAGGCGACATTAAATTTTGTGGCCAAGTTTTTTTGGCTGTTGGTGCGTAACAGAGTATCGCCGACAAAAGCTGATAATCAAGTCACGTGGGACAGAGCAGTCATGGTAGCGGCATTGGTAGCAGGGGTGGAGATCGACTTTGCCCGCATGCTGCTGGCAAAGATACACGAGAGGGCATTTAGGACCTCCACAACTTACCCCTTTCCATGTCTAATTTTTCAGTTGTGCAGGGACTCTGGAGTGCCGATCTGGCATTGTGACAGGCTAGTCCACCCTACAGGGGCATTGGACATCGGCCTTATTAGAGATGAGGAAAATGTAGCAGCATCTCGCAGAGAGCCTTAGGTTGAGGTACCTCATTTGGGTACTGACCTTGCAGACACAGTGGGGCAGGCACAGGGCGACGACCTCAGCGCCCCCGATCACACCGACACTGTCCCGAGCTCCTCCTCTCAGGCAGCTAGCATGGGCCCTAGCTCTTTTCGGTCCATACCGCAGTTAGGCGCTGCTGTTGTCCCCTAGGCCAGAGTACAGAAGTTAGAGGCTCACATGGCCACACTGCTACATCACATCCAGCTGTGGATGCAATAGTCGATCGCCGAGTTCGAGGCTAGAATGGAGCGCAAGATGGAGGGGATGATGGATCGAAAGGTCCAGGCTGTGAATAATCACCTAAATGCCTTTGAACTGAGAGTCCTCGAGCGATTCGCCCCGTTCATAGATCTATCTGCTTTGCAGGCTAACATAGCTAGCCTCTGGTCTGACGTTGAGGCCATTCTTGCTACACCTTCAGTTAAGCCTCAGGTTGCCCCCACTGCAGTGGCTGATGATACAGTGCTAGATGCCCTATTTAGTGGGACCGTCGAGGAGGGACTTGCACTCACACATGCCAAAGGCAAGCGGCACCGCTCTCAACGCATTGAGAAGGAAAAAGCCCTTAAGAAATAGCGTAGGAAGGAAAAGGAAGCTAGAAGGGCGTCGATAGTGGATGAAAAGTTGCGCTAGCAGAGGGAGTGTGAGCGAGTTGCAGGAGCGTCTAGCTCTGCCCCAGTTGTAGCGGCCCAACCTGTTCTGGGGGATGTGGTGAGCACCACTGATGGTGCGGAGAGAGTGATCGAGAGCACTACTGAGGGTGCTATGACTGTTGATGTGGGCACTACAGAGGGTGCACCCATTGGTGTTCCAGACCCCCTGCTTGTTGATGATTCGCCGACGCTTTGCACCACAGGTTTGCTTCACCCAATCCATTTTCTTTTAATATTTCTATATGTGTTAGGGACAACTGCATCTATTTTTGTTGGGGGTGGGATAAATGGATTGTGAGTGATATGGTGAAATCTGAATAACCCAACTCATGAATCCTTTCTTAGGGTTTTCTTGCCTGTGTTCTTTTTCCCCAAAGGACTGTTTAATTTTTGTTGAACCGACATGTTTTAGGATTGTATGTGTAGAAGCATGATATAGAATGAAGCATGATGGCTTATGAAAAATGATACCCATCATATTTTTGGGATATATGCTAGAAGTTGTAGGCTACGATTAGTGGATTGTGTTGACTCTGAGTATGACATAATAAATCTACTCGATGTCAAGACTTGAGTTGAAACTTGAACTAGGTAATCTAATAATGAAACTATGTGCCAAGAGTGGGTGAGAATCGTTGAGTGTACAAACAGTTTTGTGCAAAACTAGAACTTACCCGGTTAGTCCTGCTAAGACAATTCAATCTAGAGGTTAGGAAGTGATCATAGGCCATTGTTCTGAAAAGTCCGCAAATTGCCTAGAAGGATTCAACCAAATAAAATAACTGTTCCCTTTGATCCAATTTTGAGCCTAAGAGATACCATTTCTTTCTAAAACCCCAAACTCACCTTCCCATAATCTACTATTATTGGCCCCGGTCCTTCCTTGGACATGTGCACTTCGACTTAGGCTAAAAGCCTAAGTTGAGGGTGGCTAATGCAAAAGTAACTTCAATCTTGGCCTTGATCCGACATTGGGTATTGTGCACCTCAATTAATGAAAAATTCATAAGTTGAGGGTGGCTATGAAAGAGGATACTGAGAGAAAAATGGGTATGAAAAGAGTGAGGTGAAGAAGAGAGAAAACGTGAGGAAAGGATGTGACTTGTTGAAAGCTAAAAAAAAAGAAAAAAAGAAAAAAGAAAAAGGGAGATGAATGTGAAAAATAAAGAGCTACAAAGTCTGAAGTCACATCCTTGGTTAAAGAAAATCAAGCGAAAGAAGGTAAAACTGTAGGATGTCAGAAATAGGGAAAAAAGAGGTTAAAAGCCAAAGTGTAATGTCAAGGAGGGCAGAAAGTCACTAAGCAGTACCCAAATGTACCAAGCCTGACCCTAAGCTTACATTACAAGCCAATAAAGTCCTATAGTGATCCTAGAATCTAGTTTGGAGAGTCTAAGCAGTGAAAATAAGGGCAAACTTATGGCATAAAGCAATAACTGTTTTTGAAATTTTTTTCTGAGCGTGAGTTTTGAATAAATCCTTGCACCATAAATGACATTAAATTTTTGTGAAAAGGGGATTTCGTTTGAAGTAAGGGCACTAGTTACATTGTCGAAAAGTTGGTACCTTGGTGATAGTGATAAGGTGCATGTTGTGTGTCAGTTGGTCGATCTGTGTCATGGTGTGATCTGCATAGACTAGCTTGTCGAGTCTGAAAGAACGAAGTTGCATCTGAAAAGTGAGGGGGGTAGAGAGCCATGTGATTGCGTGGGCCTGAAATGCTTGCTTCTATACAAGTGTCGTTTAGAGTTGTATTGCGTCGCTTGAGGACAAACAATGAATTTAAGTTGAGGGTGTTGATATACCGTGAGTTTACGATATTTCTAATACATTTAACTTACAAGTTGTTTGTGTCTAGGGCCTTATCGTATTGATTTTTATGTGTTTTAGTGTATTTTTACAGGAAAGATGTTCAGGCGCAGAAGTATGTAGACAATTGAGCTAAATGCAGAAAAAGGGCTTTCACGGAGACGATCTATGGACCGTAGGTCCATTGACGGTCCATAGGTGATGACCGTAGATTAGTAGACAAGGGATAGATGACAAATCAGGAAAATCTGACCAAGTGTGGAACCACGGTGGCAATTGACGGATCGTAGATTGATCTACGGACTGTACTGATCAAACCGTAGAAAGAGACTGCGAGGGTTCAAGTACCTGATTTTTTAAGATTCTAAGTGTGGAGCTACGAAAGGGATTGACGGACCGTAGATCGATCTGCAGTCCATACTGCAAATCCGTCATTTGCTTCAAAGAGGCTGATTTTTGGATGTTAAAATATTTTCTAAGTCCTGGCTGACAGAAGGGACTTACGGATCGTAGATCAATTGACGGTAAGTCAGTCTCGTGGAACGAAGACGCGTGCCTGAATAAACTTTCCTTAATTTGTTTCCTTTTTAAATTATGATTTATTTTTCTATAAATAGGGCATGCAAACCTCGTTTTTGGGGGTTAGACATTATTTTTCTAGTTTTACTTTGTGAGTTTGGAGATTTAGAAAAAACTCTAGCAATTATTGATTTATAAGTTCGTTTTGAAGATTTTGGCTTTGCAACTCAAGTTGAATTTCTGGGTTTATTGTTCTCTTTACGTAAGTTCATGATTTCTTTATCTAAAATTATAAATTGTGTTCTTGCTAATATGAGTAACTAAATCCATAACTAGGGTTGTGGGAACCATGAGCGATTAACAAAATATAAATAGTAAATAGGCAATTCTTGAATAGTGTTTTGCATGCATTGATAATTCTTTCGTTTAGAAGTCTTTTTAACCAGTGAAAGCGTTAGAACTCGCCTTGTTGCTACTTGCCAGATCAAGGAGGTAATTAATAAGAAAAGAATTATCAACATAGATTTAGGGTGATACTATCTAATAGGCTAGTGTCGATTGGTGCGAAGTAATAACTAAGTCAAGCATCGATTATGATGTCTAATATGAGGTAAAGGTAAGGGTTAGTAAATTATACACATGTAGCCGGATCAAGGTGCGGGGTGAAATTCTCTAGATGCCGGATTAAGGATTTAGAAATACATAACTTATCACTTTGCATGTAATACACTAGGAAAGGATTGCTGTTACTAGGATTATTGCGTTATGAGCTTGTGGGGAACACATATACCCTAGTTATTTCTCTCATCTTGATAACAACAAAAAAAAATTAAGTTTTGTTTGATTACTGATTACTTATTGAATTCTTACTATTTGTTTCATCTAAACAAACCCCCCTTTTAATTACCTATTTCTGGAAGTAATTTGACTAATTAAATATAATTGTTGGTTAAGGTAAAGTCTAAACCATTTTTCCTCGTGGAATCGACCCCAACCTACAAGTTGGGTTCTCTACTTGATAACGATCTCTTATACTTTTGTAGGGAGGTGTAATTTGAGCGTATCACTGGGTAAAAGTCTCCCAGTCTTCACAATGCTCTAAAATGATTCAGTTCAAAAACCCACATGCAAATCCTCAAAATTAAGCTTAGAAATCTTCAAAGTCTACAATGAAAACTGAAAAACTCAAAGAAAACGCTAACTCACAAACTTGGGGATCAGAACTATTAGAACTCCCTTCTCCTCATTATAAATTTCAATTTGTAGTTGCTCAGATTTTGGCCATAAAGGGCATTGGGCGAAGTATGTCGTGCCTCGCCAATTGGTTCAGCGATCTGCCCTTGCAAACTTGTATTGGTCATCACTCCTTAGAGTTCTGTAAATTGAGGTGATCAAAGTTGTTGTCACAGAGTCGTTCGGCAATTTGCCGACTGCCCACTCCTATTACCAAATTGGTTCTTCACCAGGGCTGGCACACTGGAACTTTGGGCGAGCTAAAGAGCTAATCAACGATTCGTCGAGTTGTCTTGGCGATCAGCAGGATCGCTTTTCTTCACTTTTTTGCATGGTAGTGTCCTTGCGTTACTCCTTAGCCTTTAATGTTGCAAATCGATACTTTAACATCAGTTTAGAGCATAAATTAGGCATTTGAGGACACTTATACTATCAAAACAAAGCCCTAAATGACTCAAAATCTCAGACTCATCAACATCTCCAACTTAAAATTTTGTTTGTCCTCAAGTAAATCTGAAGATCAATCAGTTCAACAAAGATGTCTACAAACAATGCTGCTCAGGACTCAATGCTAATGGCCACAATGCTAATGTAGTTCCGTAAGTCCTGAATCATGAGATTATGAATGTAGAGTTTTGTAATGCAATCCAACTATTGGCACAAACAATAGCCAACTAGAACAATCAGCAGGGCTTAGTTCGTGCTAACGCCACTGGTGGATCAGCTGCAAGTAGGGTTCGAGACATTGTTCGTATTAATCCACCAAATTTCTAGGTTGATGTTTTGTGAGGGCCCACAAAACTTCTTTGATGAAGTTAAAAAGATTCTTTGAGTAATGAAATGACTGGTACTGAGACTGTTGAGCTAGTATCCTCTAAAATCAAGGATGTGCGTCATATTTGGTTCTCGCAGTGGAAAGAAAACAGGGGTGAAAGTAAAACTCCTGTGACATGGATTGTTTTACTGGAGCTTTTCTGGACAGGTTCTTCCTGAAAGAGTCGAGGGACGCTAAAGCTCATGAGTTTATGAACTTGAAGCAGGGTTCAATGTCTGTCAAAGAATACAGGTTGAAGTTCACTCAGCTCTCTAGGTATGCTCCATATATGGTTGCTGATTCGACGGCCCAAATAAGTAAGTTCTTTTTTGGTGTATTTGATCTAGTAAAGACCGAGTGCACGGATGCTATGTTGTTAGGGGATATGGATATGTCCAGAATCATGACTCATGCTCAGCAGGTTGAGGGAGATAAGCTTAGGTTAATGGCTAAGGACAAACACAAGGATAAAAGAGGAAATTAGGAAAAATCATAGCAAAGGTCGAGCGGTAGAAATCGCTCATAATTTCAGCAAAGATCTACAACCCTAGTACCTTCATAATCTAGCGTTCCGTCCCCTAGGTTTTGACATGATAAAAAAGGTAGGGCATCAGGCTCTAGGTCACAGGGGAGTGCTTTAGGTAATCAAAATTTTCAAACTTGCCCAAAGTGTGGTAAGAACCATTAGGGTGAGTGTCTTGCTGGTAAAGAGGGGTGTTTTGGATTGGATCAGTTTGGTCATAGTTTGAAGGATTGCCCTTCTTCTACGCAAGGGCAATGAGGTAACAGGGCGTCGTCTACTACTTCAATATCGCCAATAAGTCAGCCCACTAAGCAGGGTGCCTTGTATTGTATAGGTGGCGGTCAGCGCCTTAATAGGTTGTATGCTCTTCAGGCTCTTTAGGACCAGGAAGATTCCATTGATGTTGTCACAAGTACACTAAGGAGTCATTTGATAGAGTGTATAAGAATAATGATAAATATAGTGTATTAGTAATACTTGCATTAACAATGCATGTATTAGTTATGCTTGCATTAATTATACATAGATTTTTTTATGCGTTGTTTGGTTTGATATATTAAAAAGTAGCATGCATTGTATTAAAAAAATTAATTTACAAAGATACCCTCCACTATTATGACAGAAAAGATGTAAAAATGGTTTTGAGGGGCAATTGAGTCTTTAATTAAGTTAATGCATCCATTAAAACCATTGCATTGCTAATACCTAGAAATCCATGGTATTAGCAACACAAAACTTAATACACAATAGAGTGTATAACTAATGCTTGCATTAGTTATACATAAGTTGGAAAAGAGTACGAAACAAGGTACTAGTAATACACAAGGCTAATGCATGCATTATTTTTCCTAATATACTCTACCAAATGACCCCTAAGAGTATTCCATTTAGATGTGTATACATTGTTAGATCCAAGGGCTACACTTTCTTTTAAAACTCCGTATATAGCAGTAAATATTGGTGTTAGTCCAGAAACTCTCTTTGTACCTTTCTCAGTTTCTACTCTAGTTTGTGACCCAGTTATAGCTAGATGGGTATACAAAAATTGTCCTGTCACAGTTTCCTAGAAAGTTACCTCAACAGATCTTGTAGAGTTAGAAATGGTAGATTTTGATATCATTCTAGGCATGCATTGGTTAGACTCCTATTATGCCTTAGTCAAATGTAGAACTAGGATCGTTCGGTTTCAGTGTCCAAATGAGCCAGTTTTAGAGTAGAAGGGTAGTATCTATACTCTTATAGGTCGATTTATCTCCTACTTTAAGGCCAGGAAGATAATTTCTAAAGCATATATCTATTATCTTATTTGGGTTAAGGATTTAAACTCTGAAACCCCAACTCAGGAGTGAGTCCCTCTCGTAAATGAGTTTCCATAAGTGTTCTAAGAAGATCTTTTTGGAGTTCCTCTCAAAAGGGAAATCGACTTCGGAATAGATCTCCTTCCAAATACCCAACCCATTTCAGTTCCTCCTTACATGATGGCTCTAGCTGAGATAAAGAAATTGGAAGAACTATTGAAAGACCTTCTAGATAAAGGCTTCATCAGACCTAACATCTCTCTATGTGGTGGTCCAGTGTTATTTGTGAGAAGGAAAGATAATTCCCTCATAATGTTCATTGACTATCACTAGTTGAAAAACGTTAGAATCAAGAAGAAATATGAAATATCCCATCCCTAGGATTGATGACTTGTTCGACAAAGTTCAGGGTGCTAGTTGATTTTCTAAGGTAGACCTCAGATCCGACTATCATCAACTCAGAGTCAGTGATAGTGACATCCCGAAGATAGCCTTCAAGACTCATTATGACCACTATGAATTTGTAGTTATGTCTATTGGACTAACAAATGCTCATATAACTTTCATGGACTTAATGAAGAGAGAGTTCAAAAAGTCTTTAGCCTTGTTCGTCATTATTTTATTGACGAGATCCTCATATATTGTCTGAGTGAGGAAGATCATGCAACTAATTTGAGAGTTGTTCTGCAAACTCTCAAAGATTGCCAGCAATTTGCTAAGTTTAACAAATGTGAATTTTGGTTACAGTCAGTAGCTTTCCTTAGTCATGTGGTATCCAACGAAAGGATCCGAGTAGATTCTCAGAAAATTGAGGCAGTAAAACACTAGCCCAAATCTACCTCTCTGACTAAAATTATAAGTTTCTTGGGTTTGATAGGGTATTACAAGAGGTTTGTTGAAGGATTTTCATCCATAGCTTCCTCATTGACTAAGTTAACTAAAAATATGGTCAAGTTTCAGTGGTCAAATGTATGTGAGAAAAACTTCTTAGAACTGAAGACAAAGTTGACTACAACTCCTGTCTTGACTCTACCAGAGGGTTTAGATGGTTCTATGGTTTATTCTGATGCATCCATAGTTATCCTAGCTTGTGTATTGATGTAGCAATGTATGGTCATAGCTTATGCTTCTAGACAACTTAAGGTCCACAAAAAGAACTGCCCAACTCATGTCCTCAAGCTTGCAGCCATAGTGTTTTCCCTAAAGATTTGGAGATATTACTTGTATGGTGTTCATGTTGATGTTTTAACAGATCATAAGAGCCTCGAGTATGTGTTCACCTAGAAAGAGTTGAATCTTTATTAGAGGAGATCGCTTGAATTCCTCAAAGACTGTGATATGTATGTGCTTTACTATTCGAGTAAGGCCAATGTAGTGGCTGATGCTTTCATAGACTGTGTATGGGTAGTGTGTCATATGTTGAAGAGGAGAAGAAAAAAATAGCTAAAGATGTTCACTAGCTTGCCTGCTTAGGAGTTTTCGTACGGACATGTAAGATGGTGGGGGTGATAGTTTAGAATGGATCAGAATCTTCATTGGTAGCGAAGGTTAAGGAAAATTAAGATAGAAATCCTATACTACTTCAGTTGAAAAGTGCAGTTCATCAGAAAAAAGTTGAGGTTTTCTCCTAAGGGGGAGATGGTGTACTTCGTTACCAAGGTCTCTTATGTGTTCCAAATATGGGTGAGTTGAGGCAGTATATCATTTGTAACACCCCGGATTCGAGAAAGACAAAATCGTAGATTTGCTAAACTTGAAAGTGCCACCGACGGACGCCAAACCACGGCCCATGGTCTGGACCACGGACCATAGGTAGGGTCTGTAGGTTGGCCACCTAGAACTCCCCAGAAAACCATAACCTACGGCCAGACCTATGGAACATAGGTGGAACCACGACCCGTGGTTTAGGTCTGTGGATTGTAGCCCTCAAACCAAGCCTAGATGCCAAATGACAACCTGCCAAGATGGACCGTCGTTCAGTCCACGGTCCATCGATGGCTACATCAACTGTTAAGTTAGGGTCGTTTTGGTCTTTTCCCCTATGCGTTGGGCATTAAAACTACGTTGTTTTACACCTAAACTACATCGTTTAACACAGCTTAAGCCTAATAATTTAGTCAAAACCTACCTAAAACCTCTATTCTCCAAAATCACCAAAACATAGAGCAAAAAGAGAAAAAAAAGGCTCCAATTTTCTCAAGAACACATAATAGGTTTTCTTCGGTTTCAACTCCGAAATTGAAGGATTTCTTTGTAGATTTTGTCACCAGGTATGTGGCATTTCACTAGTGGGTTCCTTTCATCCACTAGGTCCCTAGAATTTAATCAGATTATTGATTCTCCATATCTTGTTTAGACCTAGGGTTTGTAAATCCTTGGATAATTATTGTGATTTAGCTGTTGTAGTACTTCAAATCAAAATAGCATGTTTCCTTAGAATCTTTGTTTAATCCCTAATATTAAACTTAGAACCCTAGTTTGTGTAGATTCTCCTAGTTCATGAATTGCACTTGCTAAGTCAGTTGAACAGATAATTATGCTTCAGATTTCGAGTATCTCATTATCAGTATATAAATGCTGCATTCTCATTTAAGATGTCAGTATTTTTAGCTATTCATTATTTAAGTCATAATGTAAGTTGTACATATTCAGTTGGGAGTACACTTAGCACTGAGTTGGACTAAGGTTCAGCGTACCCTTAAAGTCCTAGAACTAAGTGCCCCCGTAGGAGTAATAGTCCCTTCTGTGGGCATCAGATTTAGTGATCACGTCATTCATGCCTTTATACCCCTGGCAGGATATATTGGCTCCTCTTGATGGGGAGTATTGATGTTTGTATAATCAAGACACAACTTCCAATGCAAATGTCTACGATTGTACAATAGTTAAGTAACCCTAACAAGGGTTGGGATCATTCCTAACAGAGTTGTTTTGAGAATAAGTAGAAAAATAAAATTAAGGTCTAATTAGTCATAACTAAAAACATTTCCAAATATAAACATGTTAAATCTAAGGGGTGACACAAAACTGTCAATTCACGATGGGGGTTTTGTCACAAGTAAGCAAAATATCTATAATGCAAAAAGTACTAATCAAGGAGATGGGGTTCTTGGGATGTGATAGGAATAAGGGAAAAAATAAACTATTGGGTAAATGCTTTTGTCAGTAAATCTATTGAATATTTGTGACTAGGCTAAACTATTGTTGGGGTAAATTCTCTCTCGAGCAACTTACCCAGAATTGAATGGGTTCCTCTCGAACACCCACTTGCCGCATGAAGAACAACCTCCACCTTATCCCACTCACTCTCTCAAGCTGAGTGTGTGGAAATAAGACTAGGGTTCACTCTCTCGAGCTGAACCTCATGTCGACCCAATCCCACAGGCCATCAATTTAGTAGTCTTAGTTTACGACCTCTCTCTTGAGCAATCGAAACCACAAAGGTGAAATCGTATTTGCAACTACAATTTCATTAAGTTCCACCATAACTACTAAATGAAATCACATCTAAATAATAAATAAATCATCAACAAGCAAGACCCAACCGATAATCTAACCCATATTCACAAAATCTCACCCCAAGAATTGGGGTTTTAGCTACACATGTAAAACAGATAGAAATTTATACCGGTATGAGTTTGCATTCAAATGGGTATGAAGATTTAAGTCTTAAAATAAGAAAAGAGTGAAGAATCCAAGAGACTCAAACCCAAAATCTTGGAGTTGAAACCCTTTGAACCTTCAAGTTCTTCAAAACGCTATCCAAACATAGAACTCAAAAATAGAAGCAAAGTCTAAAAAATTACTATTCAAAGCTAGAAATTCGATATTAAAAATCTGATACTAAGCTATAGCTTTTCAATGAGTATTTATAGATTTCAAAAATCTGTGCTACAGCGGTTCATTTGGCATTGTTAGTCGGGATCACCGATCAACTCGGCGATGCGCCCTTTGGTCTGGTTTATCGCTGTCTTGCGTTAGGCTTCAGCATCGTCGTGTTTGGATCATTGGACGACATAGTATATCTTCGCAAAACTGCTTAGCGATATGTCGACTACTCCTTTTCATTGCCGATTTGATCCTCTCCTTCATGGCTCAACACATAGGAACAAAAGGCGAGGATAAGACCTCTTAGAGACTCGCCGAATGGGTTCGGAAATTCTCAAATCTTCATTTCTTCGATATTGCAGCTACTTTTGTTCCTTTTTGCTAAGTAGTGTCCATGCTTTCCCTCAAACTTCAAATACCCAAAGCTTAAGGGTTTTCATCAGATATTGAGACAAAATATGAATTTGAGGACACTAATTCTATCAACATATAGCCCTAAATAAGTCCAATTTGTGGACTCATCAACGCCCCCAACTTAAACTTTTGCTTGTCCTCGAGAAAACTCGAGTTCGGCCATTCAAATAGGGTATCTCGAACAGTGCTACATAAGACTCAATCATGAATGCATACAACAAGAATCAATTTGCTTATGCAAAGATCAAATGTGCACTCAAAGATTCAAGTTGTGACTCACCAATATCAAAGAATCTCATGCTCACAATACTTTCTTCAAATGCAAGTTCAACCTCAACGAAAGTGTTCAAATTCCCTCACACAAGGAATGATTCCATATTCACACAATGGTTCACAGTTTAAATCTTCGAAATCAGATGCAACGCTCACACTCACAAAGAAGAACACAATGCATAACTTCACCCATAGGTTTGCCTGTATTTTCCAATCAACATTTGTTTCTCTCACTCAAGATCAAAAAGGTCTTTTCAAGGCTTGTAATAGGGCTGAGTACAAAGGTATGGTCATTTAGGCTCAGTGACTTTCATCCTCATGAAATGTGGTGCTCAAAACACCTCTTTTCCTTTTCCTTCATCACTTTCTTTAGTGCTCATAAGTCATCCTATTATTCACTTTCCATGGATTGTTTGGCAACCCTATTTCTTTTGTACTTTATTCCACAACTTTCTTTTTCATTCTTTTTCTATTTTCTTTTTTTAGGTTTTTTTTATATGGCGGGGTTCTATTTTTCTCAAAACCATGGGTAAGAGGAAACTTTGCTTGCACTTCTTGACTTGCCCCTATCTTTTTTTTTCCACCACACCCCCAACTTAGGCTTCTGGCCTAAGTTGGCTATTCAACTAACCACAACATCATGAGGATTATGGGTGATGGATAAAGAAAGGTCTAGTTTTCATCAAGTTTCTTCCAAAGAAAGGTAAGGCTCAAGGGGGGTTCAAAAGCAGTTCACACACTCACAAGGTAGGTCACAAAAGAGGTATATGTCAAATTGGTTCACACTCTTAGAATTTGCCTAAGATCATATCTTGAGATAGCATCACTTAGTTGACTGGACCAACGGGGCAAATTCTAGGATCTATCATGCATGGTTCAAAGTAAGCTCACCACACTAGGCATTGACACTATAGTGAAACAAGACTCCACACTTTCGCTAGTGTGCAATGATCATCACATGAGACTCAATTCGATACTAGGCTAGTCATAACGAGCTGCAAAGAGTTCACATATTGTCTATGCAACTTTATTTGGCCTCATCGTAGCCGTGCATTCATGCTCGTTCGATTGAGAGCACTATGTCATCAGTATTGATCGGAATCGAGACTTAAATTTTATAAAAGAACAGCCACTTTCAATACATGAAAAGTGACAAAAAAATTTGGACGGGTCAAAATGATTTTGCAATTTAAAACAAAAGGAGCTACAAGCTCAAACATCCACAGAAAGCAGTATATCAAACACAATTTTTAAACAGAACAGAACAACCCAAATACAAACAAAACATGAACATCAATAGCACATAAAGGTTGGCCTCACCCCACCACAAATAAAAGTATTTGTCCAAAAATGTGAATAAAAGTATCCAAAAATAAAAATAAGTAAGACAAAGACGGAGGTAAAAAAGGGTCCTGTCTATGCAGTGCTCCCTCTGTCAGGGTCTCTGTCTAAATTGGGGCATCAGTGCCCGAAGCATTTGTCAGGTCTCGGGTTTCAATAGCCGGACTCACTTCAGAAGGAATAGAAGTGCCAGATCCATTAAGAGTTGCTATGGACGTCTCAGACAGTGATGGCTGGATTACTGGTTGCACAACTGATCCAACAAGATCTGGCAAATCTCTAAATATGCTCTCATCGCGGCTCTCCTGCGTTTGCTCTTCGTGCACTGCCATCAACTCCTGGTCAGTCTCTGCATCGGACTCTTCCTCCATTGTTCCACTCCTCTACACATCTTCGGTAGTATTTGGAGGAATCCCCAAAGTCTCAGGGGAAGCCCTGTCCTCAGCAGCCTCTAGTAGTGAAGTGAAGTCAGTAGACTTAAGATAGTCTACGTCCTTTCTCAAACTCGAAACCTCATCTTTTAAAGTTGTCACCTCAGGGGTCTCCCCCTGTCTGCTCTCACAAGCAATGAATATAATTGTCAAGGCATCAATAGAAGTCTGAAGGGGGGTAAGTTCTACTAGTATGGCCCTATCGATCATATCCAAAACAAACCTCACTAGTCGGGAAGCCCGCACATTCGCTGATTGGGCAAAGTGTCCTATCTTCAGGATCATCACCTGAGTAATCTTCGCTGGCTGGGAGGAGGAGGAAGAAGCACTTAGTACCTGTGAAGAAGAGGATGGTGCAGATGTACCTGAAGGCTCAGAGGCCAGAGTAGGTGAAGGTGCTTCTGCGGGTAACGAGTCAACATGAACTTGCAGAGAGATATCTGCTGGAGCTACTCTCCTCCTGTTAACCTGCTTTCGTGTGCACTTGGCCTCAATATGCCGGATATCCGTGGAGGATGAAGGCATGACCTCTATATCATTCACAAGATCCCTGGGTACTTCGGCACACTGGCATAACTCAATGATCAAAAACAGGAATGTCAGAGAGGTAAGTGTTTGCTTGGCTCTCATGGCCATCTCCTGCAAAATCAATAGTCCTAGGTCGATCCACCTTCTAGCCATGATAGAACTGAGGCAAGCCACCTTAGGATAGTGCAGAATAGACTCGTTCTGGGATAGCATTATGGTGTTGCTAATGAAGCCAAACCAGAACCTGGAGATGATGTTCATATCCCTCTTCTCAATAGGAGCTCCTGCATCAATCCACCTTGGGGTGGTGTCAGAAATCAGCGGAGCTAACTAACCTTTCAAATCATCCAGGGATGGAATAATAGGCAACCCCTTGTAATAAAGTTCAAAGTGCAGCGGTCTACCTAATACAACATTAATATGCTCGATGTGACACTCTACCTCCTTGCCTCTGACCATGACCGACTTCACCGGTCGAAACTCACTTGCCTACTTCTTGTTCTTAGGCACCAACTCCCCATAAGCTCTGTAAAACTCCCTAACCCAGGAAGAAGGGTAAGGGCCTTGAGGCTATGTGAACTGCTCGAACTCATGGTAGCAGAGGGTGTCCAAAACATCTAGGTATTTGCCTTCCAGACCCTCCGTAGATAGCAGCTTCTCCTCTTTTATAGTTTGGACTCTTTCACCTTTTAGTCTATTTAGCAATCTAGGTGGAGGAGCAATAGGCAGTGCAGGAGTTATAGAGAGTGCCTGAGCTGGCACTGATTCAATAGTAGGTGGAGTAGTAGCTCAGGGAGCTGCGGTGGGCATAGGATGAGAGTTAGCATAGTGTCTACTCCTTCGAGGAATCAAGATCTCTTCATATTCCGATTCAAGAAAATCAAGTTGGTGTTCAATAGCTATCCCTTTCCTAGCTATGTGCTTTTTCTTCTTGTCTTTGTCTCTCGGTGGGAGATTTGGCTTTTGTTTTCGTGGAGGATTTGATCCTCCTTCATTTATCATAAAGCCCTTTGCCTTTTTCTGAGGTGGCTCATTTAGATTTGTGTGTACCATATCTGCAAAAGATCGAGAGAAATTAGGAGAAAATTAAACACAATCACAGAGAATCTTATTGCAGAAAGACTTGCTGATCCAGTCGGCGTACCGCCAAACCTCTTTGGCGAGCTAGATCACGCTCGCCGAAGGGTTTAGCTTGCAAATTTTTGGTAAATCGGCGATGGGAAAACCTGCTTGGTGAATCGCCAAATACTTTCGGCGAACAAGTGATTATTCGCCGAAAGTAACAGTGCAACATAGACTCAGGGGTGCAGATAAAGGGCAATAAGAATACTTTTGGCAAGTCGTCAAGTTCTTTCGGCGCCGTCAGACTTCTCGCCGAAAGTTACATTATCAAATATCAATCAAGGTGCCAAATTATCGATGAGATAGGGACATTATGCGAAACACCGAGTCATTCAACGAGCTCGGTCTAGCTCGCCAATCAACCCAATGTGCCTATTTTCAACCCATCTTCTCAAATTCAACCCCCAAAGACAAAATCAAAGCATGCACTAATGGAATTCAAGCAAGACCCGTACTACCCATCACCCCGAGATACTCATACTTTTCCGATTTTGCCAAAATATGCCATTTGATGATATTTGCTCTTAAAAGTGGTGTAACTCGCTCTATCATTGAGCAATTTTTGTCATTTAGCACATGCATGGGTTACTCAGACTTCACCCAATCAATCTAAACAACATTCAAGCATCACCCAATCAAATTTCATTTGTTCCAAGGCATAAAAATACGGGCATTTTGAAGATCGAAACAATACAAATAAGATTTTCAAATTAAAATAGGCATTCAAGTATTTTAATTTGATCTGAGAGGCCCAACACACAACAAAACGATATGATTATTGCAAAAGAGTATAAAGTTTTCCAATGCAAATTTGGGATTTGGAAACCAACCTTATATGCCGAGTAAAACACGATTGAAAAGCTAGGTGGCAAAGAAATCCAACTCCGAGCACCAATCAACAACTAAAATACTAACGGAATAGAAATATATTAAAGATAATGATTTCAAATTCTAAGTCTTTTGGCCATTATAAACCGTCCAGTTCACGCCCATTCAGTGACATTAGTCGGACTCACCGATCCACTCGGTGACCCACTGAGTGGTTACTGTGCTCATCGAGTTTTATAGGACCTTTAGTCAAAGTGAAAGTCCAAATGGTGGTCTTTATCGGGCATGCTGACCAAGTTGGCGTTTCTCCGACTGACCGTTTTCTCGCTAATAAGCATTTTCCAAACACATTTAGCATTTAAACCTACACCACTAGCACACCATTATTTATAAAAGCATACAAAAACATTTAAAACCTTGGGTTGCCTCCCATGAAGCACCTTAGTTAACGTCATGACACGACACGTGTCCTTACTCACTCTCCATTGGTGGGGTTGGTCCTAGTGTTACTAGGTAACCCCAATAGTTCATTCGAGTGAAGAGGAGGCACTGCATAATTCATGAGTGTCCTGATCAGCTGGATCAATCTAGAATGGGAGTCAATCATTTGGTTCAACACTTCAATATTCTGCTTCATCGCTTCCAATATTTGATTTTGTTCAGTGATCATTTGGAGAATGATTTGGAGTGTGTCCTCGACATGATTGTTCTCCCTGTCTCTATATTGTTTCCGCTCATGAGGGGGTATGTACCTCCCTTGGCTCTTCACTGGTTCTCCATCTCTAATATTTTGAAGTCCCTCTCAAATTGCTCACTCATCTCAGTCAAGTTGCTACCATTTCCCTAAGCCATGCTCAGGGTATCTGCCTATATCAATAACTTCAAAGCAAAACAAAACTAAAAGTTAAGTTAGTAAACTATAACTAAGAAGAACAAAAATTCTACAAATCTAAAAATTCTCAAATAACACCACTCCCCGACAGCGGCGCCCTTTTGATGTTTGTGTAATCAAGCCACAACTTTCAATGCCAGTGTCTACGATCGTACAACAGTAAAGTAACCCAACCAAGGGTTGGAATCGCTCCCAAGGGAGTGGTTTTGAGAATTAGTAGAAAAATAAAATCAAGTTCTGATTAGTCATAACTAAAAACATTACCGAATATAAACATGCTAAATCTAAGGGGTGAAACAAAAGTGTCAATTAATGATGGGGGTTTTGTCACAAGTAAGCAAAACCATCAAGAATGCAAAAAGTACTAATCAAGGAGATGGGGTTCTTGGGATGTGATAGGAATACGGGAAAAACTAAACTATTGGGTATATGTTTTTGACGGTAAATTTGTTGAATATTTGTGACTAGGCAAGACTATAGTGGGGGTAAATTCTCTCTCGAGCAACTTACCCCGAATCAAATGGGTTCCTCTCTAACATCTACTTGACGCATGAAGAACACCCTCCACCTTAGCGGACTCACTCTCTCGAGCTGAGTGTATGGGAATGAGACTAGGGTTCACTCTCTTGAGTTGAACCTCATGTCGACCCAATCCCACCGGTTATCTATTTAGTAGTCTTAGTTTTACGACCTCTCTCTCGAGCAACCCAAAAACACAAAGGTGAAATCGTATTTGCAACTACAATTTCATTAAGTTCCACCACAACTACTAAATGAAATCACATCTAAACAACAAATAAATCATCAACAAGCAAGACCTAACAAATAATCTAACCCATATTCACAAAATCACACCCTAAGAGTTGGGGGTTTAGCTACACATGTAAAAGAGATAGAAATTTATACCAATATGAGATTGCATTCAAATGGTTATGAAGATTGAAGTCTTAAAACAAGAAAAGAGTGAAGAATCCAAGAGACCCAAACCCAAAATCTTGGAGTTGAAACCCTTTGAACCTTCAAGTTCTTCAAAACCCTCTCCAAACTTAGAACTCAAAAATAGAAGGAAAGTCTAAAAAATTACTATTCAAAGCTAAAAATTCGATATTAAAAATCTGATACTAAGCTATTACTTTTCAACGAGTATTTATAGTTTTCAAAAATCTAAGCAGCAGATCATTCAGTGTCGTTAGTCGGGATCAATGATCAACTTGACGATCCACCCTTTGGTTTAGTTCATCGCCCTCTTGTGTTAGCCTTCAACATCATCGTGTTTGGATCATTAGATGACATAGTACAACTTTGCGGAACTGCTCGGTGATATGCCGACTGCTCCTTTTCACCACTGATTTGATCCTTTCCTTTAGGGCTCAGCACACTGGAACAAAAGGCGAGGATAAGACCTCTTGGCAACTCACCGAATGGGTTCGGCAATTCTCATATCTTCATTTCTTCGATCTTGCAACTACTTTCGTTCCTTTTTGCTAAGTAGTGCCCATGCTTTCCCTCAAACTTCAAATACCTAAAAGTTAAGGGTTTTCATCAAATATTGAGACAAAATATGCATTTGAGGACACTAATTCTATCAACATATAGCCTTAACTAAGTCCAATTTGTGGACTCATCACGTATACATCGAAATCCACATTTAGCTTACGTGATTTTATGTCGATTAATAGTAGCTCCCACAATCGTACTCTTAGTGAATTTGATGAGGTATTCGATATATACTTCAGTATTCAGTTCAGTATGTCATGCTTATTATTAGTACTTTGTCATTGCATTGAGTTTAGATTTTCATTTATCTTTTCAGTATTTACAGTATTGCTCAGTTATGCCTTGGTTCAGCTTATATATATTTATTTAACTTAGTATTTAAATCCTGTATGCTTAGTACATTCAAAGTACTAACGCATACTCTATGCTACATCATTTAATGATGTAGGATCAGGTACTTAGCATCCATATCACGCTTAGATCGATTTTCGACCTGCATTTCAACAACTTCAGTGGTGAGTCCTCATACTTTGAGGACAATAGACATGTTTTCATTTCAGCCTTTAAATTTTATTTTAGTTCTGTTAGAGTTATATGGTGGGAATATCCCAGCAACTTAACTCAGTTAGAGACTTTCCAGACACAGAGTTGTATCAACTTGACTTGTTAAGTTTGATCTTTCAGTTGTTATTAAACTCTTATTATGGTTTATACATTTAGATTAGTTGTGTATCCCCTATTTTTTTACATAACCATTGTTTTAGCTTCCGCGTAGTTCTTGTTTATTTAGTTATGTTTCAGTATGCTTGTGATATGATAGACACAGGGTTAGCTTAGGGTTACTCGTAATCCTAGGTCCTGTGTTACACCAAGGAGGTAGCCTCGGGGTGTGACAAACTTGGTATCAGATCATTAGGTTCTAGAGTCCAAGGATGTCTTAAAGTCGCAATAACTAGAGTCTCTTTCATGGGTATGAAGTGCACCACATCTATGAGGGGGAGGATATGAACTGTTTTAAGAAAAAAAATCAGTTTCCTTTCTATTCTTTTCATGTATGAGTATGAACACTATTCAATATCGTTCTAACTCATGCTATTTGTATTTCAAAAAATACCTCCAAGAAGAGCTAACTCAAGGACTCAGCCAGCAGCCCCATTGAAGGAGCAAGTCATGCATGCCGAGTTCAGGGCTACTTACCCAGTACTTGCTCAGGTCATAACTACCCAGGTCAATTAGTAAGTTATGGTCCCAACTCTTCCACAGACTAACACTGCTACAACAAGAATACAAGACTTTACTCGGATCAACCCTACAAAGTTTCATGGGTATAAGTTAGAATTAGATCCACAAGAGTTTCTCGATGACATCTAAAAGGTAACAAACATTATGGGTGTCACTTAAATCGAGAGTGTAGATTTGGCCGCCTACTAGTTGAAGGGAGTGACATACACTTGGTACCAACACTGGAGGGAATCTTGGGGTATTAATGCATGTCCATAAACTCTCTCAGAACCCTTCTCAGTCTCTAGTCCAGTTTGTGACCAAGTTATAGATAGACGGGTATATAGAAATTGCCCTATCACAGTCTTAGAAACTCACCTCAGTAGATCTTGTAGAGTTAGAAATGGTAGATTTTGATATCATTCTAGGAATGGATTGGTAACACTCTTGTTAAGCCACAGTCGATTGTAGAACTAGGATTGTTTGATTTCAGTTTCCAAATGAGCTTGTCTTAGAGTGGAAGGGTAGTAGCTTACTGCTTATGGGTCATTCATTTCTTACCTTAAGGCTAGGAAGATGATTTCCAAGGGGTATATCTATCATTTTTTTTGGGTTAGAGATTCAAACTCCGAAACCCCAACTCTTGAGTTAGTCTTAGTAGTAAATGAGTTTCCAGAAGTGTTTCCAAAAGATCTTCCCAGATTTCTTCCCAAAAGGGAAATTGACTTTGGCATAGATCTCCTTCAAGATACCCAGCCAATTTCGATTCCTCCATACAAAATGGCTCTAGCCGAGCTTAAGGAATTGAAAGAACAGTTAAAAGACCTTCTAGATATGGACTTTATCAGACCCAGTATCTCTCTATGGGGTCCTGCAGTATTGTTCGTGAAATATAAAGATGGTTCTCTCATGATGTGTATTGACTATTGGAAGTTGAAAAAAGTCATGATAAAAAATAAGTATTTTATCCCCAAGATTGATGACTTGTTTGAACAACTTCAAGGTGCTAGTTGCTTTTCTAAGATAGATCTCAGATCCAGCTATCATCAGCTCAGGGTCAGAGATAGTGACATTTCGAACACAACTTTTAGAACTTGATATGGTCATTATGAATTTGCAGTTACGTCTTTAGGACAAAGAGATGCTCTTGAAGCTTTCATAGACTTAATGAACAATGTGTTTAAATAGTATTTTGACTTGTTCATCATTGTCTTTATCGATGATATTATCATTTATTCTTTGAGTAAGGAAGAGCATGCGACTCATCTAAGAGTTGTTCTATAAACTCTCAAAGATCACCATCTGTTCGCTAAGTTCAACATATGTGAATTCTTGTTCTAAACTATCGCTTTCCTTGGTCATATGGTATCCAACGAAGGGATTCGAGTGGATTCTCAGAAAATTGAGGTAGTACAACACTTGCCCAGACCCACTCTCCAAAAGATATTAGAAGTTTCTTGGGTTTGGCTGGGTATTACAGAAGATTTGTTAAAGGATTTTCATCCATAGCTTCCCCATTGACCAAGTTGACTTAGAACAGGGTAAAGTTACACTGGTCAGATGAGTGTGAGAAAAGATTCTCAGAACTAAAAACTAAGTTGACTACAATTTCGGTCTTGACTCTACTTGTTGGTTCAGATGGTTATGTAATTTATTATGATGTATCCAGGGTCAGCCTAGGTTGTGTACTAATGTAGCGAGGTAAGGTCATAGGTTATGATTCTAGACATCTTAAGGTTCATGAGAAGAACTACCCGACTCGTGACCTCGAACTTACAGTCGTAGTAATTTCCCTATAGATTTGAAGACACTACTCGTATGGTGTTCATGTTGATGTGTTTACATATTATAAGAGCCTCCAGTATGTGTTCACCTAGAAGGAGTTGAATGATTTTCAGAGGAGAGGGCTTGAGTTCCTCAAAGACTATGACATGAATATGTTGTACCATCCTGCTAAGGCCAATGTAGTAGTTGATGCTCTCAGCAAGTTGTCCATTAGTAGCGTTGCACATGTTAAGGAAGAAAAGCAATAACTAGCCAAAGATGTTCACCGGCTTGCTCTCTTAGGATTCGCCTTATGGACACGTCAGATAGTGGTGTGATAGTTTATAATGGGTCAAAATCTTCATTGGTAGTGAAGGTTAAGGAAAAATAGGATAGTGATACTATATTACTTCAATTGAAAGGTGCAGTTCATTAGTAGAAAGTTGAGGTTTTCACCGAAAGGGGAGATGGTGTGCTTCGTTACCAGGGTTTCATATGTGTTCCTAATGTGGGTGGGTTGAGGAAGAAGAGCCTTATCGAAACTCATAAATCCAAGTATTCCATTCATCCAGGTTCTACTAAGATGTACTGTAATCTATAGGATGCCTTTTAGTTGAACCGCATGAAGAGGGATATAGCATACTTTGTGGCTAAGTGTCCTAACTATCCGCAAGTTAAGGTAGAGCATCAGAAATAAGGTGGTACCACTTAGGAAATTAACATGCCTACATGGAAGTGGGAAGTCATAAACATGGACTTCATTATAGGTTTACCTCGTACTCACAGACAACATGACTCCATTTGGGTGATTGTGGAAAAAGTAACTAAGTCCGCTTACTTCTTGGTTGTCAAAACTACATATACAGCGGAGGACTATGCCAAACTCTGAATCAATGAAATAGTCAGGTTGCATGGGGTTCCCTTGTCTATCATCTAAGATAGAGGTCCTCAGTTTACCTCTTATTTCTGGAAATTATTTCAGAAAGGTCTTGATACTCAGGTAAATCTCAATACAACATTTCATCCACAGATGGATGGTCAGGTAGAATGTACCATTCAAACCTTAGAGGGCATGCTGAGAGCTTTTGTGACTGATTTCAAGGGTAGTTGGGATGATCACCTACCTCTCATAGAGTTTACCTATAATAGTAACTTCTATTCCAATATTCAGATGGGCCCGTATGAGGCATTATATGGGCGTAGATGCAGGTTCCCAATTAGTTGGTTTGAAGTAGGTGAAACAACCTTGATAGGGCTATATTTGGTTCATGAAGCTATAGAAAAAGTTTAGCTCATCAGAGATAAAGTAAAGATAGCTCAAAGTCGTCAGAAGTCCTATGTATATGTGAGGAGAAGGGACTTAGAGTTTCAAATCGATGATTGGGTTTTCCTAAAGGTGTCACCTATGAAAGGGGTGATGAGATTTAGCAAGAAAGGGAAGCTCAGCCGTAGATATGTAGGTCCCTATAGAATCCTTAAAAGGGTTGGTAATGTGGCATATGAGTTGGAGTTGCTAGAAGAATTAGCAGCGGTTCATCCAGTGTTTCACATTTCCTTGTTGAAGAAGTGTGTTGGTGATACGACATTGATAGTACCACTAGAGAGTGTGGCTGTGAAGGATAGTCTCACTTATGAAGAGGTGCTAGTAGAGATTCCTGACTATCTGGTTCATAGGTTAAGAAATAAAGAAGTCATTTTAGTAAAGGTTTTGTGGAAGAGTCAATCCGTAGAGGGAGCTACTTGGGAAACAGAAGCAACCATGTAGGCCAAGTATCCTTATCTCTTTCCTTCTGACTCCGTTTCATCTTGAGGTAATAGTTCCTCTCTAGTCTCTTAGCTTATTCTTGCTTAAATTCAGTCTTAGTATCATATTCCTTCAGTTGTTCTTGCATATTCAGAATATTTGCATGTTCTTTGAACTCAGCTTAGTTAGATATCAATTTCTAGTACATAGTGGTAAGGATTGCAGCTCCTTCTCTCCATATTCAGCTAGTTTAGACTTCATTCGAGGCAGAATGTTCCCAAGGGGGAGATAATGTAACACCCCAGATTCGAGAAAGACAAAAATGCAGATTTTTAGAACTTGCAGGTGCCACCGACAAAGGCCAAACCACAGCCCGTGGTCTGGACCACGAACCATAGGTAGGGTATGTAGGTTGGACACCCACAACTCCCTAGAATACCACGACCTACGGCTGGACCTACAGACCATAGGTCGAACCATGGTCTGTGGTCCAGGTTTCATGGATCATGGCCCTTAAACCAAGCCTTAGATGCTACACGACGCCCTGCCAAGATAGACCGTCGTTCAGTCCACGATTTTTCGGTTAGGTTCGTCAATGGCTACATTTGCTTTTAAGTCAGGGCCATTTTGATCATTTCCCCTATGCGTTGGGCATTTAAAGTACATTGTTTGACACTTAAACTGAGTCAATTTACTCAGTTTAAGCCTAATAATTTAGTTGGAACTTACCTAAAACCTCTATTCTCCAAAACACCAAAACTTAGAGCAAAAAGAGAAGAAGTGTAGTTTTCTCAAGAACATGCAATATGTTTTGTTCAGTTTTAGACCTTGAATCGAAGGATTTCTCCGTAGATTTCGTCACAAGGTATGTGGGATTTCACTAGTGGGTTCCTTTCACCCGCTAGATCCCTAGAATTCAGTCAAATTCTTGATTCATCATATCTTGTTCAGACCTAGGCTTTTTAAATCCTTGGATAATTGTTGTGATTTAGTTGTTGTAGTATTTGTAATCAAAATATCATGTTTTCATAGAATTGTTATTTAATTCCCAATATTAAACTCAAAACCCTAGTTTGTGTAGATTCTCATAGTTCATGAATTGCACTTGCTAGGTCATTTGATCAGATAATCATGCTTCAGATTTTGAATGTCTCATTGTTAGTATATAAATGTTGCATTCTCAGTTAGCATGTCAGTATTTTGAGCTATTTAGTATTTAAGTCATACTATAACATGTACATATTCAGTTGGGAGTAGACTTAGCACCGAGTTGGACTAGGGTTCAGTGTACCCTTATAGCTCCAGAACTAAGTGCCCTCATAGGAGTATAAGTTCCCTCTATAGGCATCAGATTTAGTGATCACACAAGTCATACCTTTATACCCCTGGTAAGGTATATTGGGCCCTCTCGATGGGGCATATACATCGAACTCCATGTTTAGCTCATGTGGTTTTATGTCGGTTAATATTAGCTCCCACAATCAAACTCTTAGTCTATATGACCAGGTATTCCGTATATACTTCAGTAGGTCATGTTCATGATTAGTACTTGGTAATTGCATTTAGTTTGGCTTTTCAGTTATCTTTTCAGTATTTACAGTATTGCTTTGTTCTGCCTTGTTTCAACTTATATATATTTATTCAGCTTAGTATCTATATTATGCATGCTCAGTACATTCAAAGTACTGACTCATACTCTGTGCTACATCCTTTAATGATATAGGTTCAGGTACTCAGCATCCAGATTATGCTTAGATCGATTCTCAGTCTGTATTTCAGCAGCTTCAGTGGTGAGTCCTCATACATCAAGGACAGTAGACATGCTTTCATTTCAGTCTTTACATTTTATTTTCAACTAAGTTAGATGTTTTCCAAACATTGTAGTAGTATCAACTTGACTTGTTAAGTTTGATATTTCCGTTGTTATTAAATTCTTAGTTTGGTTTATACATTTATATTAGGTGGGTATTCCTGTTTTTTAGATAACCATTTTTTTTAGCTTCCACATAGTTCTTGTTTATTTAGTTATCTTTTAGTATGCTTATGATATGACAGACATGTGGTTAGCTTGGGGTCACTCGTGATCCTAGGTTCCGTGTTATGCCAATGGGGTAGCCTCGTGGTGTGACATTCTTACAAAAGCCCATAATTCCAAATATTCTATTCATCCAGTTGCCACTAAGATGTACCGTGATATATGGGAAGTCTATTGGTGGAACGACATGAAGAGGGACATTGTAGATTTTGTGGTTAAGTGTTCTAACTGTCAGCAGGTTAAAGTAAAACATCAAAGACAAGGAGGTGTGACTTAAGAGATTAATATTCACACAGGGAAGAGGGAAGTGATAAACATGGACTTCATTACGGGTTTACCTCATACTCGTAGACAACATGAATCCATTTGGGTGATAGTGGACAGAGTGAATAAGTTAGCTCACTTATTAGTTGTCTAGACTACAGATTCGATGGAGGACTACACCAGACTCTATATCAATGAGGTTCCCTTGTCTATCATCTCAGGTAGAGGTCCTCAATTTATATCATATTTCTAGAATTCATTTTAGAAAGGTCTTTCTACTTAGGTAAATCTCCATACAACATTTCACTCACATGCAGATGGTTAAGCAAGGCGTACCATTCAAACCTTAGATGACATGTTGAGAGCTTGCGTGATCGATTTTAAGGGTAGTGGGATGATCACCTACCTCTTATAGAGTTCACCTATAATAACAGGTTCCATTCTAGTATTTAGATGTCCCCTTATGAGGTATTGTATGGGTGTAGATGAAGATCTCCGGTTGGTTGGTTCGAAGTAGGGGAAACAGACCTGATTGGGCTAGATTCGGTTCATGAGGCTTTGGAGAAAGTTCAACTCATCAGTGATAGACTAAAGATAGCTCAGAGTCATCAGAACTCCTATGTAGATGTGAGAAGAATGGACTTAGAGTTTGAAATCGATGAATTGGGTTTTGTTGAAGGTGTCACATATGAAAGGGGCGATGAGATTTGGATAGAAAGGGAAGCTAAGTCCTAGATAGGTAGGTCCTTACAAAATTCGGAAAAGGGTTGGTAATGTCGCTTATAAGTTAGAGGTTCCAGCAAAACTAGGAGCAGTTCATCAAGTCTTTCACATTTCCTTGTTGAAAAAGTGTGTGGGTGATCCAGAACCGATAGTACCATTAGAGAGTGTGGCTAGTGAAGGATAGTCTCACTTATGAGGAGGTGCTAGTTGAGATTCTTGACCATGAGGTTCGTACATTGAGAAATAAGAAAGTCAGTTCAGTAAAGGTTTTGTAGAGGAGTGAGTCTGTAGAGGTAGCTATTTTGAAAGCAGAAGAAACCATGACAGCATATTATCCTCACTTCTTCCCTTCCGATTCAGTTTTAGCTTGAGGTACTAGTTCCTCTCCAGGCTTTTGATTAATCTCATGTAATTTCAATCTTAGTATTTTGTTCCCTCAGTTATCCTTGCATTTCAACATAATTGCATGGTTCTTGGAACTGAGTTTAGTTAGATATCAGCTTCTAATACTCAGTTGGTAGGGATTTCAGCTCTCTTTCCTCCAAACTCTACTTATTTAGCCTTTATTCGAGGACGAATGATCCGAAGCTGGAGATATTATAATACCATAGAACCTAACTAAGACTGAACAACAAAAAAAGTGGTACTGTGGAGAGGTTCATGGGTTGTGACAAGACCACGACCCATTACCCTCATCATAGCTCACACTTAGGAAAGAATGGAGGACCACAGAGCCATCCACGGGGATGGGGACTCCACATGGGCCGTCATGTGGTTTGTGAAAAGTACCCATGTAACCCCTAAGGCACTATGAGGATCCACGATGTCCTTCACGTCCCGTGGTGCTTCACATGGTCTGTGGAGTAGACCGTGGAGGGAATATGTCAGCCTTTAAGTTTTGGGTCAACTTCAAAGGGTGATATCTTGTAGCACAAAATGAAGTCGGTTTCCTATAACCTATCAAATTAAAGATAATTGAGTCCTCTTTCCAACGCCACCGAGTTTGCTAAAATCCAATCTCAAAGTAAAATATTACTCGCATTTCAGTAGAGGTCTGTTGGGTAGGGCCAAAACCACGACCCAGTTGACGGGAAGTGGTTCTAATGACGGCTAGTCAGTCCTACATTGAAGGGCTTATGTCAGCTTTTAAGTCAAGGTCGTTTTGGGCTTTTCCCATATGTATTGGGCATGTAAACTACATCGTTTTACTCAATGTAAGCCTAATAATCTAGTCAGATGCTATCTTAAGCTCTCATTCTCCTTAAATCAACCATTTTAGATCAAAAAGAAGAGAAAGAGGCGAACATTTCTCTCAAGAACAAGTAGTAGTGTTCTTCAAAGTTCAGCCCCAAAATCCAAAGCATTTTATCCCTAGATTTTGTCACCATGTATGTGGGATTTCACTAGTGGGTTCCTTTCACCCATTAGGTCCTCAAATTTCAGTTAGTATCTTTAATTCTTATGAACTATTCAGACCTAGGGTTCTATATTTTCAAGATTTATTGTAAACTCGATATTATGGTTCCCTTATTCTAAATACCACGTTCCTTGATGAATTATTATAATTCCATGCATAATACTTAGAACCCTAGATTATGTAAATTTATCCTAGTTTATGAATTATACTTGCTAGGTCAATCAAAGAGAAATTCATGCTTCATATTTCGAATGCTATATTCACAGTATATAAATGTTGCATTCTCAGTTAGCATATTAGTTTGAGTTATTCAATATTTATTGCTTTTTAACTTCATGAATATTCAGTTGGGAGTAGACATAGCACCGAGTTGGACTAGGGTTCATCATACACTCAAAGTCTCAAAATTACATGTCCGCGTAGGTTTATAAGTTCCCTCTGTTGGGCATCAGATTTAGTGATCACACCATAGTCATACCTCTATAACCCTGGCAAGGTATATTGGGTCCACTCGATAGGGCATATACATCGGACTCCATGTTTAGCTCGCATGGTTTATGTCAGTTAATAGTAGGTCCAATAGTTAGACTCTTATTGCATTGACCAGGTTTTCAACATTTAATTCACTATACAGGTAAACATGTTATATTTAAGATTAGTACTTGGTCATTGCATTCAGTTTAGTTTTCAGTTATACGTCAATACATATCTATATCCTTGTACAGATTATATCATTGCTCAGTTATGTATTGTCCAGTTTATATACGTTGTTCATCTTAGCATATATATATATATATATATATATATATATTGCATGCTCAGTACATTCCAAGTACTGACACATACATTGTGCTACATCATTTCAAGATGTAGGTTCACGTGCTTAACATCCAGATCATGCTTAGTTCGATCCTCAGTTCGACTTCATCAACTTCAGTAGTGAGTCCTCGAAATTTGAGTGGTGAGTCCTTATACATCAAATTCAATAAACATGCTTTAGCTTTTAGTCTTTTTTTTTAGCTTCAGTATTGCAAGTTAGATGGGGGCATGTCCCATCAACTCAATTATGTTAGAAGCTTTTTAGACATAGTAGTTGATTCAGCTAGAGTTTTTCAGTCATCACTAAACTCTTGTTATGTTTTATATATTCAGACCAATTGTGTTTTCCCCATTTTAGATATCCACTATTTTTGATTTCCACATAGTATATGTTTTACTTAGTTATTTTTAATATTCTTGATATATGGTAGACTCAGGGTTAGCTTTGGGTCACTCGTTATGGTCCCATGTTACGTCTAGGGTGTAGCCTTGGGGCCTGGTAGATCACTTAGTAGATATTAAAGATTGGTGAGTCCTCATGTTTCGAGGACCGAGCCTTTGTTTCTTATTGTCTTTACGTTTTAGTATTATTTGTGATATACGGGTTATGTCTCGATCACTCTTGATGTAAAGATGGCTTTGAGACTATGTAGACTTCCGCTTCATTTTTTACAAACTCTTTTATGATACAAACTATCTTTTAAACTTGTTAGGTTCTATTATCTTGTTTATTTATGCTAAGTGGCTTGTGTAGGACCTCTCGAGGTCTTATACGCCATGTCACGACTAGGGTTTACATTGGGTTATGACAAGTCTTTACAAGCCTTTTTACTACATTAAAAGAAGTGGTCGGGACGTAACATGCATATCATGTAAAATATCCAAAAGTAATGGCATAGAAAAACAATAAAAGTGATATAGTCCTTAGAGTATGAGGACTCACCAAGTTTTCAAATCTATAGAGTGATCAACTAGCCACGAACGGAGGGAGAGGAGTTGTCAAGCTCTATATTAGTGAAAGAATATAGGCACAAATATGTATTAGTACATGGAATATGCTAAGTAAAAGGGATATGCATGAAAATGTAAAACATCATCATAAGGGGACATAATAAAAAACATTATGTGCATAACCAAGCTAGGCATAATAAAAATCTTTAAGGAAGAATCTTTATCATGAACATAGTCAATGAATAATGATATCATAAGGAAAACTTCATAAAACTTGAAAGTAAATCAGTTCATTTTATGGGATATTTACTATTAATCGACATAGACCACATGCGCTATAACGTGGAATCTAGTGTCCTACTCCCACACTAAAAAGAGATATCCTTATTTGCAAAGTCAAGGACCTTAACTTCTAATTTAGGTGGCTCCACTAGCTATGTCAATTTAGATAGCCTACGGGGCACCCAGTTAGGGACAAATAGATTTCTACTTGAGACCTAGCCTCTACTAATGGGAGAGCCTCCATCTCAATATCCTCTTGGTGCTAAAGTGAAATCCCAACAAAATTAGTCATAATCATAAACATAAAAGTATCCATGAAATAGCATAACTAAGTTACTAACCAAAGCTAAAGCAACATAGAATAGCTCCTTAAATCTTTAATCATGCATAAGTGAGAAAATGTTTCACTAAACTATGATCACTTAATGTTAGAAAACCTGTCACAGTTTAGTTGATACTTGATCGTAAAGCAACCTAGATCATAAAACCTTCCCTTTCATAAATCATGCATAAGTTCATGGAAACATCATTCATAGCATCATAGCTTCTTCATAAATTCATATAAATTAGGGTTTATAGTCAAAATCATATATCATGCATGGGTTTATATGGAATTGGTTGGAGAACATGTAATTGAGTAGAAGCAATCATAATATGATCAAAATCAAACAATTAAATCTATATAAATACAACAGAAAAGGAATTGAATCAAAACCTAATCAATTTATGGAAATTGAATTGGAAAATTTAGAGAAAACATTGGGACTCAATAGGTGAATGGAGTGCATTGATGAACTCCCTACATACCTTGATATTGAAGCCCTAAGGAATTGATAAATAAAAGGAGACATGAACTTGAAGAACCCTAGAATTGTTGAGAGCCTTGTAGAGAAAACCTTTTAGAGGAACTTTGGAAGTTTTAGGGGAATGAAGGAAACTGGGTAGATTTATGATTAAAATAGTTATTGGGGCTTATTTTTAAGCAAAATGATATAGTACATAAATTTGGTATATAGGAAAAAGACAAAAACACCCTTCAAAATAACTACCGGTCAGCCCTTCGGTTATGACCTACAGAAAGAACTGGACAACCGTAGATCAAGTGACTGGGCCTTAATCTTGGGGAAATCCTACGACTCATTTCTAAGGACCTTCAAAAGTTCTATGGTTCCTAGACCCCATCGGTAGACCCCAACTTTCAACTCAAAATTTCACTAAGTCTGGAACCTTTCTATGGGACCTTACTACGGTCCGTAGTCCATTCGATGGACCATCCTGGTCAATCATAGAATGGGTTATTTGAGCTTGATTTCCAAAATGACTTTCCCACATCCTATGAGACTGGTCTATGACCCGTAGAACTTCCTAAGATCCGTAGATTGGTCTTGTGGAATTGAACCAGTAGCACTCCTTGTCCATTTTTCGTTTTCTGAATTTCGAGATGTTACCTATTTTCTCTCCACATAATTCATGTTTGTGTAGCAAGGCTTTACTATGTTCGGTATTCCATAATTTCCATATTTTTATCAAGTGTCATAATTGGCATTATCTTTGAGACCGCTAACTCAAATTATTTTTTGTTTGAAGCAATTTTTTCCTTCTACTCTTTGAAAAGGGATGGGAGAACTGCTTGTGTGTATTTCTCCATGGTTTTCATCTTGTAACTTTATTTTGTTTGAATAGAATTTTTCTTATTGATTGAGGAAGAGGAATCCTCTAGAAAAAAAATGAATGAAGTGGTTCTAGGTTGGTTGAATTGGTTATAAGTTCTTTTAACAGTTAAGGTATATTATACTTTTATAGAAGGGAAAATCTGCTAAAAGGGTATGTTTATTTTGTTATCTTTTGTTTTATTTTATTCATATCATAAATGGGGGGTGTTGAAGAGACACATGTAATAGGTTCAAGTAGGTACAATACTTGAAGCATAAACCACACATAATGAGGCATTTTAGACATAAAACATGTTATAACCATCTATCATTACCATGGGTGAATGAAAGTAAGGGTTAGAACAACAAAATCATAGGCACACGTGGTATTAGAAATATTTACTAAAACATACTTAATGTATTGCGATTTTACTAGTCACCGAAAATGTATCATGAGTACATAGAACTAAGAATATTGAGAAAGCATGGGTGCCTGCTTCGTGGATACCATGGGCATGAGGTATGAATAATTCTATTATGCCTTAAGTGATATGACTACTAACTCTTAAGATTAATAATACTTCTTAACTACACTTCTTCTCTTAAATAGTACCCTTTATCAATTGAAACTTATAATCCTCACAAGGATAAATGTGTCTATTTCTACTCAAGTCTAAGTCTAGCTACATGCTCTCAAAATGTTCAAGCCTAACCTAAACTAACAAGGTGTAACACATACAATCAACATATTAATTCTATATTTATATAAGAAATTCCATCCTAAGAATACAACTTGTTCTTACCATACCATTCAACTTACCTCGAGTTCAAATCAAGAAGCTACTAGTACATAATTAATTCATCTGAATGTTATCAACATAATATTTAATAGAGGCTTATCAAAGATATCATACTAATATGTGTCGACCTCATCCTCATCTATATCATCTACAAAATTAGTAACAACAGTAACTGAAAGTCTGAAAAATATCTAAAGTGGATTTTTGGGAAGAACACATAACTTAGTTTTTTAGTCATGTTTCTAGAATAATGTAGTTTAGGCATTTGGATAAGCATCTTCTAGAAATATCATGATTTTCTAGGGTAGAAATTTAATATACTGAAATTTTCTTGTAGTGGTATCTAGAAAATTATCTAGAACCATACATAGGAAAGTATAAATAAGGGGTGTCTTACATTTGTATTCAACCCAAAATGGAAAAAAAATCAAAGCAATTCAAGAGTCTTCTTCCATAACAATATTCTCATATCCAAAATACACAATCTTCCTTCTAGGTTCCTTATTTTTTTATTTAAATCTTTTCATTTTTGTTAACGATCTTGGGCTAGCAGAAGGTCTTTTCGATTACACTTTTCTTCTGCTATTATCTACATGGTATTAGAGCCACAATCATACTTTGGCTTTTGGATTTTAATCAACATTGGGTTAGTGGTAGATTCAATGGGTTCGTCTTAATGGATTTTTCGTCAATGTATTAGGGATGAAGTTGTTCAACTAGTCCAATTTTAAGGTATGGATAACATGTATGGAATCATACCTTCTTGGAGAGGATTTGTGTGAGATTCGTGTTTAGAAACCTAAATATATTTCAAATGTGACGTCAATTTAAGGATGGGCTCAACAACCATCTTTGAAAGAATTGGAAAATGTGTAATCATTACAGGAGTTACTAGCCAAACAGTTGGCTGGTGTATTCGTCAATGATGGGGAAGGAAATGCTCTTGTAGCTTACAAGAGAAACTTAAAAGAAAAATAAAGAGATATGTTGCACTCTCGATCCACATGTGGTTCAAGCTCCCCTAGAAATAAGGAAGATCCTTCTAACAATAATGGTAAGAAGCTTATAAGATGTTACCGATGTGGAAATATAGAACACATAAAAATATATTAGTAAGAAAAAGACAGTAATACGACTCTAACTAGAAAAATACTAAGGAGGAAGAAGAAGATTGGGAAATAAGCTTAGTAGCTGAGTCTCAAGCAATACATTTCATGGCTTCCATCAATATTGAAAGACACTCGATCATGGATTTGGGATATAATATAGTTGATTACATGGAGAAGCAAGACACTAATCATTAATATAAAGCAAGAAACTTCTAAAGCTGTTAATTCTTTAGATATGATAGCTACTATCAAACAAATCAAAGAGGTAGATACAGAACATGTAGTGAATCCAAGCACTTATGTCATTGATATTGATAACACCACCCGTCTAGTTCAATTTAATCCAGGTTCCCAACTACCCATAAATCTTATGGGTCCAAACAATTTTATTATTCAGAAGGCTCTAGTTTAATCTCTCATGTTAGGCCATGACCTTTACTATTATCTAGATGGAACCATGATGACACCGTCCAATAATTTCCTTAAGAATGCTTCAGAAGTACTAAACCATATGTATACTATACGTTTTTGATAGGACCAGTTGATTCATAATGTCTTGATGGCATGAGTTGACCAAACCCACCTCTGCAATCACAAAAACCTTCACCTTCTAGCAAGCCTGGGATGCACTGCATCACTTGTATTCAAAAAATCACATACACAAGTTTTCAATCTTTGCAACTCCTTAGCCACAATTACAAATAATTCTCATAGTATGACTGTATCTACAAGAGAACATAAATGTTGCATAAAAACTTAAAACTGCAGGAGCTCCCATTTCAAATGACGAACTTGCTATAAAAATACTCAGTGGCTTAGGACCCGAATATGATTCAAATTTGATTGATATCCAAGCGCGAGATGCACCTATGTTCTATGAAGACTTTTATAACAAGTTTTTCAACAGAGAGCTCCTTCTTCATTTAAGAGAGCCTCACCAACCAACAACCTTCATAACTTTTGTGATGGCACAAGGTCCTCCCCAGAAAATTCTACACCTCGCATGAAAAGGCGAGGACAATGATGGAGTCCACAAAATCATAGGCAATAACCTGAAGCACCCACCAATTCAAACTAGTGTACTACTGTGCCTTCTCAACCCCATCATCCAATTTTCTAGTTATGTGGTAAAATTAGGCAGAATGCTAATGTATGTCATTCATGCTCTCAAAACCACTTAGAAGCAAAGGAAAATTATGGTTCGATGCCTTATCATTAATTCCAGAGCACCACATCAAGTGAACACTGACTCTCAACAACTTGAAAATTTGGATGACTACACTACCCATGGTGACCAAATAACTATAACTCACATTGGTAATATTCAATCAAATAGTTTTAAAAAATCACCTTTCAAATACTCTATGTGGCCCAACTATTAAATGTTATCTTATATTTGTGTCTGCATTTTGTCAAGATGTCACGCCCCGAGGCTACCCCTTTGACGTGACACGGTACCTAGGATCACAAGTGACCCCAAGATAACCCTGTGTCTGGCCTCTCATAAGCATACTGAAAGATAACAAAATAAACAAGAACTATGTGGAAGCTAAAATTGTGGTTATCTGAAAATGGGGAATACCCAATTAATCTGAATATATAAAACATACTAAGTGTTTATTGATAACTGATAGATACACTCAACAAGTCAAGTTGATTCTAAATTTATGTGTCTAAAAAACCTCTAACTGAGTTGCGTTGTTGGGACATTCCCCCTAGCTAACTCTAATAAAACTTAAAATTGAATAAAAAGACTAAAATGAAAGAATGTTTATTGTCCTCGAAATATGAGGACTCACCACTGAAGCTGTTGAAATGCGGAGTAGACTTAGCGCCGAGTCGGACTAGGGTTTAGCGTAACCTTTTAGTCCCAAAACTACGTGCCCCGTAAGACTATAAGTCCCCTCCGTAGGCATCAGATTTAGTGATTACGTCAGTCATGCCTTTATACCCCTGGCAAAGTATATTGGGTCCTCTCGATGGGGCGTATATATCGGACTCCACGTTTAGCTCACGTGGTTTTATGTTGATTAATAGTAGCTCCCACAGTCATACTCTTAGTGTATTTGACAGGTTTTTAGTATTTACTACAATATTCAGTTCAACTTGTCATGTTTATGATTAGTACTAGGTCATTGCATTTAATTCATTTTTTCAGTTATCTTTTTAGTGGTTACATTCTTGCTCAGTTTACAGTATTGCTTAGTTATGACTTGTTTAAGCTCATATATATTTGTTCAGCTTAGTATCTATATCATGCATGTTCAGTACATTCAAAGTACTAATGCATACTTTGCGTTACATCCTTTCACGATGTAGGTTCAGATACTCAACATTCAAACCGTGCTTAGATTGAGCCTCGATCCGCATTCAGCAGCTTCAGTGGTAAGTCCTTACACTTTGAGGACAATAGACATGCTTTCCTTACAATCTCTACATTTCAATTTCAGTTTTGTTATAGTTAGCTGGGGTCATGTCCTAACAACTCAAATCAGTTAAAGGATTTTCAGACATAGTATTAGAATCAGCTTGACTTGTTAGGTTTAATCTTTCAATTGTTATTAAACTCTTAGTATGGTTTATGCATTCAGACTAGTTGGGTATTCCCCATTTTTCAGTTATCTATTAATTTAGCTTTCGCATAGTTCATGTTTTATTAAGTTATCTTACAGTATGCTTATGATATGCCAGACACAGGTTAGCTTAGGGTCACTCGTGATCATAGGTTCCGTGTTACGTCAAGGGGTAGCCTCAGGGCATGACAAACTTGGTATCAGAGCATTAGGTTCAAGATCCCTAGGATGTCTGAAAGTCGCACTAAGTAAAGTCTCTTTCATGGGTATGAAGTGCACCACAACTAATGAGCGGGAGGTTACGAAGTGTTTTAAGAAAAACGTCATTTTCTTTGTATTCTTATCGTGCATGGGTATGATCCAAATTCTCCTTTCTAATTCTTCATTATGCATTTTAGATCATGCCTCCTCATAGAGCTAACACACAGAATGCTAATGCACGCAACGCTAACATAGTTCCTCTAGTCCCAAACCATAAGGTTATTAATGCAGAATTCCAGAATGCGATCCAACTCTTGGCTCAGAGTGTGGCCAATCGGAACAATCAGCAAGCCCCAGTTCCAACAAACACTAATGTTGGAGTAACTGCAGCTAAGGTTCAAGATTTTTTCGGATGAATCCACCCGAGTTTTTAGGATCGCAGGTTTGTGAGGACCTACACAACTCCATTGATGAGGTTAAGAAATTTTTTGGAGTGATGCAAGTGACTAGTAATGATAGGGGGAGTTAACATCCTACCATCTTAAGGATGTAGCTCACATTTGGTTCACTTAGTGGAATGAAAACAGCGGTGCAGATGCAACTCCTGTGACTTGGGAGTGTTTCACTGGAGCAATTCAGGACAAGTTCTTCCTAAGGGAGTTGAGAGAAGCTAAGGCATAAGAGTTTTTGAATTTGAAGCAGGGTACTATGTTAGTCCAAGAATACGGACTTCATTCATATAGATCACACACACATATCATATCACAATTATACATAGTAAATAAACACCTCCACCTTTCAAGCAGATCAACATCTAATTCACAATTCTAATTCAACAAGAAATTGATCATATCATTCCCTTCAAGGGTCATACCTCCAAATCACCAATACACCAACAATATAGTATAATTAGTGCAAGGGTAATGATATACTTCAATAATCTAAAGCAATTTAGGCAAATTCGAATCACATACATTCATAATCAACAAACCCACTTCATAAAGGCACAATTCAAAAATTGAGAGAAATCATGGGTTCATAGAGTATTTACATCATAAAACCTCAATTAAACATCAACCCAATCAATATATGCCATTAGAAACCATTTGAAATCGTTTGTAGAAAGAACTCATGAGATTGAGTAAAACCCTAGGTTTTTCATGAACTTGGAAACTTTGAAATCTTCTTTGAAATTGACTGTAGGGTGATAGCGAACCCTAGATGAAGGATCACCATACCTATACTAAGATTCCCCAAGAAATTTGATAAAGAACTGCCTTGAATCCAAGAGAACTTCTAGAGAGAGAAATATTTGAGAAGAGGTGGGTTTTTTTTGATTTTATATAAAGTGACTTAAATGAGAGAATTCAAGTCTCAAAAGGTCACAAAAGGTTTATATAGTTGCTAGGAAACGAATAGAATAATAGGGACTTAACTTAGGAAAAGGACTAAGGACCCTTAAGGTTGTAACTTAAAAATTATGCCCCTTCACGACTTACGTCTCCCAAATGCCCCTCTTGGCTCACCGAGGGCACTAGGCGACTCACCAAGTGCACCCTTGGCTCACCCAATTTTCCAGTGAGCTCCTTTCTTGGATAGTCCACTAGGCGATCTAGAGGGGGAGAAGGGCGACACGCCAAGAGGGTTGGCGAGCTTGCACTTAGCTCCCCCTTTGGTCTAGCATCTTGGCCAAATGGGGCAGCCACTAGGCGAGCACAAGGGCCCATGGGAGGCTCGCCCAACCCCTTGGGCGATCAAACAACCCCATTTCCAAACACCCCCTCAAGGAAAAAGGCTTCTTTCACCCTATCTTGCTAGTCTAGGTCCTTTCTTGCACCCTAGGCTTGCTCCATTAAGGTTCTAAAACAGCCTAGACATAAACCTATAGTCACACTAACCCAAACGTTAAGGATCTAGTTCAACCTATCATTTTCTGAGTCGTTACATTATCTCCCTCTTAGGAACATTCTTCCTTGAATGACACTTTAAACGCATTAAGGGAAAATGACTTGAGACTATCAGCCCAACAATCATAACACATATTGATAAATGCATGAACATAGGAGGAAACATCAACTCCACATCAATAAGCTCAATGCAACATAAGCAAGTAGGAACTACATCTACAAACTCATTATGCACCAAACAACAACATTTCTCATTTCGTTGGAGGGACTTCCTTCTCCAAATCACATCATGCTCATCATAACATCATTAAGCACATTGTGCAACTCTTTCAATGACATATTTAAGCATGCTTTACAAGTTAACTCATGAAATATTTAGGTAACTCATCATAGATGCATATCAACATGAGGAACACCATTTGAAAACTCATTTTCTCATTTAAACAAGAATTCAACTAGAACATGCATAACATAAGGAAACCATGGAAACTAAATATCAGACATGACTCCAAAACATGAAACAAGCTACAAGGAACTCTTGGTCTCAAGCTTAAATATGAATAGAAGGAAAGAGATAAGGATAACAACACTCTCAACAACCTTACTATTCAACATACCATCTCCCACTTAGGAGAAAAACCCAACTAAGGCTAACATGAAACAACATAAGGAATCTCATCATAACAAAAAGGAACTATAACTTACCGGTACCTTCATCTAGATTATCTCATTTGCCCTCTTTGGCTTGAAGTGCGTAGAAACGGTTTCTCTTTGGAGCATTAGGATCCGGTCCACCAAGAGAAGCTTGCTTATCCTCTCTTCCTTTTAGCATGAGTGTTGGGAAATCCCTTATCTTATGACCCTTCTTTCCACACCCAAAGAACTCATCCATGCCGGCAAGGCACTTACCCAAATGTTGCTTCCCACACTTGGCACATCTAGACCTCTTAAAAGAAGAACCACTTCCACTCTCTCTTTGGTAAATAGGGTTAGACACCCTATCATTGTTCACCATTGAAGAATCTTGGTTGGAGAACCTCTTTTTGGACCTAGGTTGGCCTTGCTCATCGGATCTACCCCTCTTCAACTCTCTATTTTTCCTCTCAACTTTGGACTCCTCAATAGATTAAGCATACACAATTAGTCTAGAAATGTTCATATCATCATGAAGCATCGCCGTATGGCACTCTTCCTTAATAACATCGGATACACCGGTCACAAAGCAACTCATCTCATCTCTAGGGTTGGACACCAAAGATGGAGCATACTTAGACAATAAGGTAAACTTCAAGGAATACTCTTCCACACTCATACTACCTTGCCTAAGGTTTATGAACTCCTCCACCTTAACCTTCCACTTCTCACGGGGAAAGTACCTACCAAGTAATGCACTCTTAAACTCCTCATATTCTATAGGACCCACTTCTAAAGGCCTATTTCTCATCTATTAAGCGAACCACACTTGGGCCATATCTTTCAATTGATAGGAAGCCAACTCCACTTTCTCCCTAGAAAATACTCCTATAGCATTGACTATCTTATATACTTCATCCAAGAATTCTTGGGGATCCTCTCCTACTTTAGAGCCAAGGAAAATATGAGGATTCATCCTCACAAAGTCTCTCAACCTTGAGGCCATGGTACTCTCATTAGCATTCACCCTAGGCCCCATATCCCGATTCACTTGGGCCGTCATGGCTTAGGCTAAGGTTAGAAAAGCGGACCTAATCTCCTCAAAATTCATGGCCAGAGGAACCACCAGAACTTCATTCTCTTGGTTGCCTTGAGGAACTTGGTCACCTTGCGGACCTTGATCACCTTAGGGAGGAACTCCCTCATTCACTACTTCCTCTTCCACTCTCCTTGCAAGCATTCTTCTTGTATTCAACAAGAGAAGGATTAGGAAAAAGGACATCTATAAAGCTAAACTCTAAGGCATGACTTCAAGAATATGAAAGAAGTGTAACTTTCTAACGTCCTATAGCCACTCACTTATAGATGTGTCGCGACTCACACCGATGAACAAGACTCTACTAGACGTGGCTTGTGAGACATTAACCCTAAAACTATTCCTAAAACCTTTTGCTCTGATACCATGTTTGTCACAACCCGAGACCACCTGCTAGTCGTAACACAACGTACTCAACCCCGAAGGGATCTTATACAAGCCTCATAGCATTTATTCATCGCATAGGTATTAGAAATAGTACGGAATGAAAACTTTTTATCTAAAAACCATACAACCTAAAGACATTCATTAAAATGCAAGCGGAAGTCTACATCTCAATGGCCATCTTAGACATAATCTTTAACAATATAGGGAGACGACCCATTTATAATAAACTTCTAAGTAGTCTATTACATGAAAAGAAAGAAACTTCGAAAAAGACAATTGTCCTCGAACGATGAGGACGTACCACTTGATCTTAGAAGAATAGCAATCCAGGCACTTCAATCTAGATAGAAGCAATCACTTACCGAAACCTACAATTGTAGTAAAAATAAGAGAAATATAGGTAAGCACACAAAAATGTACTAAGTATGATGACCATGCAAAAACATGCTTTAAAATGGGACATTTTGGCTAAAAATAATGCATGATATCACTTTTTTGTTGAAATATTATCAACAACAGCATAAGAGACATCAAGTACAAGTATAATCATTATGCAAGTAATAACATCACATTGAACAATATCAACATGTAACTCTTTCCCATCATATTTAACCTTCACCTTAAGTAACCCTCATGCTATACCTTGTGCAATGTATAGATAACGTCCCATACCATCATCCACACCAAGGTACCACATTAAGGTCACCAAAAGAGAACTTACCATTCAACCTTTCCATTTAAAAATAATACTCATACACAAGAGACCCAAACCTTTAACAAGTTATTTCATCACCCATCACCTAAGACGACCCCTAAGTCATACTTGTGCAATGTGCAAGTCGCTTCCCATACTACTACTTACACTAAGTACTCTTTTAAAATCACCATAGGCAAGGAACATTCAAATACAATAAGTCATAACAAGGAAGTAACTCATAATACAATCCAAGTATAGCATGCATCATTACATTAGACATTCAAATCAACTTTCTTTATTAGCTTCATTCAGAGGACCATCATACAATAGTCATTAAGACTTAGAGAACTCCCTATATCCCTCTTAAAGCCTATTCGTGCCATGTATGGATAGCATCCCATACTACTACCCACACTTCATAGAACTCCTCAAGAATCTATAATGCACATCTCACATGATGGGAATAAACATTTAACCGACATAGACCATGAGAGCTAGATCATGGAATTCGGTGTCATGTAACCCCACACCGTAGAAGGTGGTGAACTTTCCTAAAGAAGTCCGATATTTAGCTTAAGTGGATCCACTAGCTATCCTATGTGGGCACATAGTTAAGGGACACAGAGATTTCTACTAGATACCCTGCCTCAACTTACATGAAGGCATCCATCTCAAGAGATTGCTACTAAAAACCCCACCTCAACTTATGTGAGAGCTTCCATCTTATTCAATATCGTCTCGGTTCTTAGCCTACATTCCCATAGATTACTTTAGCATTCATTACATTAAGGGATAAGATATTGTTATTAGACACCCCGCCTCAATTCTCGTGAGGGAATCTATCTCAACCCAACATTCATTCATAAGATAGCTCATAAATTCAAATATGAGAATAGCCTTTCATCTAACAATCTCATTATCATTCATTAGTGTAAGATCAAGAATATCATTTCAATCAACACATCACTAGCTTTCATTAGAGTACAATTGAGAATAGCCTTTCAATAAGTACTTCATGATTAACATTATCATTGAACCTCATTCATTATTCATTCAAGAGTGTGTGTATGTGAGAATAGCCTTTCACAAAATCATGATTGTTCACAAGTGCTAATAGAGAGATAACATTCATTCCTAACACAATTAGCTTCTAGACATGATTATCATTCATTCATATAGATCACACACATACATCATATCACAATTATACATAGTAAATAAACATATCTACCTTTCAAGTGGATCAACATCTAATTCACAAAAGTGTATAGTATGGTGTGTCATAAAGTAGGTGTAAAAAGTCATATGTGTCATAAAATAGGTGTAAAAAAGTCATAGATTAACAATAGAGTACGTGTGTAGTATGGTGCAGATTTTCCTTTTTATATAAAGGAACACATATGTAACATAAAAGGCAGGCAACGCCTAATATATAAAACTTTCCTTTCAAAAACTCTCTCAAGATACTAAATACTTAAAAGTTAATGGATAAATCTGAAATCTAATCAGATATTTCAGATAGCATGGCTAAGCACGAAGCAAAGGTATATTGTTCAAAAAATATGTGGAACTAATTTCATATATTCCTAATGTTGAAACCGGTAGGCGAGGAAAGCTGTTTAGAGGAGTAAACAAAGTTGAGGCGCTAATAAGAAGGAAGTATCCGCTAAAGTACGATGCTAGTAATGACAGGAGAACATGAGAAACAAATAATCTGGTTCATAATGATCTAATATGAATTTAATCAATTATGAATATGATAGGAAGGAAAAATTGAAAATAAAAAATCTGCATAACAACGAACATGACTACATAGATGCATGATGAAATGATAAAAAACTACGAAACTTTAATCCTATATATACTTTAAAATATAGAAATAATCGAATTAAGAAGTATAATATGGGAAAAAATATTTGAAGATAACGAATCAGAAGATATATTAAACCAAGAATGGTATGAAATAGACCTACATGATTTAGACTTTGAAAGAATAGAATGGTATGATTTAGAAATAATTTCAGATTAAAATGAACTACGAATATTTACGATATTGGACAGAATCTATGGAAGATATAAAACTATTAGAACAATTAATGGAAGAAAATTTATATATGTACCAAAGAACCCAAGATATGTTATATCTAGAATATATCATAAATAATGTTAAAGAAATATTCAAATTAAAACAATTATCAGAAGAATATTACAATAAATATTATTACATTTTACCATGAATTCCGCATCGAAAAATGCTAGATTAAGACACTTAGTAAAAGAATATTATAATAAAATCTTTAAAATAAATTACTCACCTACTACACTACCACCTACCACACTACCACCTCCATGAATCCCTCAACTACCAGTTCCACACAGAAAAATGGTATCAGAGCTATGGATAATAAGAAACATAGTAAGAAATATACTAGTAGAAAGATAAGAAAAATAAGAAGAATATTAAACAAATTATATCCAGAATATTAACAACTTAATATCACAAAAACTGCTAACGAAAAATTAAATCAATTAATAGATAATATATCTAAAGTAGAATATAAATATATTCAATATTTAAAATTACAATGAATAACGAGAATAACGAATATAGACAAAAACTTAATGAATTAATTATAGCAAAAAGACAAGAATTAGCACATAGGAAAAGTAGACTTAACAGTAATATATTTGTAGGAATTTATCATAAATCTATAATAGCACAAAGAAAGACTATTTTATATCTAAAAATACAAATAAATAACTTAGAATATAAACTTCAACACAATCTATAAATGAATAAGGAAGAATACGCAATAGATGAAAAAATATATGAAAACTATGACAGATTAAAAATAAAGATAATATTTTCTAATCTAGGAAGAAGATATAAGAAAATAGGTGACAATATAAGTCTAATGTTAGAAAAAAAAACGGTAAAACTAGAAGATAGTTTAACTGTTATGATAAGAATAACAAAAGAAAATGAAGAAATAGATAAAAAAACGAAAATTGAAAAAGTAAGACAACAAGCAAAAAATGAAGTACAACAATTAGAAAAAGTAAAAAATACCAAAATAATAGAGCTAGAAAAAGAGCTAGCAATATTAAAAGAAATGTATGAAATAAAACAAAAAGAAAAAGAACAAAAATCAAAATTAACAAATGAGATAATTAAATTTAAAGAAAAATTGCAACTAGAAGATGAATTAGAAGAAAAAGAAGAAAATAACCAAGATAATCTAACCAAATAAGAGCTGATGAAATAAACAACGATGATCTAGAACAACATTCGGAAACAAGCGAAATATATACGGAACTTTTAGCAAACATAGATAATACAAAGAATTTAGAAGTAAATACAGGAGACATAGACATGGATGGAAAACCTAGCACATCAGGAGTAAAAAACCCAAAAAAATTTAATCCAAAATATTATAATGAAAACTATGAACAATATGATAGAGAAAAAATTATATGGGATAAAAGATTAAATAAAAAATGGACACCTAACCCAATAACTGAACGACATGATTTTTTAGATTTATACTGTGTAGCAGATATAAATAAAACAATTCAATTATGGATAGGATATATATCAAAACAATTAATAGATAACAAAATAGTAATAACAGAGACACCAGGATATATAGAAAGAACGCTTATAGGAACAGTAAAATTATGGCTACAAAATTTATCAGATGAAAGTTTAAAAACTCTAAGAAGTAATAAAAAATCTAATGGCGAATTAGCTACTACAACTATAGAAATGTTATATAAATATGAAGTAGCTATAAGAAATGAATTTAGTAGTATGGCAACAGAAGTACAAGAACAAAATAAAGAAAAAATCATAAATCGGAATCTAATGACAAAATTAGCAATATGTAATATGTGTTACATAGATGAATATACATGTGTATTTAGAGAATACTATTATAAAGGAACATATAACACAGAAGAAAGTAAAGAAATAAGAAAATTATATTTTACAAAATTACCAGAACCTTTTAATTCAAAAATAATAAAAAGTTGGAATGAAGCAGAATTAACAGATACCTTAGGAGCTAGAATGAAATTCTTGCAACGATGGTTTATGTAACTATGTGAAAAACATAAAGAAGAAATAAAAATGGAAAAAATATTAGTAAAAAACTTGGCATGTTGCAAAAATAAAACAGCACCTCAATTTGGTTGTACAGATAAGTATTATAAAAATAGAAAGAAATATAATAAAAAATATAGATCAAAATATAAATATAAAAAACCGAGAAGAAGATACTATGTAAAAAACTACAAAACCAAAAGACCATATAGACCAAAAAGAAAACTAATGGAATGTACTTGTTATAATTGTGGAAAATTAGGACATATAGCTAGAGATTGTAAACTACCTAAGAATCCAAAGAAAAACAAATATCAGAAATAATAATAGACAATGAAAAATATACACAAATAGAATACGTAGATTATGAATTAGAAAGTGAAGATACCATATATGAATTATTAGAAAACGAAATAGACAAAATGGAAAATAATTCATTAACAGAATCAGATAATGAACACTATATAAATGATTGAAACAGATATACAAATAATAACTAAAGAAAAATATCAAGATGAAGAATCGGCGGAACAAAAAATAATATTTGATAATAATATATTTGAACAAATAAAAGGAAAAGAATTAAACCTAAGCGTAGCAAAAATATTCGAAATACCAACAACAAGAAATTGGTTTAAACGACAAAAAGAAGAATACTATGTAGTAAGTCAAAGAGAACATATCATAGATTGCAAATACACCAAAGGAAAGGCTAAAATACCAATAATAAACAAACAAATAATAAATAAATAAATACAAGTTATTAAGGCTAAAAATCCAATTAAATATGTACATTTAGGAGGAAAGGAAATATTAATAAAAGCATGTTTTAGAGAAGGAATAGATACACCCATAGAAATATACTTAGCAGATGATAGGATCATACAACCTATAGAAAAATGTATAATAAGCGCAGTAAAAGGTAACCTCATATACCAAAAATTTAAATTTATAATAAGTGCTAACTACTCAGCAGATATAAATGACAGAAATATAGATAAATCATTAGTATTATATTGGAAAATGTCAGGAATAGAACTAGCCCTGGGAAGTAAAATATTTACAGCTAGATGTAAAAACTTATATGTTTTAACAACAAAACATAAAATAACAGCAAAAAACAAAATAAATAAAATAAAAATAGAAGACCCCTTTGAAAGAATAGTTACGGTCATAGATAAGAATGATTATAGTTATAATGAGATTGACATAGAAGAAGATTTAGAAATAGTAAAAGAAAGATTAAGTACATCAAAAAGAATAAACTGTGAAATACCACAAATATCATAAAAAATGAGTACCTCAAGAAGAATAGATAAAACTCCACAAAAATCAATGGAAGAACAAAGAAAACCACATCATTACTACATAACGGGAATAATGGAACAACAAAAATATTTAATATTAATAAATATAGGATTAGAAGAAAACTATATTACAAGAGAATTAGTGACTGAAGATGAAATAATAACTGCTGAACAATCATGTCCCGAACTACCAAAAACATTAACATAAACCGAAGAAACTACGGAAAAGGAAATAATCATTGGAGGAATACCAATAATAATAAAGTTTAAAGTATATCAAGGAGATGAAAATATCACTTTAGAAATAAAATTGATAGAACAAGTAAAACCATATAATCTAGAAGATAAACAGTTGACAATAAATTATGAAAGTAAAAGAGTAATAATAAAAAGGAATTTAGTATGATAAAAATATGAAAATGTATATACTTGCAAAGATAATAATAGAAGGATATTACAACAGATATTATACACCAATGATAGATATGTGAGCAGAAGCTAATATATGTAAATACAATTGTTTACCAGAAGATAAGTGGGAAAAATTAAAAACAATGATAGTAGTAATAGGATTTAATAATGAAGGAAGCATAATCACATATAAGGCAAAAAATATAAAAATACAAATATGGGATAAGATATTAACTAAAGAGGAAATATATAACTTTGAATTGACTACAAAAGATATGCTATTAGGGATGCCATTTATAGAAAAATTATACCCACATATAATAACAAAAACACACTGGTGTTTCACAACACCGTGTAAACAAAAAATAGGAGCAAAAAGAGTAAATAGCAAAAAATGAAAAACAACAGAATGGATAAAAGGAATTGAAAAAATTACACAAAAATTAGAAAATATAAAAGAGGAAGACCCCAAGATAGAATTAATTATATTCTCTATAGATAAAGTAAAAATAATCAAAGATAAGTTATAATTATTATATAGTGAAGATCCTTTACAAGGATGGGAGAAACATAAAACAAAAGTAAAAATTGAGCTAATTGATAATAATAGTATAATAACCCAAAAAACATTAAAGTATAATTTTAATAATTTAACCGAATTTAAGATACATATAAATGAATTACTAGAAAAATGATATATACAAGAAAGCAATAGTAAGCACACAAGCCCGGTATTTATCGTAAATAAACATAGTGAACAAAAAAGAGGAAAAAACAAAATGATTATTGATTATAGAAATTTAAATGCAAAACTAAAACATATAATTATCCGATACCAAATAAAATACTAAAGATAAGACAAATACAAGGATATAATTATTTTAGCAAATTTGATTGTAAATCAGGATTTTATCACTTAAAACTAGAAGAAGAATAAAAAAAACTAACAACATTCACTGTACCACAAGGATTCTATGAATGGAATATATTACCATTTGGATATAAAAATGCACTGGGTAGATATCAACACTTTATGGATAACTACTTTAAAGAATTAGAAAATTATGTAGTATATATTGATGATATATTACTATATTCTAAAATCCAAGAAGAACACATAAGATTACTAGAAAAATTCATACATATTATAGAATATTCAGGCATAAGTCTAAGTAAAAAGAAAGCAGACATAATGAAAAACCAAATAGAATTCCTAGGAATACAAATAGATAAAAATGGAATAAAAATGCAAACGCATAGAGTACAAAAAATAATTAACTCAAATGAACAGCTAGATACGAAAAAGAAATTACAATCATTTCTAGGACTAGTAAACCAAGTAAGAGAATACATAACCAAATTAGCAGAGAATTTAAAATCATTACAACAAAAATTAAAGAAAGATGTAAAATACCAGTTTGATAAAAAAGACCAAACACAAATACAAAAAATAAAATTATTATGTAAGAACTTACCTAAACTATATTTTTCAGATGAAAATAAAAAATTTACTTATATAGTAGAATCAGACGCCAGTGAAAAAAGTTATGGAGGAGTATTAAAATATAGGTATGGAGAAGAAAAAATAGAACATCATTGTAGATATTATTCAGGAATATTTACTAATGCAGAAATAAGATGGGAAATAAATAGGAAAGAATTATATTCGGTATATAAATGTTATTTATCATTTGAACCATATATTGTATATAACGAATTTATTATAAGAACAGATAATACACAAGTAAAATGGTGGCTAACAAGAAAAATACAAGATTCGGTAACAACAAAAGAAATAAGGAGATTGGTATTAAATATATTAAATTTTACATTTACAATTAAAGTAATAAAAACTGATAAGAATGTTATTACAGATTCCCTATCACGACAAAGCTACTCAGACTGAGACTGAGGAAGAAGATACAATTGAAAAGATACTCAAAGCCATTACTACACTTTGTACAAAAGTGGATAGTATGGACAACGAGATACAAAACCTAAAGACTAATGAAGATAATCTGAAGTCTAAAGCTAGTCAGCAACATGATTATAAAAATGCGGAGCTATGTCGATCGAAAGACGAAAAAAACCCAGAGCTAAAAGGAGACGATGGAAAACTCCTTAAAACCCATAATGTTTGTTTAAATACAGCTACAGGTACAAGCAAATAAGTTAGCAATAAACAACATAAAAATGTGAACTTAAACCAGCTATTCGAAAAACTATTTACCCAAAGGACACCTAGACATATGTCCATAGAGCCACAAACATCTACATACGCAGATACTTTACAAAACCAAAATGCGAAGAAGACATATAACTACATCACATGAACCTATATAAAAAATATACACAAAATCCAAACTTATTTAAACCTTAACCCTATATCAACTACAAAAGAACCAAACCAGGATTATTTGACACAAAAGTTACAAGGATATAACGAGTTAATTGCAAGGCCAAAAACTAACACTAATTTAGTAAGAACATGTTACAACTATGGGCTGTTAAATACCATATACACATATCACGGAGAAGAAGTTAGTGGAATACCAGAACTACACAAGGCATTCATCACATACAAAAGAGTTACAAAAGGAAATCTATTTTATATAAAATTCTATACAGCACCAGCAAAGATATTATACGAGAAAATAAAACCTCCAATACAGGTTATCAAGATAGGACTAACTAAAGATATGATTATACCCGAGGACATCGGACAACAAGAAGAGATATGCAAAATAGAGATACCAAGTTTTTATGCCAACAAAAGAATAATTGGTATATCAACTATTATACAAGAATTATCAAATAATTATTTAAACAAAAATGCTATATGGAGTTATTACTCAAGATATCAATTAATGATATATTCAAATTCAAGAGAACTACGAAGAACAGATATGGATGAAGTCCAGCGATGGATCTTATCATTATTAAAACCAGAGAAATGACCTACGACAAGAGCACTAAAAGCAGGATTATTTCGATAGAGTTATTAACCAGATATTGCAAACTAATTAGACACAAATACCCTGATCACATATGTTCAAAATGTAACGGTGAAGATAACATAATTTCAGATGTCAATTTAGAGTGAAAGAAGACGATCAAGATAAAGATACAGACAAGAAAAGATGAGATATGGACAAGATAAAAAATATAAGATAAGTCTTTGACTAATTGTGTAAAGTAATGTGGCAATGTAAAATAATAGGTGTATAAGTGTGTAAGGATAAGGAGGTCAAGTGTAACGTAGGTGTGTAAGGATAAATGTGTAAGGATAAGATAGTAGGACAAGTGTAAAGTAGGTGTGGAGTGTTATGGTGTGTCATAAAGTGTATAGTATGGTGTGTCATAAAGTGTATAGTATGGTGTGTCATAAAGTAGATGTAAATTCTAATTCAACAAGAAATTGATCATATCTTTCCCTTCAAGGGTCATACCTCCAAATCACCAACACACTAACAATATACTACAATTAGAGCATGGGTAATGATATACTTCAATAATCTAAAGCAATTTAGCCAAATTCGAATCACATACATTCATCATCAACAAACCCACTTCATAAAGGCACAATTTAAGAATTAAGAAAAATCATGGGTTCATAGAGTATTTTCATTATAAATCCTCAAATAAACATCAACACAATCAATATATTCCATTAGAAACAATTTGAACTCATTTGTAGAAAGAACCCATGAGATTGAGTAAAATCCTAGGTTTTTCATGAACTTGAAACCTTTGAAAATTTCTTTGAAATTGACTCTAGGGTGAAAGCTAACCCTAGATGACAGAACACCATACCTTTATGAAGATTCCCCAAGAAATTTGATGAAGAAACGCCTTGAATCCAAACCCTCGCTCCCACTTCTTCTTATTCCTCTTTGGGAACTTCTAGAAAGAGTAATATTTGAGAGGACCTAGGTTGCTTTTGATTCTATATAGAGTGACTTCAATGAGAGAATTCAAGTCTAAAAAGGTCTCCAAAGGTTTATATAGTTGCTAGGAAAAGAATAGAATAATAGGAACTTAACTTAGGAAAAGGACTAAGGACCCTTACAGTTGTAACTTAAAATTTTTGCCCCTTCACGACCTACGTCGCCCAAATGCCCCTCTTGGCTCGCCAAGGGCACTAGGCGACTCGCCAAGTGCACCCTTGGCTCGCCCAATTTTTGAGTGAACTCCCTTCTTGGATAGTCCACTAGGCGATCTAGAGGGGGAAAAGGGCAACACGCCAAGCGGGTTGGCAAGCTTGCACCTAGCTCGCCCTTTGGTCTAACATCTTGGCCAAATGGGGCAGCCACTAGGCGAGCACAAGATCCCAAGGGAAACTCGCCCAACCCCTTGGGCGATCAAACAGCCCCATCGCCAAACTACCCCTTAAGAAAAAAGGCTTCTTTCACCCTATATTGCTAGTCTAGGTCCTTGCTTTCACCTTAGGCTTCTACCTTGCTCCATTAAGGTTCTAAAATAGCCTAGACATCAACCTAAAGTCACACTAACCCAAACGTTAAAGATCTAGTTCAACCTATCATTTTCCAAGTCATTACATGAAGACAGAGTGCAGGAATGCTATGATGTTAAAGGATATGAATATCTTTAGGCTTATGACTCATGCTCAGCAGGTTGAGGGAGATAAGCTTAGGGAAATTCTTAAGCATAATAAGAAGGGTAGAACAAGGAATTATGTATACTATCAGCAGAAATTGGGTATTGAAAATTGCTCACATTTTTAGCAGAGGTATACAGTCCAATCACCTTTATGAGCTAGTGCTCCAAACTCCAGGTTTCGACAAGATCAGAAAGGTAGGTCATGAAGCTTTAAGTCACGAGGGAGTGCTTCAGGTAACAGGACCTTCCCAACTTGTCCAAAGTATGGTAACAACCATTGGGGCAAGTGTCTTGTAGGCAAGGATGGGTGCTTTAGGTATGGTCAGTCTGGCCATAGATTGAAGGATTGTGCTTTTGCCAGGCAGGGGCAAGGAAGTAACAGCAATAGGGCTTAGTGTACAGCTCAAGCAGCACCAATAAGTCTTCTAACTCAAGAGGGTACTTCATCTAGTACATATGGTGGTCAGCGCCAAAACAAGTTGTATGCTTTCCAGGCTTGTCGGGATCAGGAAGATTCTCCTGATGTGGCTACTGGTACATTACAGGTCTTTTATTTAGATGTTTACGCATTGTTAGATCCAGGGACTACACTGTCTTTTGCAACTCCTTATATAGCAGTAAATTTTTGTGTCAGCTGAGAAATTCTTTCAGAACCCTTCTCTGTCTCTACTCCAGTTGGTGACCCATTTATAGCTAGACGGGTATACAAAAATTGCCCTAGCACAGTCTCTCAGAAATTCACCTCAGCAGATCATGTAGAGTTAGAAATTATAGATTTTGATATCATATTAGTCATGGATTTGCTACATTCTTGTTATGCCTCAGTCGATTGTAGAAGTAGGATCGTTTGGTTTTAGTTTCCAAACGAGCCAGTCTTAGAGTGGAAGGGTTTCCAAACGAGTCAATCTATGAGTCGATTCATTTCTTACCTTAAAGCCATAAAGATGATTTTTAAGGGGTATATATATCATCTTGTTTGGTTTAAGGATTCAAACTCCGAAATCCCAACTCTTGAGTTAGTCCCAGTAGTAAATGAGTTTCCAGAAGTGTTTCCAAAAGATCTTTCTGGAGTTCCTCCCAAAAGGGAAATCAATTTTAGAATAGATCTCCTTCTAGATACCCAGACCATTTCGATTCCTCCTTAAAGAATGGCTCCAGTCAAACTTAAGGAATTGAAAGAAAAATTAGAAGACCTTCCAGATAAAGGCTTTCATTAGACCTAGTATCTCTCCGTATGGTGCTCCAGTATTGTTCATGAAAACGAAAAATGGTTCTCTCACAATGTGCATTGACTATTGGTAGTTGAAAAAAGTCACAATCAAGAATAGGTTTCCTATCCCCATGATTGATGACTTGTTCGACCAACTTCAGGGTGCTAGTTGTTTTTTTTAAGATAGACCTCAAATCTGGCTATCATCAACTTAGAGTCAAAGATAGTGACATTTTGAAGACAACTTTTAAAATTATGTATGGTCATTATGAATTTGTAGTTATGTCTCTAAGACTAACAAATGCTCCTGCAGCTTTCATGGACTTAATGAAAAGGGTGTTCAAACAGTATTTGGACTTGTTCGTCATTATCTTTATCGATGATATCCTTGTTTATTCTTGGAGTGAGGAAGAGCATGCGACTCATCTGAGAGTTGTTCTACAAAATCTCAAAAATTGCCAACTATTCGCCAAGTTCACCAAATGTGAATTCTGGTTACAGTCTGTCGCTTTCCTTGGTCATGTGATATCCAACAAAGGGATCCGAGTGGATTCGCAAAAAATGGAGGTAGTACAGAACTAGCCCAGACCCACCTCTCCAACCGATATTAGAAGTTTCTTTTGTTTGGCCAGTTATTACAGGAGATTTTTTGAAGTATTTTCACCCATAGCTTCCCCATTGACCAAGTTGACTCAAAAGAAGGTCAAATTTTAGTGGTCAGATGAATGAGAAAATTTTCTCAGAACTGAAAACTAAGTTGACTATAGCTTCGGTATTGACTCTACTACATGGTTCAAAGGATTATGTATTTTACTGTGACGCATCCAGGGTCGGCCTAGGTTGTGTATTGATGCAGCGAGGTAAGGTCAATGGTTATGCTTCTAGACAACTTAAGGTTCATAAAGAACTACCCGACTCATGACCTCGAGCTTGCAACCTAGTATTTACCCTAAATATTTGGAGACACTACTTGTATGGTGTTCATGATGATGTATTCACAGATCATAAGAGCCTCCGGTATATGTTCACCCAGAAAGAGTTGAATCTTCGTCAGAGGAGATAGCTTGAATTCCTCAAAGACTATGACATGCATGTGCTTTACCATCCGGGTAAGGTCAATGCAGTTGTTGATGCTCTCAGCAGGTGGTCCAAGGGTATGCTTGCTTAGGAGTTGGTCATACGAATATGTCAGATAGCGGTGTGATAGTCAAGAATAGATCAGAATCTTCACTGGTAGTGGAGGTTAAGGAAAAACAGGATAGTGATCCCATATTGCTTCAATTAAAAGGTGCAGTTCATCAATAGAAAGTTGAGGCTTTCTCCCAAGGGGTTGATGGTGTACTTCATTACCAGGGTCACTTGTGTGTTCCTAATATGGGTGAGTTAAAGTAGCAGATCCTTACCGAAGCTTATAACTCTAGGTATTCCATTCATCGAGGTGCCACTAAGATGTACTGTGATCTGCAGGAAGTCTTATGGTGGAACGACATAAAGAGGGATAAAGCAGACTTTGTGGTTGTGTCCTAACTCTCAGCAAGTTAAGGTAGAACATCAGAAACCATCTGGTATGACTCAGGATATTAGCATTCCTCCATGGAAGTGGGAAGTGACAAACATGGACTTCATTATGGGTTTACCTCGTACTAGCAAACAACATGACTCCATTTGGGTGATAGTGGACAGAGTTACTAAGTTTGCTCACTTCTTGGCTGTCAAAACTACAGATTCGGCAGAGGACTACGCCAATCTCTACATCCATGAGATAGTCAGGTTACATGGGATTCCTTTGTCTATAATCTCAGATAGAGGTCCTCAGTTTACCACTCAATTTTGGAAATCATTTCAGAAAGGTCTTGGTACTCAAGTAAATCTAAGTATGACATTTCATCCACAAACGGATAGTTAGGCACAACGGACCATTCAGACCTTAGATGATATGTTGAGAGTTTTTGTGATCAATTTCAAGGGAAGTTGTCATGATCACCTACCTCTCATTGAGTTCACCTATAATAATAGCTTTCATTCCAGTATTCAAATGGCCCTGTATGAGGCACTATATGGGTGTAGATATATATCTCTTATTTTTTGGTTCGAAGTAGGTGAAACAACTTTGATAGGGCCAAATTCGGTTCATGAGGCAATGGAAAAATTTCAGCTCATCAGAGATAGACTAAAGACAGCTTAGAGTCGTCAGAAATCCTATGCTGATGTGAGAAGGGACTTAGAGTTTGAAATCGATGATTGGATTTTCCTAAAGGTGTCACTTATGAAACGGGTGATGAAATTTGGCAAGAAAGGGAAGCTCAGTCCTAGATATATAGGTCCTTACAGAATACTGAAAAGGGTTGGTAATTTGGCATATGAGTTGGAGTTGCCAGAAGAAATAGCAGTCGTTCATCTAGTCTTTCATATTTCTTTGTTGAAGAAGTGTGTGGGTGATCCGACATCAATAGTACTATTAGAGAGTGTGTCTATGAAGGATAGTCTCACTTATGAAGAGGTGCCAGTAGAGATTATTGACTGTCAGGTTCGTAGGTTGAGCTATCAAGAAGTCGCTTCAATAAAGGTTTTGTGGAGGAGTCAGTCCGTAGAAGGAGCTACTTGGGAGGCAGAAGAAGCCATGGATGCCAAGTATCCTCATCTATTTTCCTCCGATTTCGGTTTAGCTTGAGGTAATAGTTCCTCTCCAGTTTCTTAACTTATTCTTGCATAAATTCAATCTTAGAATCATGTTCCTTTAGTTGTTCTTGTATTTTCAACATATTTGCATGTTCTTGGAACTCAGTTCAATTAGATATAGGTTTGTAGTACTTAATGGTAGGGATTGTAGCTTCTTCCATCCATACTCAGCTAGTTTAGACTTCATTCAAGGACGAATATCCTCAAGGAGGAGATAATGTAACACCCTGAATTCGAGAAATACAAAAATGCAAATTTTTAGAACTTACAGGTATCATCGACAAAGGCCAAACCACGGCCTGTAGTCTGGACCACGTACCATAGGTAGGGTCCATAGGTTGGACACCCAGAACTCCCCAGAAAACCACAACATGCGGCCGTACCTACAGGCTGTAGGTGGAACCACGTTCTGTGGGCTAGGGTCCATGGATCGTGGCCCTCAAACCAAGCCCCATATGCCAAACGAAGCCGTGCCAGGATGGATCGTCGTTCAGTCCATCGGTACGCCTCGTCATCTTTTAAGTTAGGGTCATTTTGGTCTCTTCCCCTATGCATTGGGAATTTAAACTACGTCGTTTAATACCTAAACTACGTCATTTTACTCAGTTTAAGCCTAATGATTTAGTCAGAACCTACCTAAAACATTTATTCTCCAAAATCACCAAAGCATTGAGCAAAAAAAGAAGAAAGAGGTACCAGTTTTCTCAAGAACACGCAACAGGTTTTTTTTTGGTTTCGGTCCCGAAATCAACGGATTTCTTCATAGATTTCATCACCAGGTGTGTGGGATTTCACCTAGTGGGTTCCTTTCATCCACTAGATTCCTAGAATTCAGTCAGATCCTTGATTCTCTATATCTTTTTTAAACCTAGGGTTTGTAAAATCTTAGAAGATTGTTATGATTTTAGTTGTTATAGTATCCATAATCAAAATAGCATGTTTCATGGAAGGGTTGTTCAGTTCCTTTCTTGAAACTCAGAACCATAGTTCTGTTGATTCTCTTAGTTCTTGAATTGCACTTGCTAGGTTAGTTAAACAAATATTCATGCTCCAATTTCGGCAGTTACATTATCAGTATATAAATGTTGCAGTCTCTTACTTGCATGTCTGTATTTGAGTTATTCAGTGTGTCAATATTTCAGTCATATACATATTCAATTGGCAGTTGACTTAGCACCGAGTTGGACAAGGGTTCAGCGTACCCTTATAGTCCCAGAACTATATGCCCCCGTAGGAGTGTAAGTCCCCTATCTGGGCATCAGATTTAGTGATCACGCCAGTCATGTCTTTATACCCCTGGCAAGGTATATTAGGTCCTCTCGATGGGCCGTATATATCAAACGCCACGTTTAGCTCACGTGGTTTAATGTCGATTAATAGTAGCTCCCACATTCAGACTCTTAGTGCATTTGACCAGGTTTTTATTAAATACTTCAGTATTCTGTTCAGCATGTCATAATCATGATTAGTACTTGGTCATTGCATTCAGTTCAGCTTTTCAGATATCTTGTTAGTATTTACATTTTTGATCAGTTTACAGTATTGTTCAGTTATGCCTTGTTTTATCTTCTATATGTTTGTTCAATTTAGTATCTATATCGTATACGCTCAGTACATTCAATGTACTGATGCATACTCTGTGCTACATCCTTTTATTATGTAGGTTTAGGTACTTAGTATTCAAACCGCGCTTAGATCGAACCTGGATCCACATTCAGCAGCTTTAGTGGTGAGTCTGTTTAGTTATGCCTTATTTTATCTTCTATATGTTTGTTCAATTTAGTATCTATATCATATATGCTCAGTACATTCAATGTACTGATGCATACTCTGTGCTACATCCTTTTATTATGTAGGTTTAGGTACTTAGTATTCAAATCGCGCTTAGATCGAACCTCGATCCACATTCAGCAGCTTTAGTGGTGAGTCATCATTCTTCAAGGACAATAGACAGGCTTTCCTTTTAGTCTTTACATTTCAGTTTCAATTTTGTTAGAGTTAACTGGGGGAATGTCCCAGCAACTTAACTCAGTTGGAGGCTTTTCATACATAGTATTAGAATCATCTTGGCTTGTTAAGTTTAATCTTTCAGCTGTTATTAAACTCTTCATATTGTTTATACATTTAGACTAGTTGGGTATTCCCCATTTTTCAGATATCTATTGATTTAGCTTCCACATATTTCATGTTTTATTTAGTTATCTTAAAGTATGCTTATGATATGCTAGACACAGGATTAGCTTGGGGTCACTCGTGATCTTAGGTCCCATGCTACGTCAAGGGGGCGGCCTCGGAGAGTGACAATATATCTTCTATATTTTATATTGTATTATATTTATTTATTTATATTATATTTAAAAAACAATCACCTTTTCATATTTAAAGGTTGTGACATTTCCAAAGACATATAACTTTTCTAATGAGTTGTGACACTATCGATGGATTGTAACTTTTTAAAGGGTTGCAACTTTTTCAAAGAGTTGTAACTTTTCGAAGGGTTGTGAATTTTCCAAAGATTTATGACTTTCTGATGAGTTGTGGCCCTTTTGAATGGTTGTAACTTTTGTTAATGGGGCACAATAAGCATTCTTTCATACACTATCCTTTGTTGGCTATAAAAAAAGGTGTTTCCTCAAAATTTTAAACTAAATTTAATTTAAAAAATCATTGTTCTTGTTATTCTTAAAATACCCAATGTAGTATATGTTCTATATTTTATATTTTATTTATTTATTTATATTATAATATATTATATGAAAAGAAGAGACCATTTCACATTGAATAGGTACGACTTTTCTAAAGAGTTGTGACTTCTACATTGAGTTGTGATCTTTTCGAAGGGTTCTGACTATTATGATAAACAAACAATATGTACATGCTCATACTACCTTTTGTTAACTATAAATAGAGAAGTTTCCTCTCATTTTTTGTCACTCTCGAGCCAACACCCTGGACGTGACTGACACTCAAGAACCATTGTTGGTCCCCAAGCGAGCCCACATCCTGGCTGACTGCAAGGGGAAAACTAACTTGAGTATACATAATCATCAAATTGAATGAAACATTAAAAAATAGTTTACTGAATTTTAAAACTTCGCTGAATATACTGCGTATGAAACATAAGTTTTAAATAAAACATCTAAAATTGAGAGACTCTCCAAAACTATCTATATATGAAGCCTCTACTATACAAAGATGATTTTTGGTACAAGACCCATGACTCCTCTAAAGAACTACTACTAACAACTCATAAAAATTGGAGTCCTTCGGAAGTAAGGAGACCTTACTCGAAAGCTGATGAGCAGATGAAGTGATCTCAACATACTCTTGTTAAGGATCCTAAGAACCTGTACCTGCATCATTAAAAGATACATGTCAAATGACATCAGTACATTGAATGTACGACTTTGTAATATAGCTGAATAACAAATAACTGAAAGAAAGGATAAAAATAGATAACAATGTACTCAAGCTGCATGTAAAGAAATGTAGGAGTTAAATCATTTAAATCTTTACAAAATAATTTCTCATCTCTAAACTCAACATCATAAGTGGCATAAAAAAAATACACTTTCACTCTATAAGGAGATTCTCTAACCGACAACCATCACTATGAGCTACATGATGATACAACGTCTCACACACGCTTCCAGAACTGTCCTATACATTGTCGGGATATAGGACACCTCAACTAAGTGGATCCACTAAGCTATGCTTAATATCAATAAGGAATCATCTAAAAAGTGTGACCCTTTACCCATGTTGGCATACATGGTTTATGGGGGCTGTGAGTTATCTAAACTTTCCCCCATATCGGTACTCAATACTACTCCCAATAATATATAATGACGCTCATATGTTTTAAAAACATAACTCTTCCTTTGGTTTGAGATAATTGCTCAAACTACCCTCTTAAAAGAGGTAACTTCTCTTGAAATATCTTTTGAACTCGTAACTCATTTAGAAATCTCAGTTTCTCTTTTATCAATGTAAAATTGATGCCTCTGGGAATACATAGTCCCCTTATACTCATACTTGAAAACTCGTTCTAAAAAACATTTCAAAATCATATTATAATATGATCATTGATGACTCGAAAAGTCATACTGCATAAACATTCATGGTATATCTAGATACCACACTGCTCAAACATTGATGGCATACTCGATTGTCATACTAATCATGTTTTAGAAACCCTTTCTCAAAACTCATCTTTACTTACTCAAAACTCAGTTTAAAACTCAAGTGTTGGCTTTAAAAAAATTTTCAAAATTTCTAACTCAAATCATACAGTTCATGTGGAATTATGGACATGAACAACTCAACTCAGGGATCTTAATAGCAATAAAAAAACTCAAGACTCAGGAACTCGAAACTCATAACTCAATGATATTTCTCCTCTCAAAATACTCAATTCATAGGATTCATGCTGAAAAATAGACATGAACGAATCAACTGAAGAATTTTAATGCATGACATATAGCAATTAAATAATTAGTAATAGAATTTCAAAAAGAAACAGGAACTCAAGAACTCAAATCAACTTATCTCAAGAATACTCAAATATAGGGATAGAAGCCAAGATTACTCTTTTACTAATTTGAAAGTAGATGTACGACGTGAGGATGAACTAGTCCAACACTGTGATAGCCTTACATACCTGGAAGAACAAGGTTCTTGATGAATCTTGAAGAAGAACTTGATTAGAAGCCTTGAAACCCTAGCTTTAAGGAGAAAAATCAAGAAAACCTTTCTTGAGATTTCTTGAATTAGTTTCTTGAAACTCTCTGGCCAAGAATTATGGTTTAGATTTATGATTCACAATTGTATGGAGGAATTTGAGTTTGAAAGAATGAAATTCTTGGAGAAAAAATTACCTTGAAGAAGAATCTTGAAAAAGAATGAAAGAATCTTTAATGGAGTTCTCTACTTTTATTTTCCTTTAGGGTTTTGGCTTAGGGTTTGAGAGAGAAGAGAATGATGGATTGAGAGATAAAACTCTGATTTTTTTGGGTCTTTAATTAGTCAAGAAATTCTTTTAGGGTTTTCTTAGAGGTGAAAAGACAAAAACGACCCTTTTTTAATGTTTTCCCGTCGGCAAAATTCATCACAACACTGTATCAGGTTACTAAAATGGCCATAACCTTTTACTCAAAATTTGGATTGACGCAAAATTGGTGGCATTGGAAAGAGGATTCAAATATCTTTAATTTGATAGGTTATGATCCACGTAACTCTTTATATTCTAAGAGATATGGTCTTTTGAAGTTGCCCCAAGTAAAATCTTACATCAAAACTTAATTGGTAAGGAAACTTCCAACTCAACTTTGTGCTAGGAGTTTTTAGTGACCTTAATTGATATCCAAAATCATTCTCACACTAAATAATTTACCTTTACATATATGAGCAATTTAAGACTCACCTGATACGATCTTATTCACAAATAAAAAATAGCTCGAATCTTATCTTAAAATTTTTTGGAATGTTACAATATCTTCCCCTTGGGATCATTCTTCTTTGAATGATGACTGGACTAAGAATGCAAGGGGTTACTCTTACTGTATTCAAGCCTAACTCACAATCACAAAGTACTTAACATTGGGTGATCATCCTGATCTAAATCACAAGATTTGGGTTCTATACATCTATAGGAAATCTCATCCCAATAACACTACTCCTTACCGCTACATTCAGCTAACCTTGAGCTCATATCAAAGAAACACCTAATGTATCACACATTGTCCACATGTTAACAACACCACATTCAAGCTTAGAACCTTTACCACTCAATAAACTCCTACTAACCCACTTTCTTAGCACTTCTCATCCTTTCCATTAAAAAAAACATTATCTCCTTCTTCCTCCACATTCATAAACTTAGATGGAATAGACACACCTTCATTATCACAATAAGAAATAGCAATCCTCTCATACATTATCACATAACTACTATCAACAACACCACTCTCCAAAACTAAAAAGGATTACTGAAAGGACTTTAGGGTGAAAGATTATAATAACGATTCATTCGAGATACCTAATATAAGAATATGTATGGCATAACACTATGTTGCTAGCCATTGAGAGTAAATCATGAACTTGTGAGACTAGACATACTATGAGACATGAATTCTTATATGAATAGGTTCATATCATGAGGCTGATATCCACAACTTTATGGATTAAGCTCGAGGTTAATGGGCTAAAATTTGTGCCCCTCATTTTGGAAACTGAGCATAGATGTGAATCTCTCTAAAGTGTATGAGCATAGGTCATTGACACAACTCTGATATTGGATATATCCACAAGATGTTGTAATAACTTTGCTTGAGGTATATGCAAGATTATGAACGAATAGATATATCTCTAAAACTCTTTCTAAAGACATCACTATCTCATCCTCAACACTTGATTTGATTTCTTATCTTATCATCTCCCATTTAGGTTTAGAGTTGACACTCTAAAGCCATGGATTTATTCTCATCATCTCTAAAATGGGCTATATTCCATTTACTCTAATACTCGGGAAAGGCTTATCTCATGGCTACTGAACTCTCCATAAGTAGGTACTAAGACTCATTCTAAGATCTCTTTCTAAGATGCTTCTCTTAACCTCTTCTCAATGACTTATAAGGATGCTTCATCTAGCTCTTAAGAGAAGAAAATTAATGCTTACATCAGCCTATTACACATTAATAGCTCAATTATACTATCTAGGAACACATGAAAAATCATTAGCTTAATTGGAACCTCATGTGATTACATACAATCTCGATACACCTCTTAATGTTTCTTGTTACTCTCACGACTTAGCCACACCTCACTACCCTTATGTAAAAGTTAGGATCTCTCACTTGTACCACTCATCTTCATTTCAGCTAACATCTCAATTCATCACCTACTCTATGTCAAGTCTACCAGATCAGATCTCAAGACTAACATCATCTCCCTCGTGTTGTCATTCTTTTGATCATGACGCTCATATCAATTTCCAGATTAATATTTATTACTTAACCTTCAAATTAATATGATTTATCACTTACTATACTAACTTACACCTACTAGATAAAATTATGAAATAATCGCCCACTAAGACCTTATGACAAGTAGTCAATCTTTATCTCTCAATCTACATCCTTACATATTACTGCAACGTTCCACTTCACCACACAAATACTATTTACTCATTCACTATACATCATTGCCTAATTAGTTCTATACCACTTTGAATATTATGGGTTCTACCTAAAAAATCATATGACTAGCTTAGATCTATCACCTCATGAATACTCCTGCTTTTCTATCCAACACCTACACTTGGTCATTACCAACACAATGACACATCATCATTGTCAAGCCCTAAGGCTACCCCCTTGACGTAAAAATAGGACCTAGGATCACGAGTGACCCTAAGCTAACCCTGTTGGCATATCATAAGCAAACTAAAAGATTACTAAATGTAGAGATACTATGCGGAAGCTTAAAACCATAATTAACTGAAAGTGGGGAATACCCAATACTAATCTTATTATATAAAAGACAATGAGTTTAATAACAACTGAAAGATCAAAATCAAAACTAAAGCTGAATCTAGTACTATGTCTGAATAAAGCCTATAACTGACTAGAGCTATTGAGACATTCCCCCCAGCTAACTTATAGAAAAAATTGAAATCAAAAGACTAAAACTAGAAGGATAAATGTCAATCGCTCTCAAAGAATAAGGACTCACTACTGATGTTGTTGAACTTGAGATCACGAACTGATCTATGCGTGATCTGAATATTGAGGACCTGAACCTACATCACAAGAATATGTAGCACAGAGTATATGTCAATACTTGAAAGGTAGTGAGCATGAAGGATAGGATAAAGTTGAACAATATATACATAAGAGAACAAAGCAATAAGAGCAATGGCATGATTAGAATATGATATAAATACTGAAATATATTGAATACTGAGCTAACTGAATGCAATGACCAAGTACACGACATGTTGAGACTGACTACTAAACTATAACTGATAACCTGGTCAATGCACTAGAATCTGACTGTGGGAGCTAGTAATAACCGACATAATACCACATAAGCTAAATATGGAGTTTGATGTATATGCCCCATCGAGAGGACCCAATATACTTTACCAAGGGTATAGAGGCATTACTGGCATGATCACTAAATATGATGCCCATACAGGGGACTTACAACCTACAAGGGCACGTGGCACTATGAGGGTGATTGACCTTAGTCCAACTCGATATTAAGCCCACTCTCAACTGATTATGTAAGTAACACATTATAACTAAATTTGTAATACTAAATAGCTCAAAATACTAACATGCAAACTGAAAATTCAACATTAATATACTGATAATGAAACATTCTTAACTGGGGCATTTATAATATGAATAAACTGACCTAGCAAGTGTAATTCATGAACTAAACGAATCTATACAACTAAGGTTCTGAATTTCATGCAAGGATTGAGCAACATAATTACGAAAAGATGATAATTTGATTTGGATTAGTCTAACAACTGAATCATAACATAAATCTGAAATACTAGAAATCCTAGGTCTAAGTAATATTTAAGGAATCAAGATTCTGACTGAATTCTAAGGACTTAATGTGCGAAAGGAACCCACTAGTAAAATCCCACATACCTGATGACGAATTCCATGGAGAAATCTTTTGATTTCAGGGCTGAAACTGACGAAAACCTACTGCATTTTTGTAGAGGGGTTTGGTCGAGGCTTTCTCCTCTTTTTCTCTAGTTTGATCGAATTTTTGGAGAATGAATTGACTAGGGTAAGTTCTAATTAAGTCACTAGGCTAAAACTCACCAAAACTACATAGTTAAAGGGTTAAACGACATAGTTTAGGTGTCTAACACATAGGGAAAAGACCAAACGATCCCTGACTTAAAAGTTATTGGAGTGACCAACTGACCGTGGCAGGACTGACGGTCTATTCTGGTCAGCCGTCGTTCGGCAACTGGGATTTCAATTTTGGGGTTCCAACCTATGGCCCTGGACCACGGACCGTGGTCTGACCTATAGTCTGTAGGTCCTGGCATAGGTTAACCCTTAGCTGAATTTCCTGGGTATTCTGGGAGGGAGTTGTAGATGGCCAACCACGGACCCCACTTACAATCCATGGGTCACCCTACTGTCCGTAGGTGGCACCCGTCGGTGGCACATTCAACTTTTGAAATAACTGCTGGTTGGTCTTTCTAGGATACGAGGTGTTACATTATCTCCCCCTTGGGAACATTCATCCTCAAATGAAGACTAAACTAGTTGAATATGGAGGGAAAGATATTCAAACCCTACCACTAAGTACTAAAAAATGATTTCTAACTAAACTAAGTTCCAAGTACATGCAAATACGCTGAAAAAGCAAGACTAACTGAAGAAACCAAAATACTAAGAGTGAATTTACATATGAGTAATTGAAAGACTAGAGAGGAACTATTACCTCAAGTTGGAGTGGAATTGAAAGGAAAGAGATGAGGATACTTGGCCTTCATGGCTTCTTCTGCTTCCAAAGTAACTCCCTCTACGGACTGACTCCTCCACAAAACCTTAAGTAAAGCGACTTTTTTGTTTCTTAACCTTTGAACCAGACGATCAAGGATATTAACTAGCACCTCTTCATAAGTGAGACTATCCTTCACAGCCACACTTTCTAAAGGTACTATAAATGCTAGATCACCCACACACCTCTTCAACAACAAAATGTGAAAGACTGGATTGGGCTGCTGATAGTTCTGCTGGCAACTCCAACTCATAAGCCACTTTACCAATCTTTTCCAAGATTTTGTAAGGACCTACATATCTGGGACTGAGCTTCCATTTCTTGCCAAATCTCATCACCCCCTTCATAGGTGATACTTTAAGAAAAACCCAATAATCAAGTTGTAACTCTAAGTTCCTTCTCCTCACATCTGCATAAGACTTCTAACGACTCTAGGCTATCTTAAGTCCATCTCTGATGAGCTGAACCTTTTCCATAAGATCATGAATCGAATATGGCCCTATCAAGGCTGCGTCACCTACTTCAAACCAACCAACTAGAGATGTGCATCTACGCTCATGCAATGCCTCATAAGGGGCAATCTGAATACTGGAATGGTAGCTATTATTGTACGCGAACTATAAAAGAGGAAGGTGATCATCCTAACTACCCTTGAAATCGATCACACAAACTCTCAACATATCTTCTAGGGTATGAATGGTACACTTTGCCAAACTATCCATATATGGATGAAACGTTGTGCTGAGGTTCACCTGGGTACCAAGACCTTTCTGAAATGACTTCTAAAAATGAGAGGTAAACTGAGGACCTCTAGCTGAGATGATAGACAAAGGAACCCCATGCAACCTGAATATCTCATTAATGTAAAGCTTGGTGTAGTCCTCCACCGAATCTATCGTCTTGACAGCCAAAAAGTGAGCAACAGACTTAGTAACTTTATCTACTATAACCCAAATGGAGTAACGTTATCTGCGAGTACAAGATAAACCTATAATGAAATCCATGTTGATCATTTCCCACTTCCATGTAGGAATGTTAATCTCATGAGTCATACCTCATGGTTTATGATGTTCTACCTTCATTTGTTGACCATTGGGGCACTTAGCCACAAAATTTGCTATATCCCACTTCATGCCATTCAACCAAAAGACTTCCCGCAAATCACAGTACATCTTAGTGGAACCTGGATAAATAGAATACCAAGAATTATGGGCTCTTGTAAGGATCTGCTATCTCAACTCAGCCACTTTAGGAACACATAAACGAATCTGGCAATGAAGCACACCATCTCCCCCTTGGGAGAAAACCTCAACTTTATGCTGATGAACTGCACTCTTCAATTGAAGCATTATAGATCACTGTGTTATTTTTCCTTAACCTCCGCTACCAATGAAAATTCAGACCCATTATGAATTGTCATACCATCATCTGATATGCTCATAAGGCAAACTCCTAAGCGAGCACACCGATAAACATCTTTTACTAGTTCTTTCCTTTCTTCCTCAACATGTGCTACACAACCCATGGATAGTCTGCTAAGAGAGTCACCTACTAAGTTATCCTTACATGGATGGTAGAGCATATTCATATCATAGTCCTTGAGGAATTCAAGCCATCTCCTCTGGAAAAGATTCAACTCTTTCTGGGTGAAAACATACTGAAGGATTTTACGGTCTTTGAACACCATACATGTAATGTATCCAAATCTTTAGGGAAAATACTACGGCTTCTAGCTCGAGGTCATGAGTTGGGTAGTTCTTCTCATGGACCTTAGTTATCTACAAGCATAACCTATAACCCTACCTCGTTGGATCAACACACAACCTGGGCCGACTCTAGATGCTTCACAATAGATCACATAACCATCTGAACCCTCTAGTAGAGTCAAAACAGGAGTTGTAGTCTACCTAGTTTTTATTTATGTAAAGCTCTTCTCATACACATCTAACCACTAAAACTTAGCATTTTTCTGAGTTAACTTAGTTAATGGGGAAGCTATGTATGAAAATCCTTCCACGAACCTTCTGTAATAACCAGCCAAACCCAAGAAACTTCTAATATCTATTGGAGAGGTAGGTCTAGGCCATTGTTTCACTGCCTCTATTTTTTGAGAATCTACTTTGATGCCTTTGCTAGACACAATATGCCCAAGGAAGGCAACTGATTGCAACCAAAACTCACATTTGCTAAACTTAGTGAATAATTGGCGATCTTTGAGAGTTTTTCAGGACAACCCTCAAATGAGTTGCATGTTCCTCCTCATTCCTAGAGTAAATGAGGATATCATTAATAAACACGATAATGAACAAGTCCGAATATTGTTTGAACACCCTATTCATCAAATCCATGATAGTTGCAGGAGCATTGGTTAGTCCAAATGACATAATTACAAATTCATAATGACCATACCAAGTTTTGAAGGCTATTTTCGGGATGTCACTATCTCTAACTCTAAGTTAATGATAACCGGATCTGAGGTCTATCTTTGAAAAATGACTAGCACCCTGAAGTTGGTCGAACAAGTCATCAATCCTGGGGATAAGGTACTTATTCTAGATTGTGACTTTGATCAACTGTCGATAGTCAAAGCACATCCTGAGAGAACCATATTTATTTTTCATGAACAACACATGTGCACCCCATGGGCAAATACTGGGTCTAATGAAGCCCTTATCTAGAAGGTCTTTCAACTGCTCTTTTAATTCCTTAAGCTCAGCGGGAGCCATTTTGTAAGGAGAAATAGAAATGGGTTAGGTATCTGGAAGGAGATCAATTGCAAAGTCAATCTCCCTTTTGGGAGGAACTCTGGGAAGATCTTCTAGAAACACTTCTGGAAACTCATTTACTACAACAACTGACTCAAGAGTTAGGGTTTTGGAACTTGAATACTTAACCCAATCTAGATGATAGATATACCCCTTGGAAAATATATTCATGGCCTAAAGGTAAGAAATAAATCAACCCATAAGCAATGAGCTACTACCCTTCCATTCTAAGATTGGTTCGTTTGGAAACTGGAAACGAACGATCCTAGTTCTACAATCGACTGAGACATAACTGGAATGTAACCAATCCATTCCTAGAATGATATCAAAGTCTACCATTTCTAACTCTACAAGATCTGCTGAGGTAATTTCCCGAGAGACTGTGAAAGGGAAATTTATGTATACCCGTCTAACTATAACTAGGTCAGCAACTGGAGTAGAGACTAAGAAGGGTTCTAAAAGAGTTTCTAGACTGACATCGAAGTTCACTGCTATATAAGGAGTTACAAAGGAGAGAGTAGTCCCTGGATCTAACAAAGCATAAAAATCTATGTGAAAGACTCGTAATATACCAATGACCACACAGGAGAATCTTCCTGGTCCTGGAGAGCATACAACCTGTTTTGGCGCTGACCTCCACCTTTACCAGATAAAGCACCCTATTGAGTTGGGCAATGTGTTGGTGCTACTGGAGTTGTAGACTGAGCCCTACTAGTGTAACCTCCCTTTTCCTATTTAGAAAAAGGGCAATTCCTCAACCTATATCCAGACTGACCACATCCAAACCACCATTCTTTCCTTGTAATACACTTGCTCGGATGGTTCTTATCACACTTTGGACAAGTTGGATAGGTTCTGGTACCTTAAACACTCCCCTTAGACTTAGAGCTTGAGGCCCTACCTTTCTGGTCCTGTTGAAACATGAAGGACGAGCACTAGCCGATGAAGGTGCTAGAGCTGAAAATTTGTGCTGAAACTGTGAGCGATTTCCACCACCCTATTTTTGTTGAGAGTAATCATAGCTACCTGTCCTAGCCTTTTTGTTGTCCTTAGCCATTTACCTAAGATTATCTCCCTAAACCTGCTGAACATGAGTCATGACCCTGGATATATTCATGTCATCTAACAAGATAGCATGCCTACACTCTATCTTTACTAAGTCGGACACACCAAACAGAAACTTAGATGATAGTCTATTCGTATTTTAAATGTGATTTTGTTTAGTAGATGTGGATGAACTTAATAAGGTTGTAGTTGCAAATATAATCTCATATATGTGTTTCGGCTTGCGAGAGAGAGAGGTCGTAAAATTAAGACCACTAAATTGATGGCCAGTGTAAAAGGTCGACATGAGGTTTAGCTCGAGAGAGTGAACCCTAGTCCCATGTCCACACACTCAGCTCGAGAGAGTTGGTGGGTTAAGGCGAAGGCTATTCTTCATGAAGAAAGTGGGTGTCCAAGAGGAACACATTTGAAATGGGGTAAGTTGCTCGAGAGAGAGCTTATCCCCCTTAAAGTCTAGCCTAGTCACAAATACTCAATGAATTCACTATCAAAAGCATGTACCCAATGATTTAGTCTATCACGTATTCCTATCACATCCTAAGAATCCTGTATCCATACTTGTATTTTTCCTTATTTTCACTATTTTAGTTGTTTCTTGCTCACAAACCCCCATTTGATACTTGATGCTTGCATCAGCCCTTTTAATTTGTTATGTTTTCATTCACCAAAGTCTTTAGCTATAATTAGCTTTAGCACTTTCTCCCTTAACCACTAATTCTCATGCCCACTCCTTTGGGATTCGATCCTAACCCTTAGTTGGGTTACTAAACTATTGTACTATCGTAGACACTTGCATCGAAAGTTGTATCTTGATTATGCCAACATCAGACAACCCAGGTACAAATAGACTCATCATACTCCTCATGTCAGCACCATCTCCGGAGCATAGCGAGACAGTTGAGTGAACTTGAGGCTATACTCATGCACACTCATGGATTCCTATTTCAAGTTAAGGAATTCTCTCATCTTCCCCTCCCTCAGCTCACGGGGAAAGAAACACCATAAGAAGTCCTCTTCGAATACAACACAACTCATAATTAGTGTATCCTCAGCTCTATTCTTCTTCCATTAGTCCTACCAGACTCTAGAAAAATCCTTCAATTGGTATGTAACTAGTTCCACATGCTCAGCATCTGTAACATGCATCATGTCAAACACTTTCTACAACTCTTCCACAAAGTTATCCGAATCCTCAGTGACATTTGAAGTCTGGAGGATTAATCCTCAGGAACTCATAGATCCTGGATGTATCAGCCACATCCTCTTGATTCCCTCTTTATTGCACAACTTGGTTTGTCATAACTTGACTCAATATCTAGAAAGCATCTCGGAACTCAGCATTAGTGACCTCTCCTTAGGGCTGCACTTCTGGTGCATTGGGAACCTCTCGATCCTAAGGATCAATATTCTTCCTAGTAGGACGACCTCAAACAAATCTTCATGGAGGCATGATCTTAATGATAGTGCAAGCATGAATTTGAAAGAAACTTTTATAGAGTTGAACTCTATCACACGAAATGAGTATGATAGAAGTGAGATAGTTCCTAAATGTCGCAACTTTCTAATTATAGATGTGGCGCGCTTCACACCTATAACTAGGAATCTACCGACACGGCTTCATAGACACCCTAGGACTCTTGAACTTTGTTCTCTAATACCAAGTTTGTCACTCCCCGAGCCTACACCCTGGGAGTGGCCGACACTCGAGAACCATTGCTCGCCCAAGTGAACCCTTCTCTTGCTCAACTCTCAGCGAAAGACTTACTTAATATTAAATGAACTCAAAAGTAAAACTTTAACTCAAATGTCTCAAATAGATACTTGGAATATTTTAAATAAAACATTCACTAGCCAAAAGAGGCAACTCAAGTCTTAAACACTAAACACTAGAAATGAAAAGGCTCATCAACTACTATTGTCTATCTATGAAGCCACTAATAACTAATATGGAAGTTGGGACAAGACCCACGACATCCTAACAAAATTAAAAGATATAAATTGAATCCTATAGAAGCAAGGAGGCTCACCAAAGCAACTCTGAAACTGCAAGTGGTATCACCGGTGCGCCTATTGATGACCCTGAACTCCTGTATCTGCATCAAAAAAATGAAGGCCAATTGGCGCCAGTACATGGAATGTACGAGCATGCAATGGGAACTCTAAACCACAGACATAAGCTTGAACTTAATAAAAAGGTAAGAACATACTCACCTCATCTCAATTCAACTCAACTTAAGGATATTCTATGCTAGTCAAAAATACTCAACTTAGAGATACTCAACTCAAAAATACTTAAGTTAGTTCAATATAAAAGAGACAATAAAGATGAATTATAAAGAAAGCTTTTCAAAACAATAGATAATAAGTCAATGTATTTAAAAGTACAAATAATAACTCTTTTACTCTTATTTGGGAGATTATCTAACCGACAACCATCATTATGAGCTATGTGATAATACAGCGTCTCGCCCACGCTGCCAGAGTTGTCCTATACCTTCTCAGAGTATAATACATCCTTAAATAAGTGGATCCACTAAGCTATTGTTAAAAATCAATAAGGAATCATCTAAAAAGTGTGACCCTTTCTACCCACGTTGGCATACATGGTTTATGAGGACTTTGAGTTGTCTGAACTCATTCCCATATTGGTGCTCAATACTACTCCAAAAAACATGCTCATATGTTTAAAAATATTTTCTCATCCTCAAACTTTGAGATTATTACTCAAAAGGTTCTCTTAAAAGAGATAGTGCTAAGAAACACCTCATGAACTCATTTGTAAATCGAAGTTTCCACTCATTTTAAATGTAAACACATACACTCTTAGGATTTCTTAGTTCCCATATATTCATTTTGGAAAATGAAACTCAACTCTCCTCAACCTTATACTCAAGTACTCAAGTCTTAAAACAAGTCTTAAAAGTTTTAAAAGACTTCTTAAAAGGACACGAAAGGCTCTCTCAAACTTGACTCTTAATCTTTTCTTCAATTTGAATTATGAATTTAAGAGTTATGATTCATGATATGAAGGAACTCGTGATTATTAAATGTAGTTTAGATAGCTAGGATTAAGAAAGGAATTAAAGCTCGACTCAAAGGAACAAGTACAGATCGAAGAATGGAAGAAGAAATGGGTTGACGCTCCCGGCGTATCCCTGGAGCGTCGCACCAGCCCTCCATTTACTAGAGCGGGTTTGTGGCGCACTTCAAGTGCAGTATGCCATCCCTCCTAGTGCATCTGGGGCGTGCCACCTTAGAACGTTCTAATGAATTTTTCTTCTCGATTTGTTGCCCTAATTCACCTAGAATCAAATGGTTTCTTCCAAACCCTCATAGATTCGAATACCCAACATAAGTACATAAAAATATACTAACAAACAACCCTCAAACTCATAACATTCATCTCAAGAACTCATCAAAACCCATCTTTAGAGATTTAAGAACGAAACTTCAAGAAACTCATCAAGAACTTCAATTCATGGATTGTCATGGACGAAATTAACTCAAGCACTCATGATTGGGGTGAGGGTGAATGAACCCATCACTATGAAAGATTACGTTACCTCATTAGGATCGAATCCTTGGCAAAATCCCTTGACGATTGCAAGAAAATCTTGAATGCTTGAATCATTTCCTTTCATTCTCCTCTTGAACTTCTCTCTAAAACCCTAAGTGTATTTTAGAATTTTGAAAATTGATCTAAGTCAATTTATAACCCTAAAATATTACTAAACATGTTTAAATCTAATGGGGTAAGGAAAAGACCAAAATACCCCTCATTAATTCTGATGAACTTTCCTTAATTAGACAGGCTGAACTCAAATGGACATATCTCCCTCATACAAACTCAAAATTTAGCAAAATCATGGAGTTGGAAAGAGAACTCAATATCTTTCATTTGATACCATATGGGACACCTAACTAATATTGTACTAAAAGTTATGGTCGTTTAAAGTCGATCCAAAACTCATAATTTAAGGCTAGCTTGCACAATTCTCAATTTGGATCTTTCCAATTAAGTTCTTTATAGAAACAACTCTTTCTAAGACTGAAACGTTAGAAAGAATAAATTAGGAAGTGTTATGGTGAAATAATCTCTATGTTACTAATTGGAACTTGGAACTTTTATTGAGGTTAAAAGATAGGGGAATCAATTGAGAAATTGGAAAAGAATGGGGGATTTAGGTGAATTTGGGTTTAAAAGAAGGAGTGGGTTGGGTATTTTGAGAGGTGGACGGGTAAAACCCATCTGATTTAATGAAATTTGAAAGACGCTACCTAGCTCCATGATGCACTTCTGTTACATAGTCTACTATTTTAGCTTGGAACTAAATTCCCAGTGAAACAAAAATCTCACATTAGGTCCACGACGAAGCACAAATATAGAGTCCCGTTGTTTCATCACGAGAACTTTTACTTCCCGTCAAAATAAAAAATATGACAGGGTCTGCGATGCGGGTCCGTTATGGAGTATTCTATTTTGGGATGGGAAATTAATTCTCAGCCAAATGACAAATCATACCTAGGTTCGCAATACGTGGGCATTATGGAGGTCCTTTACTTTGTGACAGAGATATAACTCCCGCAGAAATAAAAAAACATGAGTTATGTCATTAATGCGAGGGGCATTACAGACACTTCTATTTCTTTCTTCTTTTTACTTTTTATTTTTTTGTGAGTTTAAATGGGTACTTACCTTAGTTCTTGTCTATACTATGAGTACTCCATAGTCCCTGTAACTTCAAGAAAATAGAAAAATTAGAAAATTGATGGGTTGTCTTCCGTCCCGTGCCTTAGTTTTGGTCGTGGCTCCACTCATCTTGTTGTGTTTTCATTTTTATCTTTTTTTTCTTTTTTGCACTCTAACAATTAAAATCAACTGAAAATTAAAGCTAAGTCATAAAAATCAAAATAAAGAAAATAAAACACAACACCTATCTAATACACATGATCATGGTTTGTCTCACGTGTAGTGCCTGGTTTAAATTTGCGGCTCAACCTAGCTTGTGGATTACTCATTATTCAACTCGAGAGTTTCTTGATGTGGATCCACATCATTCCCAAACAAGTGTTGGACATACTGTCCATTCACTAAAAATGTGGGGCTTTAGCCTTTATTCCTTAACTCCACAGCCCCATGTTGCGTCATCCACACCACTTTGAATGGTCCACTCAACTTTGACCAGATTTTCTTAGGGAACAACTTTAGTCGCGAGTTAAATAGTAGGACCTGTTGTCCTAGCTCAAAGGTCCAAGGAGCGATCTGCTTGTCATGCCATTTCTTTGTTTTCTCTTTATACAACTTAGCAGTTTCATATATGTTGATCCTAAACTCCTCAAGCTCATGCAACTGTCCTATCCTCTTCGTGTCAGCAAATTCAAGGTAAAGATTCAACTTCTTTATTTCCCAATATGCTTGGTGCTCCAACTCTGCTGGAAGATGGCATGCCTTTCCAAACACCATATGATAGGGTGAAGTCCATATTGGTGTTTTATAAGTCATTTTGTACACCCAAATTTCATCATCAAGCTTCTCATCCCAATATTTTTGTTGTACTTTCACGGTCTTTTGCATGGTCTACTTTACCTCTCGATTTGATATATCTAAGTAGTTGTTAACGGTAGGTGGTATGTTTTAGTACCTTGTCTCGAGCTCCATACTTAGCCAATAGATTCCGCACCAAATGATTTATGAAGGTGCTTACCACCATCACTTATTATAGCTTTTGTACTTCCAAACCTAGTGAATATATTCTTCTTAATGAACTTCACTACAACCTTTAAGTCAGTAGTAGGTAAAGCTACAACCTCGACCTATTTGAATACATATCCACTGCTACCATAATGTACTGATTCCCATTAGAGGTGGGAAAAGGACCCATGAAATCTATTCCCCACACATTAAATATTTCCACCTCAAGAATATTCCATGTCCTCTTAAAATAGTTCCCATTTTTGTCATTTTTCACACTCCTTCGTGAAGTACGCAGCATCTTTGAACATAGTTGGACAAAATCGGATTGCAACACTTAGTGGGTTGTACACTCCCCTCCATGATGACCTCAGTAAGGTGAAGAATGGCAACTCTCTAACACTTGCTTCATTTCATTTTCAGCAATGCACCTTCTGACCACTTGGTCTAGCCCTTGCTTAAATAAAAATAATGTGTCTTATATGTAGACCTGAGCATTATGACTCATCTTCTGCATTGGGTGAGTAGATTCCCCAAGTGGAAACAATCCACTTACCAATAGATTTACAATATCATCGTACCACATCACTTGAGTGATGTCCAAGGCTAACAACTGTTCATCTAGAAATTTCTCACGAATTTTCCCTTCATTTTGCACATATGATGAATCCTCCAATCTCAATAAGTAAACGACAAATTGGTTCTCTGTGCCTTTTCTATATTTGATTTCTAGATCAAATTCTTGGAGCAGTAGAATCAACCAAATAACCCTACCAAATACGATCTGAACTTGTCAAAGGCGAATACTAGAGAAAGCATCTCCTTCTCATTAACTGTGTAATTTGTATGTGTAACACTGACGGTCTTGCTCATATAATAATGGAGTGAAACACCTTCTCTTTTCACTAGCCTGGTACAACACGCAATGCTATGTAACTAGCATTACATGTTCAAACGACAACTCCCAAGTAGGGGCAGTCAGGATAGGAGCTTCAACAAAATTCTAGTTCAACAATTTAAAAGCTTTGACACAACTTTCATTGAGCACAAACTTCACCTCCTTATCCAACAGACTACACATAGGTCTAGCAGTTTAGGAGAAATCCTTGATAAATGTACTATAAAAACTAGCATGTCCAAGGAAACTTCTGACTCCGTTCACCAATTTCTGAGGTGGAAACTTTTCAATTACCTCTACCTAGTCTTTATCGACCTTGAGCCCAGTTTTTGAGAATTTCCATAATTATTCCATCTCGATTTAGACAATAGCAATTTTTCCAATTCAACACAAGATTTTTCTTGTCACATCGATCAACGATCATGTCAAGATTGTGTAAACAAAGGTCAAACACTATAAGAAAATGCCTTTTTTAAGACCAACATTACTGGTAGGATCACCAGCTATCCCAGTAAATGTAACATAAGCCAGTTAGTACAACATTATAAACATGCAAAATACCGAACATATACAATATTGATTACAACATGCTCAATTATATACACAATTATGACAAGTTATTGGTCCTCTCATGGAACCCAAACCCAAATAGTTAGGATACCGAAACACGGTACCCGATCCAATATTTATGCCAGAACGTGGCAATCGATCCCAATTAGATATGTCGGAATGTGGGAACCGATCCATTCAACACACCACAATCGCAATCATAAGAACATTCTCAATAATCATACAATCAGGAATTGATTCATGGCATATAGTTATACATCCATCTCATTTACAACAAGTGTGATCAATAATGCAACATTCACATACATACATACATGTATCATCATGAAGCAAGAACAAACATATATCACACAATCACATAATCACAACCATCACCTACCTCAAAACAAGCTATGAAACTCTAGGAAACTTGATCCTTCCCTTTTTGGATTCGTTCCGCTTATTCTTGGTCTACAAACAATCATAATAACACGGGAATCAATAAACAATCACTAATTACCTATTCTAACAGCCCTAGATCATACCTATGATCCCAATCATCCCAATTAGGAGTGTTTCCACCATAGAATCTAGATAAAAAAAAACCTCCCCCATCGATAATTACCCATTCTATTACATTCTACGGATCAATAAACAGATTCGGGGAGTGAAAAGCTTTCCTTTAGCCTCAAGAGTTGTGGAAATATGTTAGGAGTCGCATGCGGTTCATTTCTTAGCTCTAAAAATTGAATAGAAATTTTGTCCAAATCTGGACAAGGTTGGGAAAATCTAAATACTACGGAAAAAAATTTGGTCCCAAAATTCCTCGTTTTGGTATTTCTATAACGATAAAAAAAGGTCGTTACAATAGATAGCAATTTACCCATCACTCGTCCCCGAGTAACCAAACTAAGGAAAAATAGTCTAAGGAAAGAACGATGTAGTACCTGAATTGATGAACAATTGGGGATACTTGTCTCGCATGTTCCTTTCGGTCTCCCAAGTAGCTTTCTCAACTGGATGATGCTTCCATGAACCTTCACAGACTTAATCTCTTTGGTCCTCAACTTGCGCACATCACGATCAAGGATTGCAATCGGTTCCTCCATATATTTGAGGTTTTTATCTAACACAATTGAACCCCACTTAATCATATAATCCCCTTCACCATGATACCTCTTCTACATTGACACATGAAATACAAGATGAACACCCGATAGATTAGTGGGTAACACCAATCTATACGGTATCGGTCCCACACATTCAAGAATGTCAAATGGACCAATGTATCTAGGACTTAGCTTACCTTTCTTACCAAATCTCATCACCCCTTTCATAGGCGATACCTTAAGAAGGACATTCTCACCGGTTTGAAACACCATGTCACTTACCTTATGATCCGCATACTTCTTTTTTCTACTCTGGGTTGCTAAAAGCTTAGATTGAATACTCCTTACCTTATCTTGAGCATCCTTAACTAAATCAACCACCAATGGATTCACATCTCCAGCCTCAAACCATCCTATGGGTGATCTACATCCCGTCCCATAGAGTGCCTTAAATGGTGCCATATCTATGCTGGAGTGATAACTATTATTATAAGAGAATTCACACAAAGGTAAGAACTTATCCCAATGCCCTCCAAAGTTAATCACACATGCCCTCAACATGTCTTCTAACACTTTGAATAGTCCTCTCTGATTACCCGTCTGTCTATGGATGGAAAGCTTTACTAAAAGTGAGTTGGGTGCACAATTCATCATGTAAATTCCTCCAAAACTTAGATGTGAATTGGGTACCACGGCCTGAGATAATAGAGAGAGGCATCCCATACAACCTCACTATCTCTTTCACATACACCTTAGCCAATTGTTCAGCATTATAATCTATTCTAACCAAAATAAAATGGGCTGACTTACTCAATCTATCAACCACTACCCAAATAGAATCAAACTTCCCCAAAGTCTTGGGAAGACCTACCACAAAATTCATGACTATCATTTCCCACTTCCATTTCGGAATTGGCATTATTTGAACCAAACCTGTAGGCCTTTGATGTTCATACTTCACTTGTTGGCAATTCTGACAAATTCCGCTATATCCTTCTTCATGCCCGACCACCAATAAATTTGCTTCAAATCTCGATACATCTTGGTCACAGACGAATGAATAGAATATCGCGAACCATGAGACTCTATCAACAATTTTTGAATCAAATCATCAACTCTAGAAACACAAATTCTTCCCTTAAAAGTGAGCACACCTTCCACATCAAGAGTGGTGTTTTGCACCTTACCAATCACAGTCTTCTTTCTAAGCTCCTCCAAATTTTCATCTTCAAATTGTTTGGCCTTGATCTCCTTAATAAACGTGGCCCTCACTTCAATACTAGCTAACACCCCACCTCTTTCTGAGATGCCCAATTACATGGATTTAGACTCCAAGGTTTGAATTTCCTTCGCCTAAGGTCACTTGGTTATACTCAAGTAATCTAAACTACCCATACTCACCGCCTTTCGACTCAAAGCGTCTGCTACTACATTAGCCTTACCCAGATGGTATTGAATGGTGACATCATAATCTTTAAGTAACTCCATCCACCTTCGTTGTCTCAAATTAGGATCCTTTTGAGTGAACACATGCTATAAACTACGATGATCAGTAAACACTTCACACTTAACACCATAAAGGTAATGCCGCCAAATCTTAAGAGCAAGCACTACCGCTGCCAACTCCAAATCATGTGTTCGATAATTCTTCTCATGCACCTTCAATTGACGTGTGGCATAAGCTATAACATTCTTATCCTGCATCAACACAGTGCCCAAACTAGAATGTGAAGCATCACAATAAATAATAAAATCTTTACCTTCAACCGGTAATGCTAAAATAGGCGCGATGGTCAAAAGAGTTTTGAGCTTTTGGAAGGTCTCCTTACATTTTTCAGTCCATTCAAATGATATCTCCTTTTTGGTCAAATTAGTCAAGTGAGTGGCAATAGAAGTGAAGTTCTTCATAAATCAAGAATAATAGTTAGCAAGCCCTACAAAACTCCTAACTTCCGTCACAAAGCTATGCTGAACCCAATTCTTAACTGCCTCAATCTTTTGAGGATCTACCATTACCCCTTCTTTCGAAACTACATGCCCCAAAAATGAAACCGAAGCCAAGAAAAATTCATACTTAGAAAATTTTGCATACGACCTTTGTTTCCCAAGAACACCCAGAACAATACGAATATGGTCGGCATGCTCTTCTTCACTTTTCGAATAGACCATAATATCATCAATAAAGACTATAAAAAAAGAATCAAGAAATGCCTTGAACACACCATTCATCAAACTCATGAAAGTTGCAAGCGCATTAGTCAACCCAAATGACATAACCAGAAACTCGTAGTGCCTATAACGGGTTCTAAACGCCGTCTTGGGCACATCCTCAGGCCTAATTTTCAACTGATGGTAGCCAGACCTTAGAGCAATCTTAGAGAAAACTGATGCACCTTGCAATTGGTCAAAAATATCATTTTTTCTAGGCAAAGGATACTTGTTTCGAATAGTGACCCTATTCAATTATTAGTAATCTATACACATTCTCATACTACCATCCTGTTTCTTAACAAACAAAAATGGAGCACACCATGGGGAAGCACTAGGACGAATAAATCCCTTATCAAGAAGGTCTTGGATTTAATCCTTAAGCTCTCTTAATTTTGCTGGAGCCATGCGATATAGAGGGATAGAAATGGGACTAGTACCAGGTTTTAAATCAATGCATAAGTCTACAGCCCAATCCAGAGGCATACCAGGCAAGTCATTAGGAAACACTTCTCTAAATTCTGACACCACAAGAATAGACCCAATGGATGGAGCCTCAATCTCAACAACCATAATATGAGCCAAATAAACCAAACAATCATGCTCTACCAATTTTGTATCCTGAATGGAGGATATGATCTTAGTTTGCTTAGGCTTATACACCCCTTCCTACTTCAATTTTCCCCTTGCCGGAATTTCTAGAGTTATAGACTTGGTATTACAATCAAGCACAACATAATAAGGGGACAACCAAGTCATACCTAAGATTATATTAAAATCAGTCATATCCAAAGTACCAAATCAACCCAAGTCTGAAAACCCTCAAACAAAATAGGACAAGCACGATAGACATGGGTAACTATGATTGACTCTCCAACTGGGGTAAAAACATGGATAGGGGCATCAAGTATATCACAAATCATATAAAAATTTGAGGCAAATTGCACGGATACATAAAAATAAGTAGAACCCGGATCAAATATCACATTAGCCATCTGGTCACAGACAAGAATAATACTTGTGATCACTACATCAGACGTCTCTGCCTCATTCTTGCCCGAGAAGGCATAAAACTGATCCCTATCATCTTGATGAACCACCTCCCTGCCTGGTTGCATGTTACCCTGCCTGCATTACCATTTCATCTACCTCTACGGCCTTGCTATTTACTTTCTCGCCCACCTTGTGGATGCCCTCGACCATTATTACCATTTCACACGGGTACCACTACTCTAGTCTGCTGCTGTGCGGACTCAAACACACGTGGGTAGGGACAATCTCTCCTCATATGCCTAGGTTCACCACAATTGTAACATGTACGATCAAAAGATGGCCTGCTACCCACTGAAGATGCGACACCCTGGTTATCCTGAATCAAATTATGAGATGGAGTTCCTGAGTAGTTACCTATAGAGGCGGGCATAGCGGACTGAATTGGCTTTGCTGCAAGCGTTGGCCTTTTGTACCCCTTGGAATAAGAACCTTGAAATTTACCTGAGTTCTTGGCCCTTTTTGCCAATGCCTTAGCCTGACCGTCTCGCCTCACCCCCTCCACTTTCTTAACATAGTCAATTACCTCATTAAAGCTCCTCCCTCCAAGAATTATATGAATAGATAATACTTACAACTCAGAATTTAGTCCCCTAATAAATAACCGGATCCTCTCCTCCTCAGTAGTCACCAATTGAGTAGCATATCTAGACAAAGCATGGAACTTGACCTCATAAGCAACAACAAACATACCACCTTGTTCTAAAGCCATAAATTCATCCTTCTTACGATCTCTCAAAGTCATAGGCACATACTTTTCTAGAAACAAAGCATGAAATTGGGTCCAAGTAAGGGGAGGTAAAGTAGAAGATCTGCATTCCATATAAGCTCTCCACCACTGCTTAGCCTCACCTTGAAATTGAAAGGACACAAACTCAACCCCATGCTGATGGACAATTCCCAACTTATGAAGCCTCTCATAGCAATCTAATATGAATTCCTAAGCATCCTCATTCTCAGAACCAAGAAAAGCATGAGGCTTTAATTTCAAAAATTTAGTCAATATTTCATGCTCATTAATAGTCATAACAGAACACAACAAAGGATGGAAGAACACATCATTACCTCCAGTCCCACCCACCTTGGGAGCAGTGCTAGCAACAGGAGGATTAGTAGGAGCTTGAGTTGCTTTAGCAGAAGGAAACACTCCAGGACTAACCAACCCTTTCAAGAATGACATGATCTGTCGAGCTAACACTGGGTCTATGGGGGGAACATCGGTAGGCTCAGCCTGCACTTTTTCCTCTTGTCCCACATGTTTAACATTATCAATATCACATTCTCATTTTCAATCTCTTCATGATGCGTAGGAGGGTTCTCATTCACATGAACATTCTCAACAGGAGCTCCATTCCCAGCAGGTGTTACTCTTCCACGGCCTCTACCGCTAGCTCTTTCTCTATGCTTGCCTTGACCGCGACCTCTCGCTTTAGATTCCTCAACTGGAGTATTGACAGGAGTTGCAGTCCTGACACCATTATATCTAGTATTAACCATCAGTTAACAGAAGAGTGAATGATGTTAAATACCAATTCGAATCGTCAGATAGCAATTGGAATCAAGTTATAGCAAGAAAGGAGACAGGAGAAAATAGAGAGATTTCCTAAAGTCCTATAGCCTCTCGAAGAAAAGTAAAGACGTCCCCATATCGTTCCGCAAAACTCTACTAGACTCATTTTGGTACATCGAGATCAACGAACCTAGGCTCTGATACCAACTTTGTCATGACCCAAACCATCGTGATTGGCACCCACGCTAACTCTTCGATGGGAGAACCACTATTACAAGCCAAACAAAGCGACTAAACCAAAAACTAAGCATTTAGGCATATGAAAGAAGTTAAACACTAAGGAAAGAAATAGGGAGTGCCCATAAACTCTAACAAAACTCTAACAAGGAACTAAACAATGCGGAAAAAATAACTTAGAACCTAAAAGTTAATGTACCAAAACATCTAAATTTCAACAAGTCTAAACAAGAAGAGATACAACCCCAAACTAATGCACTAATAACTAACTAGAAAGTCTAAGTCTGAAATGGTGGACATAGACAAAAGAGAACTCATGGTAGCCCGGAAGGATTGACTCACCCTTGAATTCAAACACTCACTGATCTTCTCAGCGAGGTCTGTCAATAGCCGCCTGAAGATGCCCTGTACTCAACAACGAAATAGCAAGTGCAGTATTAGTACACAACCACATTGTACTGGTAGGATTTCATGGCTATCCCACTAAGTGTAACATAAGCAAGTCAATACAACATTATAAACATGCAAAAGACTGAACATATATAATATCGACTATCACATGCTTCATCATTAACACAATTATGACAAGTCATTGGTCCTCTCATGGAACTCAAACCCAAAGAGTTAGCATACCAGAACGCAGTACCTAATCCAATATTTATGTCAAAACGTGACAACCGATCCCATAATTATGCTAGAATGTGGCAACTGATCCCAATTAGTTATGCCAGAACATGGCAACCGATCCATTCAACACCCACAATCACAATTACATGTACATTCTCAATAATCATACAATCAAGAAGTGATTCATGGCATATAGTTATACATCCATCTCATTTACAACAAGTGTAATCAATAATGTAACATTCGCATACATACATACATGTATCATAATGAAGTAAGAACAAACATACATCAAACAATCATAGAATCGCAACCATCATCTATCTCGAAACAAGCTTTGAAACTCTAAAAAACTTGATCCTTCCCTTTCCAGATTTGTTCCGCTTGTTCTTGGTCTACAAACAATCATAATAACCCGAGAATCAATAAACAATCACTAATTACCCATATTACTAACAATTCTAACAACCCTAGATATACCCATGATCCCAATTATCCCAATTAAGGTTGTTTCCACCATAGAATCTAGATCAAAAACCCTCCCCCATCGATAATTATCCATTCTATTACGTTCTACAGATCGAAAACCATATTCGGGGAGTGAAAAACTTACCTTTAGCCTCAAGAATGGTGGAAAACTCTTAGGAGTCGCTTGGGATTCGTTCTTTAGCTCTAAAAATAGAAAAGTGCAAGTGGTCATTTAGCGGTTCATTTACGACCTTAAATCGCATTAAACCCACCACAATGCCCTAACCTTGCTACAGTGCCCTACCAGAGTGGTAAAAACCCCCGCCAAGGCGGCTTGCATGAACCAGTGAGCTATTTTAATAAATCCAAGACCCCCATTTCACAACACACCTCTAACCAACGACGTTCAGAACATACCCTTAACGCTAAGATCGATTCTGGAAGTTCTACTCGCCCAAATTAAATTCCGTAAAGTCGTACAGATTCCTTAATGAGTTATCTAACTACTCATGTAAATGAAATCAAATTAACTCACACGATTGTTACCTGATTTTCCTATACCTTAAAGACTCCGATTACATCCAAATTTGGACTAGGTTGGGAAGATGCAAATACTACAAAAATGTTTTTCGGTCCCAAATTTTTCTCTGTTGTTATTTTTCAATTTTTTTTAAAATAAGTCTGACGGGTATGGCCTAGGTTGGATGGCGCGGAGGGGGTGGGGGGGGGGGTAGGGGAAGGGGTAGGTATAGGGGTGGAAATATTTCTTACAAATATATATATTTTTTTAAAATTGACGGGTGTGGTGTGGCGGCCTTGTTTGTGGGGGGCGGTAAGGTGTGACGTAAAAAATAAAATAAAATAAAATTTGAAATATTTTTCAAAAGTAATTATTTTGGGGCGCAGGGAGTAGGGGTTAAGTGAGTAAAAATAAACTTAAAATTTGAAATATTTTTCAAAAATAATTTTTAAATTTTTTATTTATTTTTGTTTGATGGTGGGGGGGGGGGGAGGGGGGTATGGATAAAAATATATTTGAAATTTAAAAAATGAGAAAGTTTTTAATTTTTAATTTTCTTGAATGGGGAGGGTCGAGTACGGGGTATTGATAGGGTAAGGAAAAAAAAATTAAAGGATGAGGTAGTGTTTGAAAAATGTTTTCCTTAATTTTGGAAGGGAAGTCATTTTCCTTAAATTTGAGGAAACTGCGTTGATTCGAAAAATATTTTCCAAACGTTTTAAGCCAACCAAACATGAGAAAAATTGGAAAACATTGTTTTCCTCCATACCAAACACACCCTTAGTTTTTGACGATTAAACTTTGTTTTCTTGAGATTCAAAGTTTGGCTTGGAAAAATTCTTGAACAAGATTTTGTTGATCTTTGTTATCGTTACTGTTGGAATGTACGAGTCCACCAGTGTTCTTGGGACCAAGTCCCCGACAGAATAAAGTGCAAAAAATGAATAACACAAAGTAAATCAAGCACAATGATTTTATGTGGAAACCTCCTTGCTCAAGGGAGTAAAACCACGACCTGTCACACAGAACTTTTCAAACTGCTTCCACTAATCTTCTCCAAGTAAAAGTAAAATCCAGTTTACAAAATGAGATTAGCCTGCTAATCTCCACACTAAGCAATACCTCTTATCACTTAGACGAGCCAAAACAGATACAACACTACCCGCTAAGCTATCACCCCTAGATAACTTAGACTTTGCTAAGCGGATACGACACTGCCCATTAAATGAACTAGCTCATAGATGACTTAGAATTTGACTAAGCAGCAAAACAATGCTGCCCACTAAACTAGTTAAACACAACTGATTTAGGCTTTTAGAAACCAAAACAAATATCTGAATCCTTTATAAACTAGGAACATATTTACAATATATGCACAGAAGTATAAATCCTAAGACACACTCTGATGCTTGTAGCTTGATCAGGTCCTTGTTGTGCTTGTCGGAGAATACTTCTTGAAAGTGGGTCTTTGCAAGTGTTCTTGAGAATTTTCAAGTTTTAAAAATTAACGAAACTCAAACTCAAAAAAGACGCTTCAGCACTCTATCAGGTCCCTTCATTAAGAATGAGTATTGTTCTTCCTTAAAGAAGGCATTCTTTTAAAGCTTATTAATTTTAAGAGAAAATCTAATTTTTTGTTTTGCCAAGTCTTGAGTTTGTGTTTTGTGTTGAGAGATTATATCTAAATGAACACAAACTCCTCTGGACCGCTCATTGGATGAGAGTCTGCCTCTCTGGAAGGATGTGCACCTACCACATCAGAAGTGGCAGCTTTTCTGACAGTTGTCTTGTCGTCCTTTCACATACGCAGTCTTGTAGGGACCAGGTCTCTTGCAAACTTTTCTTAGTAAGTTCTTCAGAAGACGTGCTGGCTCTCTCATTTTGAATGAATTAATTAGTTTGGTGTTTGTCATGTTGCCTAAGTCAACCATAAAGAGTTATTGATCATTGGACAAACAACTTCGTCCATTTTGATTAGTGTAGTATGCTGATGCCTCACCAACCTCTGACACGATAGCTTTACAGTTGTACCCCATTATAGATCTAGACGAGAGAACTCAGTCAGGGACCAGGTCCCTACATTTGTGAGACACTGAAACAGAAAGTCTCATACGCTCTTCCCATTGGTGCAGTACACTGTGCATTTCACCTACCACCTGACATGACAGCTTTACAGTTATACCCCATTTGAATCTGGACGAGAGCACTCTGTCAGGAACTAGGTCCCTGCAGTTGTGAGGATCATCAAAACACCTAGAATATAACATTTTCCCCCTTTTAGTTGATTACACGCAACTATTGCTCACACTAAGTTTATTCATTCATTTCATTGTCATCAGTCCCAATAACAAGGATCTGATTCCTTGTTAGATCTCTAAGTTTGTTAAATCATCAAAACTCAACATCAGCTCTAAAATAACATTTTCCCCCTTTTTGATGATAACAGACTCATTCACCAGTTCTCCCTATCAACAAGAACTCTTTAGTAACTCATGTTTCATCATCCCCAAAGTTTGTCAAATCATCAAAATATCAAAATAGCATTTCTCCCCTTTTTGATGATGACAAAGAACTTCTTCCCCCTATCAGCATGACCAGGTCCTCTTCAAGTAGCTAGTAGTGATTCCTCCTATCGCCATAACCATGTCTTCTTCAAGTAGTTAGCATTTATTCCCCCTATCATCATGACCATGTCTTCTTCAAGTAGCTAGCATTTATTCCCCTTATTGACATGACCCTGTCTTCTTCAAGGTAGATAACATCATTGATCTCATACCTTTAACAATTATTTTCCCCCTTTTTGACTTCATAAAATAGGGTTAAAGCATTAAACAAAGTTGACAGAAATGCAGTCCAAGCAAATTCATGGGCACTTGGGCAACACTGAGCATGAGTAAAAATGCATAAAGTAATGAGACAAGTCAGTAGAAGCAAGACATTTTTTCATTCAGAGATAAAAGATCAGCCATCAAAGCATTGCAAATATGATTATGAATGAAAACCAGAACAATGCTCACTCAGGTTCAATATAAAAAGAGGAATGAGGACTGACTTAGGAAGTTAGGAAGAGAAGGGATGACTTAGAGGCAAGGTATTGAAAGAATAGAATTAGTAGAGCATATCCCTTAGCATGGTATTTTCAGAAGCCTCATTTGAAGCTCACATTCTTTGCTGACCAAACTTCATGTTGAATCTTCAAGGCTGCCAATTTTTTTTTCAACCTAGTCCCTCTGACAGTGCTGTGTCAGAAGCTGAGCCTTCAGGCAAACCATTTCAGTATCTTTGTTAGCAAGATCAATTGTCATAGCTTACAACACAAGCCTAGGTTTCTCATAACAGAAAGATTGGTAAAATCAAACTTACCTAAAGCCTCCGCGATGAATAGATCAATAATTGAGGATCCAAAAAGAAAATTTTATTTCATTTTTTTAAAATCAGACACTCTCTTATTCAGAATACTTTTAGTTCTCAGAATATCAACTTCCCCCTTCTGAACAACATCTTTTCCACATCTTCCTTTTTCTTGGTGGACCTGGTCCCTCTTCACAGTTAAAACATCTTCATCATAAAAATCTCTAGTAAGAACTAAGATTTTAACCATTTGAAGTTTTTTTGAGAGAGGGGAAAAGAGGGTTTTAAAAATATCTGATCTTCGAAGGGTGTTTGAAAAGAAATATGGAGTATAAAGAAAGTGAAATGGTGTATTATGTGGAAGAAAGTGTCATTTTGGTATTCAAAAGATGGGACAACGGTCAGATACCTGAATGACAGACATGTGGCAATTGCAACGGTTCACAATCATAATTCAAATTGCAATGTTAAGAGTGCCAACCTTTGAGAATGGACCAGGTCCCTCTCTTAGTTTGAATGTGATTGCCTAGATTTGTCCTAACCTCCCTTTTACTTCATCCCTTCTTCCATGTGTGTATACCTACAAAAGGTATGAAACTGAATTTGCTAAAACATACATAACTGAAAAGCAAAGATACCTACTCCCTTTGCATAGTCATGAGAGAGTTGATTAAGGCAGGATCCATTCAAGAACATTTTAGCATTTCCATTATCAGTTTGATTATTTCAGCCAAATCTTTAGGATCTTCAGGCAGCTGCTTGATCCACAAGATTTGACCACATCAAGTTGTACTTGTCACATCTCTACCTCAGTTGTTGAAAGAGAAACTAAATCTTGCCTTTTAGTTCCCTATGAGTAATAGTACATCCTTTAACATAAGTCACTCCTGAGGTGCTCTTTCCATCAACTCGATACCCACCATAATCAACATCACATGTTCCTCCAAATAAAAGTCTTCTAATGGACAAAATAGAACCAAGTTCACCATCATCTAGCTTCAAGTTAGTGCCCATGAGAGTATGAATTGTCTAGGCATCCATAACATTGAAACTTTTTTCAACAACTTCTCTGAACTGGTACCAGGTCCCTGTCTTTGATCAGACATCAATTACCCTGAACGTTGTGCTATCTTCTTCTCTGTAGCTAAGCTCCTATGAGAGTATACAACTGGTACTTTCTTAGAGCTTCAATGAATATGTCAGCCACTTGATCTTCCATCTTACAAAGCTTCATGATGACATTACCTATCTTTATCATTGCCTTGACTTCAAGTATGTTAAGCCATTTGAGCAGCTCATTGATGTGCTTTTTTGGATAACCGAGGGTACCTTTCGAGGTGTGCTGAATCTGTGGCTCTAAGAAGAAATCTCCCATCGTGCTCATTTAGAACTCACTACCCATAAATACGGCGAACTCTTCACACAACAATTCAAAAGGTTTCTCCAAAAATAACATCATTGATATACTTGAATAATGAGCATCTCCCTTCCTTGTGATTTAAAAGAGAGGGTTTTGTTAATTTTACCTCTCTTGAAGCCATTGTTGAAGAGGAATTTGGGCAATCTATCATCTTGTTGGGAATCGAGTGTCATACTTTGCTTCTCTCAAACTGAGCTTGATCAACTTCTTCATTCTCACCTTCAGAATTCCCATTATCAGTTTGAACTGCATCATCTTTGTTCAGCACTGTCTAGAGGAGCGGGTCCCTCATTTGGTTCATAATCTGCATTAGCTTCCTTGAGATTGTTGGATTTATGATGAGGATGTTCTTCAACAAGCTCACTATTTAGATAGTCACTATGAAACTGAATCAACCCTTCCATCTCATAATCATCTTTCTTTTACAACTTCTCAACTCTTCCACACTCATCAAAAGTCACATGAGCACCCTTTTATATAGCCAATAAGCCTTGCTGGAGGAAGAGTATACCATAACTATTCTTTCATAAATATTAAGATCAAGCTTCTCAATATCATCCTTTTGGTCACAAAACATATAACATTCATCACTTCAACCCAAAGGTTTTTTTTTTTGAAAGATTAAAGGCCTGAATATTTCACCTGAAGGATGGTTTGATCTGCTTCTATTTAATGCCAGTGTCACAACCTTTATCATCTGCAAATTTCATTTTGTGCAGATTGGGGACAAGGTCCCTTGACACAAGTTTGTGCAGTAGAGAAACATTCACAAGAGCACATCTCTCATGTCATACCTCAACATTCTCACTTTGAGCACTAAGGTAAGTGAGACTATCTCAACGAGCAGTAATCAGATTAGAAAATTCTTCCATCTCTTTTTTATCAAAATCATCGCTTGAGAGAGCAAGTTTGTGACCACACGTTCTTTCTGATAAGAACTTAACTTTATTTCATTCATCATACATATATGAGGCACTTGAAAGATTTTACTTCAACCATTGACATAGTACACATCCTCAATAGTGTGTTCCATAGATTTCTCAAACATGTCTGCCCCCAAAAAATATATACCCTTTCTTGCCATCGCCAAATGAGACACCTCCACCATGAAGTGCCCTGAGAGAGAGGAAGTTTTCAGTTTTCCTAGTCACGTGCTTTAAGCATCCGCAATTCATGAACCACCACTAACTGTTACTAATTTCTCTCACTTGCATAGTAAATCACTTTTTATCCTTGGGAACCCATTTGAGACAGGGTTCCCAATAAGCAGATAACGGAGTGATGAGAAAATCTATTGTCCAGTGAGGCAGACTGGCTTTCTTCAACTTAGGACCATGAGCAGGACCAGGACCCTTCTTTAGTATATTTCGCTATTTGGAATAGTTTGACGAACTTCCTCCATACTTTTTCAACACAGGACAATCTCTCTTAAGATGTCCATCTCGACCACAATGCACACACATCATATCATCAACATCAGAAACATATTTTTTGTTAGGATTGTATGGGGGATCTATCTTTTCACAACCGAACCCTCTTTTACTATTGTTGCCTTGACCAATCAGATTTGTAAGTATCTTAGAGGAATTGGTCCATTTAAGGGATATTTCAAGTTCCTCTTTTACACGGACAAGGTCCCTCTCTAGCTTAAGATTTATGTCTAAAGCCAATTTCATCTTCATTTCAGCAGTGTGCAACTTACTTTCAAGCTCCAGCTGCAAGCTGCTTGCTTCATTCTTCCCTTTAAAAACTGTATTAGTTACCCCTTTCATTTTTTCCTACAATTCTAGAATTTTAGCTTCTAGAACAACCATTTGATTTTCAATATCAGATATTTGGGCAACTAAAGCAATTTTTCCATCTTGAGAGATGTCTAGACTATTGTTCACGAGATCATTCTCAATTGTTATCTCACTTATCAAATCAAGTAGTACAACAACTAGCTTTCTCAATTTACTAGTAGAAAAGGAATTCAAGTTTTGCTTGAAGTTGATAAAGTTACCTTTTCATCAACATCTTTTTCATCTGATTTTGCCATGAAAACATCATTAGAGTGCTTAGAATCATCTGAATCACTTGAGGAATTTTCCCATGCATCCATATCCTTCTTCACTACCTGGAAAAAGGCTTCTCTTCTGCTTAGCTTGTCACGGACCCGGTCCCCCTTTTTGTATTTACCTTCTTTAGTCTTGACATATTCCATGTGGTCAGCTTTGTGCATTGGATAGTTTCCAATGGAGTGACCTGGTAGATCGCACTTGCAACACACATTACTAGAGCTTGTAGCACTGCTGTGATTTACTTTCTTCATGGTCTCATCTATTTTAGAAATTTCACTTTGTGACACCTTAGAAGCTAGTGATATATCCCTTTTTGCATCTCCCTTCTGATCAACATCACCAGTAAGATCTTTCCTCATGTCTTCATCTTTGAAAATGAGATCCTTCCCTTTTATATGCATCTCATGAGCTTGAAGATGCTCAAACAGTGCACACATAGTCATTTCTTTAGATTCCCTTGTCTTATTGCCAGTCGCAAAACCATTTGTCCAAGATCTAGAAGAAATTTCCAGAATCTTGGAGACCTGTCTGCACAAGGGGACTGGTTCTTCAAGGAGCACGAGCTCATCTATAATAGTGGATAATCTTGTGCGCACTTCATGAACAAGTTCACCTTCTTTAATGCTGAAACTTTTGAACTAAGTAGTAAAAAAACCTAGCTTAGATTTCCTTGTTTATTCCGTGCCCTCATAGGTAGTTCTCAGTAGATCCCAAATTTCTTTGGCTGATTCACACGAAGAGATCATATCGTATTCGTCCATTCCAATGCCACACATAAGTAGCTTCTTGGCTTTTTAATTTTTCCAAACTAGTTGCTTGTCATAGTCATTATACTATTTTCTAGTTTTCGGAATCACTCTTGTTATCTTTCCAACCTTAACTTCCATGGTTGGCACATAAGGACCTTCACATATCACATCCCACACTTCAATATCCTCAGCCATGAGATAGTCTCTCATTCTAATCCTCCAGTGTGTATAGAACTGACCCTTAAAAAGAGAAGGTCTTGTGGAAGACTGACTTCTTTGCACACTCACTGGTGTCGTCATTTCCTTCCGAAATCTCTCTCTTGGTGTTAACCAGATAGAGAGCCCAAGCTCTGATACCAATTGTTGGAATGTATGCGTCCACTAGTGTTCTTGGGACCAGGTCCCCAACAAAATAAAGTGCAGAAAATGAATAACACAAAGTAAATCAGGCACAATAATTTTACATGGAAACCTCTTTGCTCAAGGGAGTAAAACCACGACCTATCACACATGACTTTTCAAACTGCTTCCATTAATCTTCTCCAAGCAAAAATAAAAGCCAGTTTACAAAATGAGATTAGCCTGCTAATCTCCACACTAAGCAATACCTTCTATCACTTAGACGAGCCAAAATAGATACAACACTGCCCACTAAGCTATCACCCCTAGATAACTTAGACTTTGCTAAGAAGATACCACACCGCCTACTAAATCAACTAGCTCCTTGATGACTTAGAATTTGACTAAGCAACAAAACAATGTTGCCCACTAAACTAGTTAAACTCAACTGATTTCAGCTTTTAGAAACCGAAACAAATATCTGAATCCTTTATAAACTAGGAACAAATTTACAATAGAAGCACGAAAATATAACTCCTAAGGCACACTCTGATGCTTGCAGCTTGATCAAGTCCTTGTTGTGCTTGTCAGAGAATACTTCTTGAAAGTGAGTCTTTGCAAGTGTTATTGAGAATTTTGAAGTTGCAAAAACTAACAAAACTCAAACTCAACAAAGACGCTTCAACACTCTATCAGGTCCCTTTGTTGAGCATGAGTATTGTTCTTCCTTGAAGATGGCCTTCTTTTAAAGATTATAAATTTTCAGAGAAAATCCAAGCGTTTGTTTTGCCAGTTCTTGAGTTTGTATTTTGTGTTGAGAGATTATATCAAAATGAACACAAACTCCTTGGGACCGCTCATTAGCTGAGAATCTACCTCTCTGGATGGACGTGCACCTACCACATCAGAAGTGACAACTTTTCTGACAGCTGTCTAGTCATCCTTTCACATAGGCAGTTTTGCAGGGACCAGGACCCTTGCAAACTTTTCTTAGTAAGTTCTTCAGATGACGTGCTGGCTCTCTCCTTTTGAATGAATGAATTAGTTTGTTGTTTGTCATATTGCCTAAGTCAACCATAAAGAGTTATTGACCATTGGACAAACAACTTCGTCCATTCTGATTGGTGTAGTACACTGACGCCTCACCAACCTCTGACACGGCAGCTTTACAGTTGTACCCAATTATAGATCTGGATGAGAGAACTCACCCAGAGACCAGGTCCCTGCATTTTTTAGACATTGAAACAGACAGTCTTGTTCGCTCTTCCTATTGGTGCAGTACACTGCGTTTTTCACCTACCACCTGACATACCAGTTTTACAGTTGTACCCCATTTGAATTTGGATGAGAGCACTCTGCCAGGGACCAGGTCCCTGCATTTGTGAGGATCATCAAAACACCTAGAATATAACAGTTAACAAGTATAAAATCTTATTTTTGTTATCATAATCTTTTGTTGATATTAAAGCAAGATTTTGTCTAATTGTGATTTGTGTATTTATTTTTTTCTTAAATCATATGTATTTAAAAAATAACCATTGTCGAAAGAAAAATATTAAGTTGGAATTTGCTTTTGCTTCCACGGCAACCCTGATATGAGATAGCAATTCACTTCTCATAAAAAGTCAATCATTTGTTACTTTTTTCTGGTTGAAAATGAATGTTTATTTAATTATATATAATATGCATCTATACAAGACCGGTGGCCTGAAGTATTACAATCAAACACAATGATTGCTAAGTTCCCTACAAAATTAAAACTGTCTTATATTAGTAAGGACAAGTTCTGCCTATCACCAACAAAATTAAAACTATCCGATATTAGTAGGGGCAAGTTCTGCCTATCAAAAGTGGCTCCCTCATTGTAAGCATCGATGATCTTCAAGACAATCATTTGTTTAATTTGACTTTAAGGGATTTTTTTAAATAACTATAAGTTACCATGGGAGCAGTTTAATGTTTTTTCCAATTGTGAAGGGTTGTGTTGTGTCTTTGCCATAAGAGTTGCATTGTATAATCTTTGATCATTAGTGCTAAAATGTTTATGGATCCTTTATTGTAGTTTGAGGAAATATCTTGTGTACTAAAAGTTATTTTTATCACATGTTAACAAGAATTTTTTTGTTATTAATAAAAGAGAAATTTTGAATTCTATATTAATGTCACTTTGTTGTGCTTTGGTTCTTAGATTGTGGATTTCAAAATATGAATTTGAAGAATTTTAAATCCTCACGGTTTTTTTTCCACTCGAAAACAACAATAACCCAAATGAGATTTGATTCTCTCACGGTTTCCCCAAATATGTTGTATCACTAAATGAATCTATGGGGATTTTTCTATATGTTAAAAACATACTGCTTCTACTATTTATGGTTTTGGAAATCAAATATTTAAAGATTGACTTAATTATCTTTTTTCATAATCTACCCATTTAGGGCTTTTCGTTGATATATTATTATGTAAAACAGATTAAAATTGAGTGAAATATAATTTTTTGAAGTTTTTTTAATAATGGGATATTAAACTTCATTTCACAAAGTTTTGATTTATTTTACTAAGGCCTCATTTGTTTTAACTAAGATTTAGACGTCTGAATCAGAATGCACATAACAATGATTAAGATGTTGTCTCTAGATTTGAACACTGAATGATTAAAAATGTTTGCCTTTCAACATCTGAATAGACAATTCAAATTTAAATTGATTAGATATTTAAAAAGAATTTTAAAATAAAATCATTATTTGATTAAAAAAATGAAACACTTATATTTTCTAGTTATTGTTTTAAGTAATATCTGAAGCTTTGATGATGGAACAAACTTTGAAATTGATCCCAGACGAAACTAGAAGTGTCCGTACATGAAATACAGTTGTTCAAAAGCCTGCAACGCTGTGATATTTGTTGTGGTTGGTGCGCGTCTCCCACAACACAAGAGGCCCTCGGCCAATAGAATTGCTTTGTGTTTAGGCCTATCTTATAATATGTTCATTCTCCTTTGACAAATCAAGATTTTTGAAAATCAGAAATTTCACAAGCAAAAAACTATTTCCTCAAGGATGTATTTCTCGATTAACAACAAGGAAACTGATAGAGTTATCATTGTTCGTTGTTGTTGTTAGAGTGCATATTCTAGTTCTTCATCTTGTAAGATCTATTCCTAATCTATAAAGAAATTAGATCTATTGAAGTTCTTGTTGAGCTTTATGATTCCTAGCTAGAGTTAGCTATGTCGGGTTGGTGAAGTCTATATCAGTTAGACTTAGTTGGTGTAGTGGGAAACTGAGTTGTTGCTTAGTACAGTAGAGTTGCTACTTGTTTTCTTCCTATATTTGAGATCTGAGTTGGTTGCTAGAGTTACCTTTGTTGGGTTCTTGAAGTCTAGATTGACTAGAGCTAGTTGGTTTAGTGGGAAATATAGTTATTTCTAATAGAGTTCTTACAACAAAAGTTAAGGGATTAAGAGTTTAAATCCTAGGTTAGAAGAGGTTGTAATATGAAGCTTTTCTCCGTTTTGAGTGAAATGGAGTTTGATTTGAAATCTAGTGTGATAGGTCGTGGTTTTATCCTCCCTTGAGCAAGGGAATTTCCACATAAAATTCTTGTGTCTATTTTACCTTGAGTATTTACTTTCTGCACTTATTTTTTGTTAAGGGACCTAGTCCAGTGACCATTAGTGGATGCATACATTCTATCAATAGGTATCATAGCCCGAGCTCTCTATATAATTAACACCAAGAGAGAGAATCTTGTGGAAAATGAATGCTCCATTAAACTGGAAGAAGCTCAGTCAACAACTAGGCCACCTTTCTTTTGTGTACAATTTTATAAATGATGGAATATTTGTATGCATGATTATCTGAAGACTGAGGATAGTGAGCTATGAGATGTTATTCTTGATGATCACTATGTTCCCACTATCGATGTAAAGAATGGGGATATCACAAAGGATATTTTTAAAACCATACAACAATATAGTGAGACCGACAAAATAAAAATCAAGAAAAATCACAAGGCCAAGAAGCTATTAATCTGGTATTGGAGCTAATGAATACAATCTGATTTTATCTTGTGATTCTGCCAAAGAAAACTAGGATTGTTTGAAAATAGCTTTTGAAGAACTTAAAAATAAATGAAAGGATCTAAAGTAGATACTCTCACAACTCAGTTTGAAAGCTTCACCATGAAAGAAAGTGAATCTATTCAAGAAATACGCACCAGATTCTCCGCCCTTACAAATGAACTTATCTACCTAGGAGAACCTATTGTTGTTTGCAAACAAGTCAAAGAAGATACTAGACATCCTTCCTAGATCTTGGAATGATGAGGTTGATGTGGTCTATGAGGCAAGGGACCTGGAAGTACTGACATTGGATGCTTCGTTTGAGCATCTTTAAATTCATGAGACGCACAGAAATAAAGATCGTCTTATACTCAAACGTAAAGATAAAATGAGGGACCTAGTTGCTAACATGACATGAAGAACAACAACTGATGGTCATAAAGCAAAGAAAGCCTTGGATCCCTAGGAGAATTCCTCAAGTAATTCAGACGAATCTGAAGGGTCTGAATATGCTTATATGGCTAAAGCCTTAAGAGGAAATGTCATGTGGAAGAAGGACCTGGTTCGTACAATTACGGATTTGAATAGATCTTTGTCTCAAAGCTTCTTGCCAGTGAAGCAAGTCAGGTAAACCACAAAAAAGGAAGTTCGAGCTATGTGAAAACATATCCTCTATACACTTCTCATAGCAGAAATGTCTCAGTTGTTCATAACTTACGGGGTTCATATTGTGGTCATAGTGAATATCTTAAAGGGTATGGTTTAGTTCTGAAAAGAAATGAAGAAAGCTTTTCAAACTATGATAGATAGAGAACTTCTGGTTCAAAGTTGAAGAAAATTTATTTGCCTCACTGGACACGAAATGTTCTTGTCACCCCGTTATCCTCTTATGGGGAACTCTATCTTAAGTGTGTTCCAAAGACACATAATTTTCTGTGTGAGTGAGAGGAGGTAACAACAGTCAGTGTCTGGATTCATAGGAAATTAATGTAGAAAACACTTGACAAAACTTACTAAAACTTCCCTCTTGAGACACTTCAGAGTGAAAGTCTCTTTTGACAACATCAATTTTCTTTTTTCAGAAGGTGGTTTTTTTTAATGCACAAATAAAGTGTTTCAAAAATGAGTGATAGAATTGGTGCTTGAGAAGTAGTCATGAGAAGAAAAGAGATGCAAGAACATGTACTTAAGGGGCCTGTTTAGAACAAAGAAGCTTCTGAGAACTAAAAAGATGTCAAATTCTCCAGTTGAATTGATCGATGTAAAGCGTACCTTTATGAATTAGTGTTTGAAGAAGGAAGTCTATGTGAAACATTGTTGCTGCATCATACAGTTGTGTCACTAGCCCTACTTAAATGAGTTGGTCAACCAACCCTTTGTTTATGGTATCAAGGCTACAATAGAAGTATTGTTGGAACAAGTTGTTAGTAACACCATGTGTTGGACATTGTAACACCAACTTTTGAAATCGCAACCAAGTTTCATGGAGAGGCTCTCCTTACACTCTCTAGAAATTTTGTATGCTATCTCTAAGTTTCACCATGTTCGAAGGAGGGAAAATTCATTCGACAAATATGCTTCTGTCAGTTCCTCCCATGAAGTTATGTAAACATTTGGTAGTTCGGCAAGCCATCTGGTTGCTTCCCCCATTAAGGAGAAAGGGAACAACCGCAAACGAATGAATTCTTTTTAGATGTTTTAAAGACAAAAGGCCCACAAATGTCCACAAAAATTCTGAAGATATGTATAGGGATCTTCATGGAAAAAACCTCCAAACAATCCTCTCATTTGGAGTAATTGTAAAATAGTTTTAGTTACGTGAAACATTGTTCTCCCAATAGTAGGAGGTACCTTGATTGCTCATGTACTTCAACGATATTAACATGCATATCGTTCATGTCGTTCATGTCTCCCATGTTATTATTATGCTCATAGTGACTAGCAACTTCACTTCTATCTTCGCTCATAGTTCCACCTGCGAATAGAGCACAACAACAACACCAAACATCAATCTACTAAAAACAAACTAGTTCACAAACTTAATTCTTAACCATCACTCCACAACAATGGCTCCAGTTTTTATAATATTTAAATTACTATAAAAAATAATTATTAGAGTAAGAAATCATTAGCAATAAAATATACAATAAGAGAGTCAGAGTAAAATCCCATAAGGAGTGATATAATGCAAAGAATTTAATTAGAAAATTAAGAATGTAAACCGATTCATTACAACAATTAGAACAAAGAGGTGAATGATTCCACCAAATTTTCTATAATGGTTTGCGATTTAGTTATCACAATTCAAATAAAAAAATAGAGATTCAAACAAGTAAGAAACTATCTAGGAGTGTGGGAGTGGGTATCAATATGAAATAGGACTACAAATGCTTGTTCAATAATGCTAGACAAATATAGATAGGTTTGGTAATCGTCAATGATATAAATCTTCTTTCGATCGCAAAGCATCATATCACAGAATCTCCTTTTGATCTCATCTATGTAAAACACAAATCAACCTAATACTTTACTAAGATCTCTCTTTCGAGAAGATTTGACAATTGGAATTGAACCATAATTTCTCTTTTTAGAAAACTACAGAAATCAAACCCAAATTGTTGGCATTCAGCTATAAACCCACTTCTATTAATTTCTTTCAATCATCAATCGATAATCTAAACTAGGATTAGGTTTTTCACCTTAAACCATAAATTATCTCTATGCTATGAATAGAAAATTAAGCCAGAAGCTCTCATATTTGTGCCTAAATGTGTGATTGCAAAGAAGAATAAATCAAGGGCCTTAGCATTAAATACAATTGATTTGTGAGAGTATTCTTTTGATGAAGATGAGAATGAGTTGAACATTCTTTGATAGTGTTTCTAGGAAAGGGGATATATCACCTAGGCAACAAAGAAGTGGAAGTAACATAAGCAAAAAGAAGAAACATAGAAGGCAACATAGTTGGGACGCTGACTGTGGAGTTTGTTCCAAGGTACCTAACACTGCGACAAACAAAGAATAATCATATAAAATATCAATAGGTTCAACGAGATCCAATAAATCCATAAAAAAGGTATGAATTATCAAGTGTTGTTGGATAAGTTTGAAGAAGAAGAGAAGAGAAAAATATTTCGAGTTACTTTTGATGGTCAGTCAGCCTTTTTTAATTCATGCATTTATAATAGAAAGAGTTGATGCTGATAACTGAACCTTCTTCTTGATTCTCATATTTTTACATTATTAAATCCTCATTTGTAACATCATCGTGGATTGTATTACAAAATCTATGGTAATAACAAAATACTTAGTTTTTTGATGGTCAATCAGTCTTTTTTAATTCATGCTTTTATAATAGAAAGAGTTGATACTGATAACTGAACCTTCTTCTTGATTCTCATATTTTTACATTATTGAATCCTCATTTGTAATATCATAGTGGATTGTATTACAAAATCTATGGTATTCACAAATACTTAGTTCTTTCTAGCTCTTATTTTCTTCATGCTTGTTAGCTAGTTGAAGTTAGGTACTTCACTAGGATTGATAAGGTAAGGCCTAGCCCCCCTTGCTTGTACTTATCCCTACTTATATCTTTTTATTTTTAATAAAAAATCGCTAGACACTCTATCTAGTCGTAAAGTTGAAGAATAACTATTATAATAAATGATGAATACTTTGTAAAATTAACTTGTTCACCCACTTTCTTGTCACGACCCAGACCTCCGTGATTGGCACCCACACTAACTCTCCGCTGGGAGAACCACCACTACAACCCAAACCAAGCAACTAACAAAAACTAAGGCATTTAAGTATATGAAAGCAGAAACAATAGCTAACAGTTGAAGTTCCCATAAACTTCAACAAAATATCTAACAATTAACAATGTGGAATAATTAACCTAAACTTGAAAGTCAATGTACCAAAACATCTAACAATGAACCAAGTCTAAACAAGAAGGGATACAACCCCATACAAAAGAACTAACTAAAACAAATGTCTAAGTCCGAAAATGGTGGACATAGACGAAAGAGAATTCCATGGCAGCTCAGAAGAATTGGCTCACCCTTGAATTCGAACGATCACTGATCTCCTAAGTGAGGTTTGTCAGTAGTCGCTTGAAGCTGACCTGTACTAAACAAAAATAAGAGCAAGTGCAGTATCGGTACAACCACACTGTACTGGTAGGATCACGCAGCTATGCCACTAAGTGCAATATAAACAAGTCAAGACAACATTATAATCACATGCATATATATCACCATATACAATATTATCAACATTTACGAACAACGAACAACTTCACATTTATATCAAATCATTGGTCCTCTCATAGAACCCAAACCCAAACAGTTAGCATACCAAAACGTGATATCTCATCCTATAGTTATGCCAAAACATGGAAACTAATCCCATAGTTATGTCGGAACATGGCAACCGATCCATTCAACACACCACAATCACAATCACAAGTATATCATCAAGATCATACATTTAAGTCATGATTTCATGGCAATCATCATTCATCTATCTCATTTACAACAAGTGTGATCAACATTGCAACATTCATGCATATACAAGTATCATAATGAAGCAAGAAAAAACATACATCACACAATCATAGAATCAGAACCATCACCTACCTCGAAACAAGCTTGAAACCCTAAGAAACTTGATCCTTCTCTTTTCGGATTTGTTCCGCTTGTTCTTTGTCTATAAACAATTAATATAATAAGGGAATCAATAAACAATCACTAATTACTCAAATTACTAACAATTCTATGAACCCTAGATCATACCCAAGATCCCAATTATCTAATTTAAGGTTGTTTCCAATCTATAACAAAACCCTCTCTTATCAATATTCACCCATTCTATTACGTTCTATGGATCGAAAAATGGATTTTGGGAGTGAAAATCTTACCTTTATCCTCAAGTATGGTGAAAAATGAGTAGGACTCGCTTGGGGTTCATTCCTTAACTGTAAAAGTCAAAAAGTGCACAATGAAATCGTTTAGGGGTTTATTAACAACTTTAATTCGCGTCGAGCTCGCCACAACGGCCATCACCCTGCTGTAGCGGCCCCGCCAGAGCAGAAAAACCCAGTGCCAAAGCAGGTTACGCGAGACAGAGAGCTAATTCAAGAATTCCCACTTTACAACACACCTCTAACCTATGATGCTCAGAAAATACCTTTTTCACTAAGATCAATTCCGGGAGTTCTACTCGCCCGAACTCAATTCTGTAAAGCTATATGGATTTCTTAACGAGTTTTCTAACTACTCATGTAATCAAAATCATAAATAATTCACCCGATTGTTACAAGATTTCCCTACACCTCAAAGACTCCAATTTCGTCCAAATTTGCACAAGGTTGGGAAAAATTCAAATACTACAAAAAAGTTTTCCAGCCCTAAATTTCCCCCCGTTGACTTTTCTATAACGACGGAACCTGGTCATTAGAATAGATTCCAATGCAGTAGTACGTGAATTGATGAACAATTGGGGGTACTTGTCTCGCATGTCCCTCTCGGTCTCCCAAGTAGTTTCGTCAACTGGACAATGTTTCCATTGAACTTTCACGGACTTAATCTCCTTGGTCCTCAACTTACGCACATCACGATCAAGAATCGCAATTGGTTCCTCCTCATATTGGAGGTCCTTGTCTAACACAATTGAGTCTCACTTTGTGATATAATCCCCGTCATCATGATATATCTTTAACATGGACACATGAAATACTGAATGAACACTTGATAAATTAGGAGGTAAAGCCAATCTATACGCTGTCGGTCCTACAAATTTCGATTGGACCAATGTATCTAGGACTTAGCTTACCCTTCTTACCAAATCTCATCACCCCTTTCATAGGTGATACTTTAAGAAGAACATTTTCACCGAATTTTAACGCCATGTCTCTTACCTTATGATCCGCGTACTTTTTCTGTGTACTTTGGTTTGCTAAAAGCTTGGATTGAATACTCTTCACCTTATCTTGAGCATCCTTCACTAAATCTACCCCCAAAGGTTTCACATTTCCAGCCTCAAAACATCCTATGGGTGATCTACATCCCCTCCCATAGAATCCCTCAAATGGTGTCATATCAATGCTGGAGTGATAACTATTATTATAGGAGAGTTCACGCAAAGGTAAGAACTTATCCCAATGCCCTCCAAAATCAATCACATATGCCCTCAACATGTCATCTAACACTTGAATAGCTTCTCTGACTGTCCGTCTATCTATGGATGGAAGGTTGTGCTAAAAGTGAGTTGTGTGACCAATTCATCATGCAATTTTTTCCAAAACTTGGATATGAATTAGGTATCACGGTCTGAGATGATAAAGAGGGGCACCCCATGCAACCTCACTATCTCTTTCACATAAACCTCAGTCAATTGTTCAACATTATAATATATTCTTATCGGAATAAAATGGGCTGACTTAGTCAATCTATCAACCACTACCCAAATAGAATCAAATTTCTCCAAAGTCTTGGGAAGACCAACAACAAAATCCATGGCTATTCTTTCCCACTTCTATTCTGAAATTGGCATTCTTTGAAGCAAACATGTAGGCCTTTGATGTTCATACTTCACTTGTTGACAATTTTGACACTTCACCACACACTCCGCTATGTCTTTCTTCATGCCCGGCCACCAATAAATTCGCTTCAGATCTTTATACATCTTGGTCACCCCTGAATGAATAAAATATAGCGAACCATGAGACTCTGCCAACAATTTCTCAATCAAGTCATCTACTCTAAGAACACATATTCTCCCTTTAAAATTGAGTACACCATCCGTATCAAGAGTGGTCTCTTGTGCCTTACTATGCGCAGTCTTCTTTCTAAGCTCCTCCAAATTCTCATCCTCAAATTGTTTTGCCTTGATCTCCTCAATGAAAGTGACCCTTATCTCAATACTAGCTAGCACCCCACCTCTTTCTGAGATGCCCAACTGTATGAACTTAGACTCTAAGGTATGAATTTCCTTATCCAAAGGTCACTTAGATACACTCAAGCAAGCTAAACTAGTCATACTCACCGTTTTTCGACTCAAAGCGTCTGCCACCACATTAGCCTTGCTCGGATGGTATTGAATGGTCACATCATAATCTTAAGTAACTTTATCCACCTTCCTTATCTTAAATTCAGATCTTTTTGAGTGAACACATGTTGCAAGCTACGATGATCAGTAAACACTTCAAACTTAACACCATAAAGGTAATGCAACCATATCTTAAGAGCAAGCACTACCACTGCCAACTCTAAATCATGGGTTGGATAATTCCTCTCATACTCCTTCAATTGATGCGAGGCATAGGTTATAACATTCTCATCCTGCATCAACATATCACCCAACCAGAATGAGAAGCATCATAATAAATAATAAAATCTTTACCTTCAATCGGTAATGCTAGAATAGGTGCGGTAGTCAAAAGAGTCTTGAGCTTTTGAAATCTCTCCTCACATTTTTCAGTCCATTTAAATAGTATCTCATTTTTGGTCAAGTTAGTCAAGTGCGTGGCAATAGAAGAAAACGTCTTCACAAATTAACGGTAATAGCTAGCGAGCCCTACAAAACTCCTAACTTCCATCACAGAGCTAGGCCTAACCCAATTCTTAACAGCTTCAATCTTTTTGGGAACTACCGTTACCCCTTATTTTAAAACTACATGCCCCAAAAATGCATATAGCTTTTGCTTCCCAAGAACACCCAAACACTATGAAGATGGTCGGTATGATCTTCCTCACTTTTTGAATAGACTAAAATATCGTCGATAAACACTATAACAAACGAATCCAGGAACGGTTTGAACACCCCATTCATCAAACTCAAGAAAGTTGTAAGCGCATTGGTCAAATCGAACGACATAACTAGGAATTCATAGTGCCCATAGTGAGTTCTAAATGCCGTCTAGGGCACATCCTCAGGCCTAATTTTCAATTTATGGTAACCAGATCTTAGATCAATCTTTGAGTAAACCGATGCACCTTGCAATTGGTCAAAAAGATCATCTATTTGAGGCAAAGGGTACTTGTTTCGAATAGTTACCCTATTCAATTGTCGGTAGTCTATACACATTCTCATACTACCATCATTTTTCTTAACAAACAAAACTTGAGCACCACATGGGGAAGCACTAGGATGAATAAGTCCCTTATCAAGAAGCTCTTGGATTTGAGCCTTAAGCTCTCTTAATTTTGTCGGAGCCATGCGATGTGGAGGGATAGAAATGGGATGTGTACCATGCTCTAAATCAATGCAAAAATCTATATCTCTATCCGGAGGCATTCCATGCAAATCATTAGGAAACACTTCTATAAATTCCAACACCACATGAATAGACCCAATGGATGGAGCCTCAATCTCAACATCCCTAATATGAGCCAAATAAGCCAAACAACCCTGCCCTATCAATTTCTTAGCCCGAATGGAGGATATGATCTTAGTTCGCTTAGGCTTGTACACCCCTTCCCAATCTAATTTTTCCCTTCTCGGAATTTCTAGAGTTACGGACTTAGTAGTACAATTAAGTATGTCATAATAGGGGGACAACCAAGTCATACCTAAGATTATGTCAAAGTCAGTCATATCCAAAATACCAAATCAGCCCAAGTCTGAAAATTCATAAACAAAATAGGACAAGCGTGATAGACATGGGTAATTTTGACTAACTCTCCAACTGGGGTGGAAACACGAATAGGGGCATTAAGAATGTCACAAATTATATCAAACTTTGAGGCAAATCGCACAGATACATAAGAATAAGTAGAACCCAAATCAAATAACACATTCGTCATTCGGTCACAGACAAGAATAGTACTTGTGATCACCGCGTCAGATGCCTCTGCTTTATTCTTGCCCAGAAAGGCATAACACTAAGCCCTATCATCTTGACGAACCACTTCCCTGCCTGGTTGCACATTACCTCTGCCTGCATTACCATTTCCTCTACCTCCACGGCCTCACTAATTACCTCCTCGCCCACCTTGTGGACGTCCTCTACAATTATTACCATTCCCCGTGGGTACCACTGCTCTAGACTACTATTGCGCGAAATCTAACACACGTGGGTGGGGACAATCTCTCCTCATATGCCCAGGTTCTCCACAGTTGTAACATGTATGATCAAAAGATAGCATATCACCCATCGAAGGCGAGACTCCCTGGCTATTTTGAAAATTATGAGATGGAGTTTTTGATTAACTACTTGTAGAGGTGGGCATAACGAACTGAATTGTCTTGGCTACAAGCGTTGGCCTTCCGAACCCCTTGGAATAAGAACCTTGTAAGTTACCCGAGTTCTTGGCCCTTTTCTCCCATGCCTTCGCTTGACCGTCTCGCCTCACCCCCTCCACTTTCTTAACATAGTCTATCACCTTATTAAAGCTTCTCCCTGCAAAAGTCATATGAACATATAATACTTGCAACTCAGAATGTAATACCCTAATAAATAACTGGATTCTCTCTTCCTCAATAGTCACCAATTGAGTAGCATATCTAGAAAAAACATGGAACTTGTCCTCATAAGCAGCTACAGTCATACCACCTTGCTCCAAAGCCATGAGCTCATCCTTCTTGCGACCCCTCAAAGTCCTAGGCATATACTTATCTAGAAACAGAGCATGAAATTGGGTCCAAGTAAGTGGAGGTAAAGTAGAAGATCTGCATTCCATATAAGCTCTCCACCACTGCTTAGACTCACCTTGAAGTTGGAAAGACACAAACTCAACCCCATGCTGATGAACAATACCTAGTTTATCAAACCACTCATAGCAATCCAGAATGAACTCGTAAGCATCCTCATTCTCAAAACCAAGAAATACAGGAGTCTTTAGCTACAGAAACTTAGTCAACATTTCATGCTTATTACCAGTCATAATAGAACCAGACAAGGGACGAAAGAAAGCATCATTACCTCCACTCCCACCCACCTTGGGCGCAATGCTAGTAATAGGAGGATTAGTAGGACCTTGAGTTTCTTGAGTAGAAGGAAGCACTCCATGACCAACCAATCCCTTTAGGAATGACATGATCTGTTGAGCTAACACTGGATCCAAAGAAGGAACACCTGTAGTCTCTGCCTGCACCTTTCCCTCTTGTCCCAAATTCTCAGCATCAACATTCTCCCCTATCTCTTCATGATACGCCTGAGGGTTCTCATTCATAGAAGAATTCTCAATATGAGATCCATTTCCAATAGGTGCTACTCTTCCACGACCTCTACCCCTAGCTCTTCCTCTACCCTTACCTCTATCGCGACCTCTCGCTGTTGATTCCATAATCAGAGCATTAACGGGAGCTACGGGACTAACGTCGTTGAATCTAGTATTAACCATCTGTATACATAAAAGTGAAGGAGGTTAGATACCAACTTGAATCGACAGATCCCAATTGGAATCAAGTTATAGCACGAAAGAGACAAGAGAAAACAAAGAGATTTCCTAAAGTCCTATAACCTCTCGAAGAAAAGTAAAGGTGTCCCCGTACCATTCCGCGAGACTCTACTATACTCATTTTGGTACATCGAGATCAAGCCACCTAGGCTCTGATACCAACTTTATCATGACCTAGACCGTCGTGATTGACACCCACACTAACTCTCCGGTGGGAGAACATCTACTACAACCCAAACCAAGAAACTAACCAAAACTAAGGCATTTAAGTATATTAAAGTAGAAACAATAGCTAAAAACAGAAGTTTCCATAAACTTCAACAAAAGATCTAATAACTAAAAATGTGGAAGAATTAACCTAAGGCCTGAAAGTTAATGTACCAAAACATTTAACAATGAATCAAGTTTAAACAAAAAGTGATATAACCCCATACTAAAGAACTAACTAAAACAAATGTCTAAGTCCGAAAATGGTGGACATAGAGGAAAGAGAATTCCATGGCAGCCTAGAAGAATTGGCTCACCCTTAAATTCGAACGATCACTAATTTCTTAAGCGAGGTCTGTCAATAGCAGCTTGAAGATTCCCTGAACTCACTAAAAAAAATAGCAACTGCAATATCAGTACACAACCATAATGTACTGGTAGTATCACGCGACTATCCCACTAGTGCAATATAAACAAGTCGAGACAACATTATAATCACATGCATATATATCAACATATACAGTATTATCAACTTTTACGAACAACGAATAACTTCACATTTATATCAAATCATTGGTCCTCTCATGGAACCAAAACTCGAACTGCTAGCATACCGGAATGTGGTATCCAATCCAATAATTATGACGGAACGTGGAAATTGATCCCATAGTTATGCCAGAATGTGGCAATCGATCCAAGTTAGTTATGCTGGAACGTAGCAATCGATCCAATCAACACACCACAATCACAAGTATATCATCATGGTCATACATTTAAGTCATGATTTCATAGAAATTATCATTCATCTATCTCATTTACAACAAGTGTGAACAACATTGCAGCATTCATACATATACAAGTATCATAATGAAGCAAGAACAAACATACATCACATAATCATAGAATCACAACCTTCATCTACCTCGAAACAAGCTTAAAACTCTAAGAAACTTGATCCTTCCCTTTTCGGATTCGTTCTGCTTGTTCTTGGTCTACAAACAATCAATATAATACGAGAATAAATAAACAATCACTAATTACCTAAATTACTAACAATTCTATGAACCCTAGATCATGCCCATGATCCCAATTATCCAATTTAGGATTGTTTCCACCATAAAATCTAATAACAAAACTCTCCCCCATTAATACACCCATTCTATTACGTTCTACGGATCGAAAAATGGCTTTGGGGAGTGAAAAACTTACCTTTAGCCACAAGAATGGTGAAAATGAGTAGGAGATGCATGGTGTTCGTTCCTTAGCTCTAAAAGTCAAAAAGTTTATAATGAAGTTGTTTAGGGTTTTATTAACAACTTTAATTCGTGTCGAGCCCGTCACAGCGACCATCACCCCGCTGTAGTGGCCCCGCCAGAGTGGCAAAACCCAGTGCCAATGCGGGTTATGCGAGACAGAGAGCTAATTCAAGAATTCCAAAATTCTCATTTCACAACACACCTCTAACCCACGACACTCAGAAAATATGTTTTACGCTAAGATCGATTTCGGGAGTTCTACTCGTCCGAACTCAATTTCGTAAAGTCGTACGGATTCCTTAACGAGTTATCTAACTACTCATGTTTCATAAATGATTCACCCGATTGTTACCAGATTTCCCTACACCTCAAAGACTCCGATTTCATCCAAATCTGGACAAGGTTAGGAAAAATTCAAATACTACGAAAAAGTTTTTCAGCCCTAAATTTTCCACATTGGCTTTTCTATAACGATGGAACCCAGTCATTACATTTCTTTTGGTTCTTTTCAATTAAGTAAAATACCAAGAAACATATTATATCATTCTACTATGGAAAGAGCACATTTATTAACTTATTATATCCCAAATGTGAAAGAGCATAATGTATATATTTTTTGGATATGGCCCCTCTCCAGTACAATTTCTCTCCATTTCCCCAAGTATATGTTTAGATGAGTGACACTTAGCTAATACAATTTGTTAAGAATAGATTAAGTTAACAAGCATCTTAACTATAATTTAAATATTAAATTTGGAAATGACTTTTTAATTATAGTATGCAATATCAATCTCCCCACATATTTTGATACTGATTAGCTAATTTCAAGTTGAGGAAATAGAGATCAAATGTAATAGAGATGAGTCAAATCCATCTTGCAGAGAATGAAAGAGTCAGAAACAGTCAAGGAATATTCTGACTGAGTGTTTGGTATTGTCAACAAGGTAAGATTACTAGGCACTGAATTTAAAGATACAAGAATTGTTGAAAAAGTTCTTGTTACAGTGCCCGAAAGATATGAAACATGTATAACTATCTTGAAAAACACACAAGATTTGTCCAAAATTACCTTGGTAGAATTGTTAAATTCTTTGCAGGCTCAGGAACAAGGGAGACTTATGAGGCAATATGGCATGGTTGAAGTAGCATTAGTAACCAACCACAAAACTCAAATCAAGGGTAAATTTTTGAAAAATTACCCACTTTGTCAGCATTGTGGAAAAAATGGACATCCTCCATATAAATATTGGAAAAGACCAGATGCACAGTGCAAGAACTGCAAACAACTTGGTCATGAAGCTATGATTTGTAAAAACAAATTTTAAAAAGATGAAACAGTTGCCCAAGTCACTACTGAAGAAGAAGAAGAAGACCACTTATTTGTGGCAACTTATTTTTCAACCAAAAAATCTGATTTTTGGATGATTGATAGTGGTTGTACAAACCACATGACATATGAAAGAAATTTGTTTAAAGAGTTCATTCCTATGGAAAATAAGAAAGTCAGAATTGGAATGGTGATTGTATTCGTGTAAAAGGAAAATGGTATGTTTCAATTAAAACAAATTCAGGTACAAAAATAATTTCAGATGTTCTTTAAGTGCCTGACATTGATAAAAGTTTGTTTAGTGTTGGTCAATTAATAGAAAAAAGATTTAAATTATTATTTGAAGACAAATATTGTCGAATCTTTGATTCTACTAAGCAAGAGATTTTACAAGTTGAAATGAGAGGTAAAAGCTTCTCATTTAATCCAACAGAAAATGCACACAGGCCTTGCAAGATAAAAGGATGAATTAACAAATTTGTTCACAAGGTCAATTTCAGATGAGACTACAGTCTACAATTCCTGATCCAAGAAGGAGTGTTGAGAATATGTCTCAGGATATTACAGAAATAAAACAGTTAGCTATTTTTAGGATTTTTAAATTATGCTATTAGAGTCCTATTTGACTTATATTTAGGAGTTAGTTCTTTTTATTTGTTATTTGAATTAAGCTGATAAGTTAGTATCTTATTTTTCTATTTTTAGTTAGGAAGCATATCTATAAATGCAACTCTCTGAATTATTAATAAAATAATTCCTTAGATAATACTGCAGTATTTTTTCTCTCAAAGTCTTTCTCTGTTATTTTTTTTTTATTTCTTTATTAAAAAACTAACATCATTGATAGACACTAGTTCCCTTTCTTTTGATTTGCTAATTCTAAAATAGGCTTTAGCGGTTCCAAAGGACTAATCTCTTTTAAAATAAATGAAAAACTTGTTCTGCATAATTTTTATTTATATGAATGTAAATACACGACGTGAGGAAAAAAAGACCTTACTAGTAATAATTTTGAAAGTTTAGTTTGACAAGGCTATACTAGGGGTTACGTACGAAGACCATAAATAGATTGATGTAAAAGTAATTATACGAATTTGGATAAGTAAATACATATAGTAAATAATTTTATCTTAAGGTATTAGGATCTCGTTTCATTCAATTATTAAGTCATTAAATCAGATACATTATTATTTTTCATAATATTAATATTATAATAATTGATAAATACTTTGTAAAATTAACTCGTGCACCCACTTTTTTTTGTTCTTTTTGATAAAGTAAAAGACAATAATAGCGTTACACTCATTATAGCGAGGAATACTTTTTGTAAAATTATCTGATGTGAGGCCAAAAATATATATTTTTAATCATTATTTGCCTCATATTTATTATTTATATTTGTCCCTTTTTAGCATTAATTTTATGAATTGTGTTAAATAGTGTATTTTATTTATAGGAGTAAATTGGTGTAAAGTTGAAAAAGTTTGAAGCTAAAACGAATTAAAGATGAAAGATTATAGAAGGAAATCAAGCAGACAACTTAATTGAATAAATTCAATATATAAATAATGTATAAAGAAAAAGGTGCAGCAAATAGCGAAATTGAAACAATCTTACTGCCACATGTCAGATTTTGAAGTTTGAGGCGGCGGAAGTTAAACGCACAAGGACACAATTTCACGCGTACTGGAATTCCGCTTGGTTTTGGTTTTCATTTTGTTTTGAACTCAATTATTTTATTTAGGGTTTTCTACATCTATAAATAGTCAATAGAAATAATTATTTTGGTAGATTAGACAGAGGGGAAGATCAAGGACATCAAGTATAAAGTTGTCAATATTTTTTAGGGTTCTTTTCTTCTTTTTCTTTTCTTAGAGATTAGTGGATAAAGCCCTTGTTTTGGGGCTGTAGCTACGAATGGATTGTTGATTATTAAAGGTTTTTTTAATTAATTCTTAATTGTCATTACAAGTTACTTCTATATTCTTATTTTAGTATTTTATGCTTGCGCACCATAAGATGAATATATTGTCTAATCTTAAAATCGAGAGAGGAGGGATTAGATAGACCAGATAATATAGAGAGCTCGGTACACCCTTTAGATTGAGGTGATTAGTGTTCAGGAGTGACGTCTAAACGAACACCTTGCTTGGTTACGAAATATAATGAAATATAACTGCTCACCAGTTAGTCTATTTATCCCCGCTCAACGATATAGTTAGATAGCTAACTGGGGTAGGCGACGAGAGGTGTGTAGCCCAACTCATATAATTAACCCTATAAACCAGTAACTTGACAACTGAAATTAGTTCTAAGGCGATAATATGATACATGAGATTCAATGCATGTTGCAGCCCTGAAATTTTCCAACCATTGTAAGTAATCTTATTATTTAATTCCTGCATTCTTTTCTTTTATAAATAGAAATAAAATACTTTTGACACTCTTAAATAAATAATTAGACAAGTATAATTTAGTAGAAACAGTTAATTGACAAGTCTTTTGGATTCGATAATCTGGTTCTTTTAAGAGCCACTATATTACTTGCGCGATCGCATACACTTGTGTGTGCAATTGGGAGCAACATTTTTAAAAATACTTATAAGTAAACTAATTTTAAAATGTCAAACTTTCTTTTCATTCAATAATTGAGCCATTAAATAAGATAAATAATCATTTTTATTAATATTCTTGTTATAATGATTTGTAAATATTTTGTAAAATTAACTCATGCACTCCACTCTCTTTTTGTATTTTTAATAAAATAAAATAATTTATATAATTTTTTGGGGGAATTTGGTGGTGGCCAAAGTTATTAAAATTCAGGAGACTACTAATTTGGTTGTAAAAGCTAGATCGATCAGAGAATGCTTGGAATATTGTAAAGATCAACGACTTACTAATATTATCATTGAATCAGATTCCATGGCCATGGTGCAGATATTAGAAGGAACATGGAAACCTACTTGGAGTGTGGTGTTGGAGGTGAATCATATATATAATAAGATTGAGGAGATTTGTATCAGCAAGAGTACAACAGTCCCTACGGGAAGGAAATACTCTTGCTGAATTTTTTGCTAGTATGATTTTTGATTTTTTAGGTGATTTTGTTTTATCAATCAAGTCCAAGATGTGCCAGCAGCACGAAGAAAGATTGTCAATAGATAAAATAGGTATACCTCATGCAAGAAGGCAAGTCTCGGATGCGATTTAATTTTTGTGTTTTCCATAGTTTTACTTGACACAAGTTGAATTTTCCTAGCAAAAACATAATTAACAGCAGTTGCAATCTAGTAAAAGCTCCAAAGTTAGAAGAATTTCTAATGATTTTTGTATTCGCACCTGGTGAGAGCTTTCGGGTATTATATATATCACATCAAAACTTTATAGCAACTAGGGGACAACACTGCTAAACTCACTTGCTTGCCATGAATAGCATAGTCTCAAGGTCAAGAACACTAGGTATAACTCTTTTGATGATAGATCTGATGGTATTATTAATTTCTTTTGAAATCCATCCCATTGATTAATCAAAAAAGGGGAAGAATTTATGTTTGTTGAAAACTACTTCAGTCTTTTTCCGTGGAAGTAAGAAATGCTTAAATCAAGAAAAATATAATATATAAATGATTGAAGGGGGCTAGAACCTGGGTATGAAGAAGCTGTAGGATCAATTTCTTAGTTGGCTGTGTTAAGAAGTTTCACATCGGTAAAGAGATGAAAATTTGATCTCCTTATATGGATTTGAACAAACCTTTCCTCATTAATTAGCTAGTTTTTGAGGTTGAGTAAGATCCAGGTACCATATTTTTGCATGGTATCAAAGTCATATCTATCTCAATTTGTTGTTCGCCGATATTGGACTCCAATTTAGAACTGTTCACCCTCCAGTTGAGGTTTGGACATGCGGAGGAGTATTAAGAAGTCCCACATCGGTAAAGGAATAGGAATTTGGTCTCCTTATATGGACTTGGACAAACATTTTCTCATGATCTAGGTTTTAAGGTTGAGTTAGGCCCCGATGCCATATCTTTACAGGTTGATCGGAGAAGACCGTCACAGATGAAGAGAAGAGCAAAGGAATTAAGGGGTCGAGATGTAGCTGTGCATCGGAATTGACACCGGTAGGAGAAGATCACTCAATATCAACAAGTGAGCGGATTTTTTTTTTTGGAGAAGAAGATAGAGCTGGACTTTGATTCAACATCTAATTTTGTTTCCTAATTCGTATATGGGCTATTTGTGCTCCTAAATTTTCCTTTTTTTATTTGCTTCTTGTAATTGAATTTATCCCTGCTCTTTTATTTATTTTATGGCCTATATGGGCCACTTTAAGTTTTCAAAAAATATTATAGCTTAATATTCATTAATATATATTTAATTATATCATATCAATTAAATATGAAAGAAAAACATTTATCGTGCCTGAAAAAAATAGTGTCATTTTTCTTTTGACAAAATCAAAAAGAAAAAAATGTTTCTCACGTTATGTAAATCCTAGTTCAAAATTTGACACTATATACTTCAATAATATCAAAATTACTATAGATTATTACATGAATTTGCTATTGTCGCAGTTGAATACATTATTTCTTATATACATATCCACACAACTATCGTAAATTATGCACTATAAAAAAGGATACCGGACACTTGTCTGAACACAAGAAAAACACAACACTGTATCAATCTTAGAAAAAAATAATTGAGAATATGTCTTCAATGGTTTTCGTTGAACCAGACTATCAAGACTATAAGTATTATTTCTAGATGGCTAGCAGAGTTGAGGCTGGAAGAGGTTAGGAAGACCCCACATAATTCGTTATAATGGTGATACTAGTCTTTATGTTTGGGTACTTAAACTTCCCTTACTAACTAAAGTCATTGACTAGATACCACTCTCAAATAAGCATGGCCATTCAACTTGATTCAACACCCGTTTAAACAGTACATTCATATAAAGCATATCAACATTTTGGTTTAAGACACTAGTGTTAACTTTATAAGTCCAACATATTTTGATAAACGACTCCTAACAATTATCTATACTCGTCGCAGGAAAGGAAATCAAAAAGAAAAGCAAGTCAAGCATGACCATAGGAAAGCCACGATTATAAGGGATCACAAATCAGATACGAGATATCGTCTAACAACTCAGCAAGGACAAACATATGCGGTCTAGCCAAGAATCAAGGGAACCATTAAGAGATCCAAGTCTAGCCGTCATCTGAGAAGATTATCCGTGATCTGAGAAAGATCAGTTCAAGAAGGAAGGAATAAATACCATCTGCAATTCAGCCAAGATTTAAGGAAGTCATCAAGAGAAGAATGGAGATTCAGATCAAATCAGGATTCGAGAAGATCTCTCAAGCAAGAAAAATCTGCTCATGCACATATCTAATATGGACATGAATCAACAGATCTCATCAATCAAGGAATCTCTCAATATCCTTGATTGAGATGAAATTCCCTTAGGTTCATTCCTTATCAGAGCAAGCAGCCGTGCAGTCCTCCCCTATATAAACATCCGTTAGTTTTAGTTGTGAAGTACGCACTTCACTTAAACTTGTACGATTATTTTCTATTATCTTTCATAAAAGCATTGTATTTTTTAGAGTATACAACTGAAAAAGAAAAGAAAAAGAAAGATTTGAGTGTAGGTTATACATGTAGAGGTTGTGTCAAAATAGAAGTTCTGATCATATGAGATAGGGAACTTAGCCAACATACGGTGTAATACCTCAAGTTCTCAGCAGCTCTTAAGGAAACCTAAGGGGACTGGACGTAGGCACCACACCAGTGTTCCGAACTAGTATAAAACATCTTGTGTCAATTTAATTTCTGTACTTACTCATATTTTATATTGTGATACTACCTGTAGGTGAGTCGACTAGTTCATCAAGAAAGTCGACTAAATAATTTTTAATTCACCCTCCCTCTTGATTTTCAATTGGTATCAGGGCTGATCTCACTAGTAAAGTGTTTACCACACATGAGCAAAGATTCAATGGGACACTATTAGATTCCTGGTGCTCTACTTCAAGATGGACATTCCTCAACTCGACCACCATATTTCAACGGCCAACATTAATCCCATTGAAAATATAGATTTAGAATCTTTGTTTCTTCAAATGACCATCAAGCATGGATTGTGATCAATAAGGGTCCAAATCCTATTCCTAGACCGAAAAAGATGGCACTGAGAAGCCATTTGATCCTGAATCTTTTGATATCACAAAAGAAGCAACAAGAGGTAATTAAACTAATGCTAGAGCTATAAGTTTATTATACTGTGCAGTGAGTGGAGCTGAATATGACAAGATATCAACATGTGAAACTGCAAAAGAAATGTGGGACAAACTAGAAACTTATGAAGGAACCACCAAGGTAAAATAAGCTCAGATTAGTTCACTAGTCAATGAATATGAATGGTTCAAAATGGATGAAAATCAAAATGTAGAAGACATGTTCTCGAGATTCAGTAAAATTTTATGCGAACTCAAATCTCTTGGAATGGTGTACTCAAATGGATTACAAAGTTAGAAAGCTTGTTAGAAGTCTTCCTAAAGCTTGGGAGACTAAAGCTGGTATCTTTGAAGATGAATATCTATAGAAAATGACATACGATGAACTTCGAGGCAACTTGATGGACTATGAACAAAACCATATTAACAGGTACAACAAAGATGATAAAAAGAAAACTGTGGCCTTTACAATCGAGATATCTGAAATTGGAGAAGAAGTTGAGGATTATCAAGACGAAGGAATGACTCTCATAAATCGAGGAGTGAGGCAAATGCTTAGACAAAGAAGATAGAGACCCCAACATGAATTCAAGAACAATGAATTCAAAATAAATGATGATCACTGCTAATACTGTGGAAAACTAGGACATATCAAACAAAACTACCTAGAACAGAGAAGGAGAAACAATCGACGAAATAAAGATCCAAAAAGTCTCGGAGCCAGGGATCAAGAAGAAACAACCGATGATGATCATGATGAAACTGCCAACATATGCTTCTTGGCACTAGGTGAAACAAGGGAGGTAAGATCTTTTAATTATCCTATTCTTGTTGAAGCAAGTCAGATTGAAGTCGACTTAATAATAGAATAACATGAGGAAGTAAGAATGCAACTGAATAGTATCAAGAAATCTCCTAGTCATAGTTCTGTCAGATCTAACAAAACTACTTTCAACAGGAGAAGATCACCTAATCACAGTTCCAACAGATCCAATAGATCTATTTCTAACTCTCACTCTCCTGAATCTTCTGTTAAAATTACTTGCTTTACTTGTAGTGATCTTGGTCACAAATCTTTTAACTGTAGAAAATATTCTTCTAGAAAGTGGATTTAGAGACCAAAAGTTACTAATCATCAAGGACCCTAAAATACTTGGGTACTTAAAAGAAACTAATCTTTTTTTCTTGCAGGAGCAGTCTAAGAAAACCTACAAAAAGGGAATGTGGGTACTTGACAGTGGATGCTCCAGACACATGTGCGAAAAGAAAGAAAACATCAAAACTATAAAAAAGATTGGAGGTTTTGTAAGATTTGAGGACAATGATAAAGGAGAAGTAACATGAGTAGGAAATATTACTCTCTGTTCATGATGTGATCTAGTTGAAGTGTATTTAGTTGAAGGACTCAAGCACAACCTACTTAGCATTAGTCAACTATGTGATGCCGGATTTCAAGTCGCCTTCAACACATCAAGTTGCATCATCAAATATCCTGATAAAAAGCTCTATCTCATTGGAGATCGAGTAAACAATATATATGTTTTAAATAATGTTGATTTCCCTTCTCTTACTTGTCTTACTGCAGTCACAAGTGATCCTTGGTTATGGCATCGAAAGCTTGGACACACAAGCATACATGCTCTTGCAAAACTATCTAAACTTGAACTAGTCATTGGCTTACCAAAATTAAATTTCGATAAAAACCACATCTGTGATGCATGTCAATTGGGTATGTTAACTAAATCATCCTTCAAAGGAAAAGATATTATAAATACGTCTAAACCCCTTCAGCTTCTTCATATGGACCTTTTCGGTCCAACTCGAACTGCTAGCATTGGAGGTAAAAGCTATGCTTTCGTAATTGTTGTTGACTTTTCAAGGTTTATATGGGTAATTTTTGTCACTCACAAAAATGAGGCTTTTGCTAATGTTGAAGTGTTTTGTAGAAAAGTTCAAAGAGAAGTAGGTTATTTCATTACAACTAATCATAGTGATCATGGTGGCGAATTTGAAAATTAAGCCTTTGAAAATTTCACTGCTCAAAATGGGTTCACTCAAAACTTCTCTTCAGCCAGATCATCTCAGCAAAATGGAGTGGTGAAAAGGAAAAATCATTCATTACATGATACAACAAGATCCATGCTGCTAGATGAATCTTCCTGATCATTTTTGGGCAGAAGTTGTAAGTACCGTTTTTCATATTCTCAATAGGTGTCTCATCAGACCTATACTAAAGAAGACTCCTTATGAACTCTGGAGAGGAAAGAAACCAAACATTAGCTACTTTCATCCTTTTGGCTGTAAATGTTTCATCCATAATAATGGTAAGAACAATCTTGGTAAGTTCGACCCAAGAAGTGATGAAGGTATTTTCTTGGGCTATGCACCTTTTAGCAAGGCTTTTTGAGTTTTAAATAAAAGAACTTTAAGTGTCGAAGAATCTGTTCATGTAGTATTTGATGACACTAACCCAAAAGTACACGAAATTGAAGCTGGTGACGATGAAATTACTTCTGTCAAACCAACTGCAGATACCTCAAAGGTCACTCTTGAACCTAACACTGACGAGTCAGTTACTACAGAGGTGGAGTCGACTACCCCAGCCAAAAAAGTCAACATACCTAGAGAATAGAGACATAATTCCAGCTACCCTGAGAATTTCATTCTTGGAAAACCTGATGACAAAATCCAAACAAGGTCTTCACTCAGAAAACAAGCTTTTGTGGCTCTTGTATCTCAAATGGAACCCAAACAAATAAATGAAGCTATGGAAGATGAGCCATGGATACAAGCAATGAAGAAGAACTTGATCAATTCGAACTAAATCAAGTGTGGAATCTCATCGGAAGTGTAACACCCCGTAACTAGAAAGAAGTTAAAAATTGGAAATAGCCTTTTTTGGAAAGAATATAAAAATCTGGAAAATTTGTTAAGCATGTTAAGTTGGGTTTTTGGTCAACTTCAAATGACCATAACTCATGGCTCAGGATGATTTAGGTGTGTTTTCAGATATCGTAGGAAAGATCTTGGAATAATCTTTCCAACGCCGCATAGTTTGCGCGTTTCCGAGTTTGTATGAGTGAGATATACCCATTTTTATGAGTATGCTTTGAAGTTAATAATAATGATTATTTTTATGGAAAAAAAAACGTTTTTATTTATCTTTTTAATTTTTTTAAATTTTTCCTATTTTCTTTATCTTGTATTTAAATTGAGTCAATACACATAATATTTTTGCGTTGTATTTAAGCTTTCTTTCCTTCAGTTTTGTTTACCATCAATCAATATTTTTTTCTCTTTTTTCTATTGATTCTATTAATTCCTTTTAATTTCTTTGCCTTTTCTTTTGGTTTGATTTCAAATTTAATTTCAATTTTTATGTATTTATAATAAGTTTATTTTGAATGGATATAAAAATAAGTGAAGAAAATCAAATAAAACATAAAAGAAACTGAAAAGTCAAGTGTGCTTCAGTTTCGGTGAAGAGCATTCCAAATTTGCATATTGAAACTCTAAAACACGGCAGCCTTTTTGCCAACACATGGGGTCGCTGATAATGACAAATGATGGAGAATTTTATGATTAAAATCCTATCCATAAGTGTAGTAAATTGAGACTTCTTAAGGTCTTGAATTTGAGTTCTCATCATGTGGTTATTTTGTCGTCAATTACATTGAAACCACAAATTCACTTGAAGTACCTCACAGTTCTCACATATAATTTCGATTTTGTTTTGGAATCACATTTGCTGCATCTTGAAACTTTAATTGTGGACGGTCTATTTAATTGTATGGTGTTACCGACAATATTTTGGAAAATTTAAAATTAAGGCATGTTGTTGTTGCTTTGGAAAAAATTGATTTGGAAAATAATGAGTAGGAGATCTTTGAAAAATCCTATATATTGGAAAATTTGATGATATTAAGGATAGTTAAATGGATGATGTTGATAGGGTGGATGTGCTATTACACAGCTATCCTAATCTTCAAAAATTTGACATCTCTTTTTGGCTTGAGTATGATTTTCCAAAGATTTCTCAAACGGGAGAGTCTTACTTAGCTCCAAATACTGTCTTTCTTTTTCCGGTCTCATATTTCTATTCGGGTTTCAGTTGCCTTCAAGTTTTAAGAAGCTGGTACTAAGAAGGATTCATATAGAAACCATGATTTCTTTCAATGCGGAACTACAAGCCTGGAGTATCTTTAATTATGGGATTCACGATTTAATCAATCCAAGGAGTGGTGCTTTAGAGATATCACGTTCCATAAACTTAAGTTCTTGAAAATGTGGTACTTACCTATATCAAGGTGGGTTTCCTTGGATGAATCCTTTCCCCAGCTCGAAACACTTGTTATAAGCTGGTTTGACAATCTCGAAGATACCCCCCTTAGCTTTCCAAATATTCCAACACTGAAAAAAATAAACTTAATCAGGTGCTACAACAAATATCTGGAGGCTTCAGCTTTGAAATCAACGAAGAAGTCGAAATAATTGAAGGATGTGACCGTATAGACCTCATTATTTGAGTAAAGTCGAAACAAACACCTATGTGATTCTTTTGGGCATCTAATGGTATTATTTTAGTTATTTGCAATCGAAATGTCCATCCTCTTATATTGTAACACTAGTATTGTTTGCTTAGTTTATTTTGATTGATCAACTCTTTTTCTGTATGTTTTAGATGATGGAGACAAATATAGATATAATGCATAAGAACTCCCTAAACTATGATTGAAATTTCAGCGATACACCTTAACTTAACTAGGGTCTTATTACCACCAAACTCAATTTTTCTGTATTTTCGTGCACCTTTAAAAGCTGATGTGGCACCTTCAACCGGTATGTTTGTTGTGTTTGTACAACAAGCGCCTGCCACGTGTATAATAATTATTTTTTAAAAATAAATTTTAACTTTTTAAAAACAAAATTATTAATGTTTTTAAAATCTTCTTATTTTCTTTATCTTTCATTTAAATTAAGTCAATAAGCATAATATTTTTGCCCTTTATTTAAACTTTTTGTCCTTCATTTTTTCTTACCTACAAGCTTTGTTTGTTTTCTCTTTTTTCTATTGATTTTATTTATTTCTTTTATTTTCTTTACCTTTTTTTTATTTGATTTCAAATTTAATTTCAAATGTAGTGTATCTAAAATAAGTTGATTTCGAACAGATATCAAAATAAGTGAAGATAATCTAATAAAACATAAAAAATCGAAAAGTCAACTGAGCTTGTCGCGACCCGACTTTTGTGGTCATGATGTCACCAACTACACCCCACCAGCAGGTAAGCCTAACTCTTAGCCCAGAGCCATAAGAAATGAACTATCAAGCGGAAGCCAATAACAAGAAGTAAGACCTTAGAACAAAGCAGAGAAAGGATAATTAGCAAAACCATACAGAAACCATCCCAAGACCTTGTATCAGTTAGTAGTTGAGTATCTAATCTCAAATAGGAGTACAAGTCTTTCACAAATACAAGACAAGTACAGTCTATATCTTAATACAACATAAAGACTAAGGCCAGGAAAACTTGATAGAAACTAGTAGCTCCAGATGGCAAGAGCTCACCCTAATATCTGGAACCCCAAGCTGCTCCGCACCACTCCAATTTAATGGAAATAGCTCAAGTCCATTCTACAGGGGGTAGAAATGTAGTATGAGTACCAAAATGGTACTCAATAGGCAATGGCCGACTAATCTCAAAAGATAACACAAGCATAAATAACAAGTAATAAGAAAGCATAGCACAAGTAACTAAACATGAGATACTAAAGTAGACAGAGAATAAAGAATAGAAACAAGAAATAAGGTGTAAAAATCTGAGTCAAGAACGTAGCTGGATTGCAAGACAACAACCAGATCGCATGCAACTAAGATACACAGTCAACTACCAGTGTAAAGAGGACCCACAACTACAATTCTAAAGTCAAAACCTCCTAGGTAACAATAAAAATAGCAGAGAATAAAGTATAGTCAAATAATAACCTAACAAGACCCTCATAAGCTCAAAAGGTACAAACAACAAACATAACCCAACCACCCCCATAAACCGGAGGGTACAAACAACAAACAAGTATACTAATAGGCAATGCATATGAATGTCAAGTGAGCAGTAGAATAACCAGTGACCATCCAAAATCATAGCCATAGGACTCCAGTCAACTTTCAGCCTAGCTAGCAAGAGTGATAAATCAATCCTGACTGCCCAGCCACTTAGTCCACTAAAATGATCAGACCATCCTTACATATGTTTTGACACTAAAATGCAAACAATTGGAAATGGACCCAAAATTGAGTTAAAACGGGAATATGAGACCCGCTTCAGAAATATCATAATTGACTCCATCAAAATGTCCTAATCGACTAAGCGATCTTGTTTCCTGAAATAGGGTTCAATTCCATGTCTGGAACAACCTGAACCATCTCATGCAATAAAACACAACTTGAAGAAAACCAAAAGACAGTTGGCAGCCCCTTCAAGGATGAATATACCTTGAAAAGAGAGGCCCTGACACCTCCCAAACACCCCAACAGTATCCATGATCAACACTACCCTCCAGCACTTTGAATCATTTCAATCGGAGCTCCCAAGCTCAAGCAATCACATTTTGAAGAATAAGAGCTAAAGCTGAAATTTTGGGATTTAAATACCCGAAATCGGTTGCTAAATGAACACTCTAGTCGCTAAAAGTATGATATCTAGTCACTAAAATCTTGCACCATATATCAAGATTTTAGTTGGCTTGCTCAAACTCCACATTCTCCGACGGGGTGCTCAGGATTCATTCAGAACCTTGTGCGTGCAAACAAAATATGCTACACCATCGAATTTGGCATTACAGACCCAATGAAACAACCAAAAGTTCCATCTGTGGTCGTTTTGATGAAAAAGTAATGGTCCCACACCCAAGGTCTTAGGGATATCCATTGCACTTATCCTCAACTAATGGTAATTGAACATTAGATCAACATTTGAAAACACTGCACATGCGCATTGTATTCTTCTCGTCACTTTATTCAGCTGCCTATCATCAATACGCATGCCCATTGTACTAACCTTCTTCTTCACAAACAGTACGGGAATCCCTAACCCAAGAGATCCTGAAGCTAAACACTGAGCTTTTTGAGCTCTACATGAGCCCTCCAATATGTCAGAATAGAAATAGGCCTAGTACCCAGCTCAAGCTCAATAAAAAATTTAATATCACGCTTTGGGGCAGGTAGGTAAATCGATAGGAAACTAGTCAACAAAGTCATGGACAATTGGAACTGACTCAACTGGAGGGAGTTCCCTACTAACGTCAAGCACATAAACCAAATATGATAAGCATCCGATAGATACTATCCTCCTAGCCTAAACAAAAGAGATAACTCCAACCAGTGTGCTACAAAAGGAGCCCTGCCACTCAACTAGGGGAATACAAGGCATGTATAAAGTAACGGTCTTATAGAAGCAATCTAAGCCCATAGTAGGGGGATAACCAGTTTGTACCCAGAATCACATCGAGATCAAGTATGTCAAGTAGAATAAGGTCATCTTGGGTGTCACACCCCTATTTAGTAACTAAGCAAGACAGAAACACCAAATTCAGTACTAAAATCTCTTTAACGAGGGTCAACACACACAAAAACACTGCCATAAGCTTAGAACTCATACCCACATAAGAAGCATAATAAATAGACATGTAAGAGTAGGTAGAGCCCATATCAAATAAAGTCTAGGTAGGCTGATTACATAAAAGAATCATACATGTTATCACATCATCCGATGCTTGAACCTCTACCTTCACGGATGTTATCACTACATCCGATGTCCGCCTCTGCCCTGACCATCATTCCTACCACTGAAACTGCCTCCTTGAATATCTCGATGTCCACAACGATTTTCTCGGACCCTACTTTAAGGTGCTACTGGTAGAGATGGTAGAGCAATGAAGTTGCTTGAGCCTCTACCTTCACTTCTCTACAAAAAATGGCCCTATCCGCCTTTGCCCTGACCATCATTCCTACCATCGAAACTACCTCTTTGAATATCCCGATGTCTACCACAATGATTTTGACCTTGACCTCGGCCCCTACTTTAAGGTGCTACTGGTAGAGATGGTAGAGCAATGAAGCTGCTTGTGGAGTGTGAGAAATCCACCTATGCAAAGGAAAATCCCTATCCTAGTAATCCAACTCCCCATAATCCAAACACCTTGGAGATGATCTACTCTCAAAAGAGTGGCCACTACGGCCTAAAGGACAAGATTCGGACCCATGACTCTGACTATAGACAACCTCACTCCGGCTAAACTAGTCACTCTCTAAGTCTGCAATGAGGCCTGAATAGGCTGACTAGGTTGTATCTGCTGAAATAGTTGTTTGGTCTAATCATGTGTGTCTCTTGACCTAGAACAAGACCCACTATGGCTACCCTCGTATCAACCATTCTTATCGCTAGCCCCTTGTGCCTCGCAATAGAGTTTCTCAATAGTGCGGGTGTGATCTACAATATCCACGAAGGAATGACTAGCAGCTGAAGCCTCCACCCATAGAGAAAGCATCAAACTCTCTCCTTCACTTTGGGTAGAATCGTAGTGGTATAGTGGGAGAGCTCGTAGAACGTTGCCTTATAATTTGGTAAAGCCATGGAGCCCTACTCCAACCTAAAAAACTGATCTCAGGGGTTATCTCTAACACTGCAAGGGATGAACTTGCCAAGAAGGCCTCAAATAACTCAGTCCAAGTGACCGAAGGAGACCCAACCTTCCTAGTCTAAATGAAGGTACATAACTATTAGCAGGCTGGCCCATTTAACTGATAAACATTGAACTTGGTTCCTCTCGACTCCATAAGTCCCAATGTATAAAGTATCTTCCAGCAAGTAGTAAGAAACTCATCGGCATCCTCACCCACAACCCCAAAAAACCATAGAGGTGAGAGCCAAAGAAACACTCAGAGCATCTTTTTCTTCTCTAGTTGTATAGCTCCAACCACAATCATGAATTGGGCACCCCCAGGTTCTACCTGGGCATGAAGTGCCTCTACTGCATGATGATTTTGCTTACCTAGTGCGGGTGCTTGTTGAACTTCAACTGCAGTTGGGGCGTTCTACATGTTCCCGAGCACCATCAGAAGCTAAGTAATGGTTTCCTGAAGATTTGGAGCCATAGTAAGTTAGGTGGTGGTGGCTGGTCTTGGCCCCACTGGCTAATCTGAACCCGATCCATTGAAGTGTCCACGACTGGCCCTAGACCCCTATCTTTATCTAGGGGTAGTGAAACACCCTTACCAGGTAGGGGAGGTTGACCCCAACATCGTCACGTGGCTCGTGCGAACCATGTTATGAAAATAGTGAAACAAGTGAGATTTCATGAAACCAATAACATATACGCTGAACAAAAGCAACATAAAAAAGGGAAATTCCTAAATACAAATTGTAGCCTCCCAAAGATAGTATAAAATGTCACTGCACCGATCCTTAGGACTCCACTAGGTATTAGCTCTTTACAAGTGAGATTGGCAAACCCTGGCCTCTAATACCAACTCTTTACGGCCTAATTCCTCGAATCATAATGGCACCTACTATAACTCACCAGTAGGTAAGCCAACCTATACCCAAAACGACAAGTAATAAGTATAGGGGTAGAACCAAACATAATTAACATTAAACAATAAAATAAGCTAGAAGAGAAAGTAAGCAAAAATCTATATACAGAAGAATCCCTCTAATAACCTTGAAGCCATGAGTAGAGAGCTATCTAAAATGAAAGTACAAGTCCCAAAATTGGACCATAACCAAGTCATCTTAGGTAAAAGACTAGCTAAATATAAATATAGAAGGGGACAGGGTGATCTAGGATGCCAAGTGCTCACCCACATCTATAATCTCAAAAGTTGTTGAAGATGGCACAAGCAATCAACGCTTGTATCTGTAACTATGACCTGCATGACAAAATAGGCGTAGAGTGTGGCATGAGTACCAAAGCAAAGGTACTCAGTAGGCATCATAGGCTGATAGAGCAAGAAAGGTAAAGACAGTATGAAAAGATAGAATCTAGAAAAAAATCTGAAGTCAAAGTTGGTATGAAAGAATTCACACGAGCATACAAACATTAAATATATTTACAACAAAACTAAATATAACTAGACCCTATAAGCCCAGAAGGTGCACTCATGTGTAAGTTTAAATAAAACCTAAACGAGCCAGCCTATAAGCTCAATAGGTACATATAATAGCTAAGTGTAGCGAGAGAAAAGTACCACGAAGTGAAAGTCAGGCTCCTAACCCAAGTAAGAACAATATATAATAAGCCATTCAACTCCCAGTCCAACTAGCAAGAGTGATAATCAATCTTGGCGGCCTATCCAGCCAGCCTACTCCTAGCCTAGCCAAGCTAGCAAGAGTGACCTAGGGGCATGCCGATTCCCAAGAGAATCTCATATATCAAAGCCGCCTAGCCAATCAGTCCATTCATAGAGGCGTAAGCCTCACAACTAGCAATTGTGACCCCGGGGCGTGTCAACTTCAAAGAGGATCTCATATATCAATACAAAGTCACTGTGGAATGACGTCTATTCAAGAAAACCCAAAGAAGGCTCCAAGTCTAAAAAATCTACTTCCAAGTCGTAGCAAAAACATAAAACCTCCAGTAACAAATCGAAGCTAGAGAGATAGGGGAAGAAGGGACAAAAGGTCTATAAATCTCAAAATCACCTAAACCAAGACTCATACTATCAAACCCAAGTATGCTACTCCGTTTTGTAAGGATCTAATAGAGAAAAGGCTACAAGGATCACAAGTATAAGCCAACACTAGTCTAACTCTATACTAAAGACGAACATGTTCATTACCAATAAAATAACTCAATTAAAACACAACAGCATGCAACAATCATATAAATCCCAACTAGTATGGTACTGATCCTGAAACAATGGCAATCAATCCTAAAACAAGTTATCTAAGATGAGAAATAAAAATAACTAGGTACCCATCCCCAATTTACTTTAATTAATATGCATTTATGCATTCAAGCTTAGTCTAAATAGAAAGGAAGTTGTAGCCTAATGGTAGGTCGATCGCATGCTCCAAATAAAAAGGCTGGATCTTTTCCTTTCTAAATGACCTCTAAACATTGTTACACTATAAAAATTAGGATCACAATATCAGTACAATCGTTTAAAGACTAAAAAAACATAAAATAGAAAGTCAACAATTTTGGGTCAAATGGGAATTGGGAGACCCATGTTGGAATTTGAAGAATTTACTCCTTCAAGAGGTCCTAATCAATGCTCTGAACTTAAGTTCTAATAAGGAACACAATTTGGGGCTCGAAAAAGCCAAAATGAACAACATGCAATAACAATCAATTTAAGCTCAAATAAAGGACTTAGACAGCAGCTTCTAAGTCAAATTCACTACAAATAATGAGCCCTCAATAACTTTCAAACACTTTATTTCATAGCCTCGAGAATTCAAGATGTGAAGTACTTTGAATCACCAAATTTTGATCTTTAATGAATACATTATCGCTTTTTGAGCCTTTGATCCTAAGTTGTCATCGCGACTGGTCCTAAATGAGTACACTCTATTCTTGCTGAATGTGGAGGAGCTTCCACGAATTCAAAACTAGCGATCGTGGTGAGGGCCCCGAAATTCCAGTCAAAAGGGAATTAGGCCTCTGTGATTGCGGCAGGGAATCCCACGAATGCAAGCATCGTGAATGCAGTATGATCCCTGCAAATACAATCACCAAGTTGTCTGGCCTCCATGAACACACAATGGGGCCTCGAACGTGAAGGCAATTTTAGCCTGCAACAGCTGATGCATATCAACTGGTTTTTGACTCGTTGAAAATCTTCGAAGAGGCGTTTGGAATTAGTTCGTAACCTCTGCATGCAATCGAGATAAGTTACCTGACAAAATTTGATATTTTAGACTCAATGGAGCAGTCAAAATTTCCATATAAGGTTCTCTTGACAAAAAGTGGGTCCCATCCCCAAACTCCATTCTAAGTTAAAATTGATAAGAGGGCTCAAAATCAGCCCGAAATCCTGATGATCCAAAAGAAGGATCGTTCTAGACCAAACTCTACATTCTTCAGCTAACTGCACTGAGTGAACTCTCATATGAGCTTGTTTACTTAAAATGTTAACTAAAGTAAAACCCTTAGGCCTTAACTTGTAAGTTAAAATGCCTAATTGCACAAACTGGTATTAAAAGCCTCGAGAGTCATGTCAACCATGCTGCTAGCCTATAATTACCCTTTCAAAGCTTATTGAATCATCAGAATTTAATTCTGAGGTCATCTTTATGAAATTTTGATCAAAATAACCGTTCAAGGTTCAAAACCTCCAAAATGCAAAAAACGCATAAAAACAAAATAAACGACCGCGTGATCGAACAGTCAGTTCTAGCAAGTCATTAATAACTTGGGGTTGCTAAAGAACGATCTTAACAGTGAACTGAAGGCATGCACATAGAAATTACCTAGAGGGTCATTACATTTAATATAGTTTTTGAGATTTAGTTCATTGTTAGAAGATCCTCATTTAACATATTATGTATGTATGTGTTTAGTCTTCCGCTAATTAGTCAGCCAGTCTAAGGGTTTGCTTGGGAGGCATAAATCATTTCTGAGTGTCGGCCACGTCTAGAGTGTAGGCTTGGGGTGTGACACCTTGATGGCCAAATTTTGGGTGAAGATATAGATGACCAATTTTTTTGAAGCGCTAAAGATGATGAAAAAAAGTGTTATTGAAGAGCTAGAAAGGAAATCTAGTTGTGAATCCTATTGTAGTGTCGAGGCTTCACAGGAAATTGATGATCAACTCATCACTCACTCAAATAAAGAGATTTATACTGATGAAATATCTTTGTGTTATAGAGTTGCGTAAGAAGGAGAAAGTTCAAAAATCTTGATCCTTGGAGTTTCAAGCTCAACCATCACAAATGTTTGTCTGGATAATATAATTGTTGAGAATTTAATAAAAAGGGGTACTCAAGAACACAACAACATGAAACTTGGCAATGATATGGCTCACTTGGTTTGTGAAGGCACAAAGTAAACATGGTGATTGGTACATTACAGAAATAAACAGTTTTTTAAAACATATTTATATTTCTTTTCAGGACCAATCAATAAAAGAAAAACTTCATCACTTGATGAAGTAAGAGCAGTCAGAAGAAAACACTTCAAATCTTCACCAAAGAATGATTCATAGTTTTATTTGAGTTCTCGCCCCGACAAGCTTGGGGTAGCTTCAAAATATAACTTTAAGGTGGATTGTGAAAAATATCCTAAGTAGATTTTTTGGAAGAACAAAAAACTTGGTTTTTTAGTCAAGTTTCTAGAATAGTCTAGTGTGGTCATTTGGTTAAGCATTTTGTTGAAATATCTAGATTTTCTAGAGTAGAAAATAAGCATACTAGAATTTACTTGTTGAGGTATCTAGAAAAAATATCTAGAACCATTCGTAGGCAAGTATAAATAAGGGCCGTCTTGTACATTTGTATTCAATTCAAAACAAAGAAAAATCAAAGCAATTCAAGAGTCTTCTTCCATAACAAATGTAACGACCCGAGAGCACCCCCTAGTCGTTACTGGCGTATTCAACCTCAAAGAGGTCTTATACAAGCCCTTAGCATTCATCATAACTTGCATCATAGAATAAAATAACGGAAAATTTAAAACTTTTACTTTGGAAGTTCAACTTCACTTCATATACGAAAAACATAATCTAACTTCGTCACAATAATGCACCATCTAGACATAGAAGGATCGAAAATGGGACTTAGCCCTTACATTAATAAGAGGTCTTGAAATAGGAAAGTACAAAAATGTCTTTCAACATAAGCAAAGAGCTAAACATAGAAGCTAGATCATAGGGTCTTGTCCTCGGACTTGAGGACTCACCAACTTGGAGAAGCAACTCCAAGTGTCTTGAGAAGTAAGCTTGAATCCTCAACGGACCGAACCTAAATGTTTGGGGAAAAGGGAGAAAATATGGGTTAGTACAACACACGTACTAAGTATGGCTACTATGCATAAAAACCATTGAAACATGCATAAAAGGACATTTAGTCAAAACATACTTTTTATCAAGTAAATCCAATATGCACACAAAGTAAGCATCATAGTCAAACCCAAAATAATATCATCCCAACATGTAGACAACCCAAGCAATACTAGTGTAATACAAACAATAGAACCCCATAACCCTATTCAAAGCCAAGTATTACATTAAGAAAACTACTTCATGCATACATAAGATCGTATTTCATCATAACTTCCCATATTCATAATGATCATACATAACATAGCTTCAACATACATAAGTCATAATCATCATAATCATAAGAGAACATTACTACAACCATCTCTTAGGATCCCACTAGTGCAATGTGCAAGAGAAGTCCCATACCCTCCCTTACACTATGTAGAAACCCTTAAGAAAGCCTTAGTAAGAGTTCACACCTTTCATACCTTCATTTACTTTTAGATTAGGTAAATATTGCAATAACCGACATAGACCACGAGAGCTACATGGAATCCGGTGTTCTACTCCCACATCGAAAAGAGAGGGTTAACACTTGCCTAAGGTGTAACCATTCGTACATAGCTATCTAGGTGGATCCACTAACCTAGAGTCCTATGTGGGCACATAGTTAAGGGTCAAAGAGATTGCTTCTAGAAACCCTAACTTACTAAACGTGGGGGTTTCCATCTCATGAGACAACACATACCGTGGGTAATCCGAACTTGCTAAACGTGAGAAAAACCATGTGGGGAGCCGAACTTACTAAACGTGAGACCCCCATCTCATTTACATGCCCTTTCGGTGCTAAGCATCTAATTCCCTTTTGTAATCATCTTTAGTCATCACATAAGTTCACATTAGCCTTTACTAGACTCTTATGTAGACATTTTACCATAATAGCTCATATGTGTTCATAAGTGAGTAACAATCCTTTCATTTTAGAAACACTTAGCAAGTGAGTAAACCTTTCACTTACATTACACTATAATCATGAGAACTACCTTTCAATCATAGAGCCATCATACCATAACATACATATATACTTCATAGCTAATTCAAGTGTAGAGGGTTAAGGATGAGGAAACTAGGTCATCACACCACAACAACACATTAGGTATAGCATTATTATAATCTAAGTAATTCACCAGTCATACTTTAGTTCAAAGAAAAACCAACCTTCATACCTTCTTGCCCTTCATGGGACATCCATACTTCAATTACCAAATAATTCATAACCAATACATAATACAAGGTAATTCATGAAGTAATAACATAATCAACATCAATATAATCAATTGACATATTCCCTTCATAGCTTTCAAGGCTTCATTCAAAGACTCAACCCTAATTTCATAAAAATTATACATAACCTAGGGTAAAATCATTATACAAATATGAATTACATAACATCACATTCAATTCATAGCCTTCTATCAATATCCAACACAAACTAGGGTTAGAATTAGGAAAAGAAGGGGAAACATGGGTCTTATGGGGAATTCTTCAAGAAACCACCAATACAACATAAATTCATCCATGATTTTTCATATAACATCAATTAAAGTCAGTTTATAACATCAATTTCACTTTAGAAAGAAGACCCACATTTTTGGATTGAAACCTAGAAATTGGAGATTTTAACATTCGTCTTGAAGGGGCCTCTTGGGGAAAGGAATCCCAAGAGTGATAAGCAACCATACCGTATTGACGAATTTACCACAAAAATCTGAGTTGAAACCTTGGAGAGTTGGTCTTCTTCTTGAAGCTCTAATCTTCTTCAATAGAGTTTTTGAGAAGAGAGAGAGAGTAAAGAGAAGGAGGAACTTTAGGTTTAGATCTTTGGAGTTTTGTGTTTGAGTTATATAAGTGAGTTAAATTGACTTAAAAATCATTATATACACATCCCCTAAAGTACCCTAAATACCTCTCACTTAGTTGGACTCTTTAATGAAGTAAAAGTCAATTTCTATATTTCTGCATTTTCGTCGCGGATGAGCTGTTGCCTGAAGATATTTGGAATTAAATTTTGAGACAGTAGAGTCCACGACACGACCGCGTCGTGAAATTTTTTTTTTCTCCTTGGGGGAGCTAATCCACGACGCGGAGCTATTCCCACCTAGTGCAATTTGCAAGCTGCCTTGGCCAAGGTTGGGGTCCTTCTTGGGGACCCTTAGGGTGGCCACAGGGCATCTTATTCGAACGTTTTGACCCTATAAACATATATTTATATAATTTAAACCTTTCTACAAGATTATACCATCATATGATAGTCCCAAACCTGCCCAAAACCTAAGGACACAATAGAACACATTCTTCTCTAGTTTTCGAACGTCGTGGTCGTTTCTTCACGTTTAGACCTTTACTCTTCCAAACCAAGTCATTTGCGTTAATTTAGGTTTAGAAACATCATTTTAACTATTTGTAAGTCATTATTCACATGGTGAGCCTCTAACTTAAGTCATAGAATTTACGGGGTGTTACAATGTCCCCTGCTTAGGAACATTTGTCCCCGAATTCACTTGGACTTCTTTCTAGGGAGACAAGGACTAAACTAGCAGCTCAACAACCAGGAACATCAACAACATCATATCATCATATCATATAGGAATTTAATCCGCAACATCACTATGCTCAAAACTCTTTACTTCACATAAGTATAGGAGGAACTACCTTTTCCATATCCAATGAGTATCAACATATATATTAAGCAATCAACAAGACATTTCTTTAACAAGACAACATCAAGCATGCTCATTACAACTCTCATGAAGACAACATCACACACCATTTATGGGTGCAATTTCAACCATGAGAAACAAAATTCATGGAAATTCAAAATACAACTTAAGCATGAATTTTCACAAAAATATGCACATACAAGGAAATCATGTCATATTTATCAACACACATGATTTTCAATTTATACCTAATTAAGAGAGACTACTAACCTCAACCTTGGCTAGGAGTAGGAGGAAAAATATGAGGGTAGCGGGACTTCATGTCGTCCTCGGCCTCCCATATTGCACCCTCAACTAAGTGGTTTCTCCATAGGACTTTTACGGAGGCCACCTCTTTATTCCTCAACTTCTTAACTTTACGATCTAAGATTTCGACCGGAACCTCTTCATAAGAAAGGTTCTCATTCACCCCTAAACCTTCTAGAGGGAGAATGGACATCGGGTCACCTATACACTTCTTTAACATAGAAATATGGAATACCGGGTAAATCGGGGCCAATTCGATGGGTAATTTCAACTCATAAGCGACCTTTCCGACATGCTTCAAGATCTCATAAGGCCTAACATATCGGGGGCTAAGTTTCCCCTTCTTACCAAACCTCATCACCCCTTTCATGGTGAGATCTTCAAGTAGACCCAATCACCTACTTCAAATTCAAGATCCCTCTTTCTATTATCGGCATAAGACTTTTGCCGACTATGAGCCATTTTCAACCTATCCCTTATAAGTCAAACTTTTTTCGTAGCCTCATAGACTACCTTGGGACCAAGAAGAGCAAATTCACCCACTTTAAACCACCCAACCAGAGATCAACACCTTCTACCATAAAGTGCTTCAAAGGGTGCCATAGCAATACTCGAGTGGTAGCTATTGTTGTAGGAAAATTCTATCAAAGGTAGGTGGTCATCCCAATTACCTTTGAAGTCAATGACACACGCTCTCAACATGTCCTCTAGGGTTTGGATGGTGCGTTCCACTTGACCATCCGTTTGAGGGTGAAATACGGTACTAAGTTTCACTTAAGTACCAAGCCACTTTGGAAAGACCTCAAAAAATGGGAAGTAAATTGGGCACCTCTATCCAAAATAATCAACAATGGGGCCCCATGCAATTTCACAATCTCCTTAATGTACAACTTAGCATAATCTTCCTCCGAATAAGAAACCTTGACGGGAAGGAAATGGGCTGATTTAGTCAATCTATCCAAATGACCCAAATGGAGTCATGTTGCCTACGGGTTCGAGGCAAACCTACCACGAAGTCCATATTGATATCTTCCCACTTCCAAGTGGGGGTATCAATATCTTGAGTTAGACCTCCCAGTCCTTGGTGCTCAACTTTGACTTGTTGGCAATTTGAGCACCTAGCCACAAAATTTGCTATGTCTTTTTTCATTCCGTTCCACTAATAAATCTCATGTACGTCAAGATACATTTTGGTGGCTCCCGAATGGATGGAGTATCAGGACCCATAGGCCTTCTCTAAGATTACCTCTCTTAAGCCATCCACATCCGGCACACATAATCTCCCTTGGTGCCTAAGTACCCTATCTTCTCCTTGAGAGAAAGTTTCTATTGCTTTGTTGAGAACCAACTCTTCTAGTTCCATCAAAATAGGGTCAAGATGTTGCTTAGACTTCATATCAACAACAACCGATGACTCGAAATTATGACGGACCATGACACCTCCTTTTGGAGAATCTTCAAGTCAGACACCCAACTGGGCTAGCCTATGTACATCACGGGCTAACTCCCTTTTCTCTTCTTCCACATGTGACACACTACCCATAGATACACGACTCAAAGCATATGCAACCACATTTGCTTTTCCGGGGTGATAAAGGACACTCATATCATAATCTTTCAAGAGTTCCAACCACCTATTTTGTCAGAGATTCAATTCTTTTTGGCTAAAAACATATTGAAGACTTTTGTGGTCGGTAAACACATCCACATGTACCCCATAGAGATAGTGTCTCCAAATCTTTAAAGCAAAGACTACGGCCTCTAGCTCAAGGTCATGAGTTGGATAATTCTTCTCATGCACCTTGAGTTGTCTCTAGGCATAAGCTATAACCTTACCATGCTGCATGAGGACACAACCCAAACCCACTCGGGAAGAGTCACAATATACTACAAGCCCTTCGGTGCCCTCTATTAACAATTGGAAACTCTTTTCACAAGATTTCGACTATTCAAACTTGGACTTCTTTTGAGTTAAGGCCGTTAATGGAGATGCAATAGATGAAAATCCCTCAACAAACCTCTGGTAGTAACCGGCCAAACCCAAAAAGCTTGGGATGTCGAAAGGACTCAAAGGTCTAGGCCAACTTTTAACCGCATCAGTTTTCTTTGGATCAACTTCTATACCCTCACTACAAACAATGTGACCAAGGAAAGCAACCGATCTTAGCCAAAACTCGCACTTGCTAAACTTAGCATAGAGTTGGTGATCTTTGAGGACTTGTAATACTATCCTCAAATGATTCATGTGATCATCCTCACTTTTAGAGTATATCAAGTTGTCATCAATAAAGACAATAACAAAAGAGTCTAGATAATTTCTAAACACATGATTCATAAGGTCTATGAAAGCCACCGGGGCATTTGTAAGACCAAAGGACATCACTAAGAACTCAAAATGACCATATCTTGTTCGGAAGGCTGTTTTCGGAACGTCAACACCTCTCATCTTAAGTTGGTGATAACCCGACCTCAAATCAATTTTTCAAAAGTAACTCGCTCCTTAAAGTTGATCAAATAAGTCATCAATCCTTTATTTCCCTTGCTATTGGAGAGGATACCCATGAGTTTCTCACTTCTTTCCACGAGCGGCTATATACTTTAGGCTTAGTGTAGTCGAGAGGAGTCGACTGCACTACTTACATGCTTGATGAGCTTACCAAATAGTGGTGGCATTCTTATCTTGAGAATAAGCCAGCTATGTCTCTTTTGGTATAATGGTCAAAGTTTTTTGAGGCTTTCTTTGCAAGGTTCATCAACTATAATGTCAAAGATAGACTTTGAGAATAGTTTCTATAGTTAAAGTAGTGCTCAATTATTGTGTTTAAGTATGAGGCAAGATTTCACGAGCTCTCTCACGATGCCTAAATTATTCTACCTTCTGAGGAGGAGAGGGTTTAGTGCTTTATCTGAGGTTTGAGACTGCAGCTGCACATTGAGACTCAGCCTATGCTTTCAGTGGGTTGTTCTTTTCAGGGCATAGTTGACCATGCCCGTATTATTGAGAAACTTCATCGTGAGGCCTATGAGGGCAAAGACAAGTTGTATAGGCATGAGAGTAGCTACAACATGTCCCATTATAGGCTAGGGACTTCGATAATAGACCCCAACATCTGTTTCAAAAGGGTAAGTCCAGCTGCCTTATTCACACCTCATAACAAGCTTTAGAGGAAGACCAATATAGTCAGGGTGATGTCATCCCGATGACAAGTTCTAGAACGGCCAAAGTCGGGTGCTTTAGACCATAGTGGCTGTTTTATTGCGGGCCAATCTTCACAAGGCTCTTATGACTATGGGGAGCTTGCTCATTGTTCCAGAGACTACCCTTTTTGTAGGAGGTTTGCACCAACTCCAGATGCAGCTTTACCAGTAGCACCTCCGATTAAAGTTAGAGGCTAGGATAAGGTTCGTCAAAGTGGTCACTAGGGTGTTCAGGTGGTCTTCCAGGAGATAGATTAGATGATAGCTCAAATGCCTAGGATAGAGGTGGACATGCTCACTTGTATGCAGCTCCAGCGAGGGCATAGGCTGAGGCATTAGATGATGTGACCACATGTAAAATTCTTTTATGCTATCAGCCCTACTCAAATTTGTTATTCATTTTCCCCTATATGTAGTGGATTCATAAGACTTTGTTATATGCAAAATGTTTAGAAAATCATGTATCTAACCTGATTAGCTCATATGAGAAATAGCTTTCTGAAACCTTGAAGACAGAGATGGCTGCCTAACAATTGGAGTTTATTTAAATAGATATGCATATGCAACATTGCAGAGTACCGAAATGATTTGAACTCAATACTTTTGATGTCGAGTGTGAATTTATGTGTAAAAATCTTCTAAAATTACATCAAAAACTCAGTAGATATGAATCCACAATTTTAAAAATATGATGAGTTTAATAATAGTAAAAACCTTAAGGGTTGAACTCATTGAGTTTAACTTTTGAATCTGTCTTAGCTTGCGCTGGGTCATTGCTTAGCCAGAACAACAACTGATTTGGTGAGATACTGAAATAAAATTAGACATATCAGAATATCAGATACACCAGATAGTTTGAAATACTCCTCCACCAATGTTTCCATATTTCATGGATCGGATTTCACTTATCGATCTCTACCCTAACAATTTCCTGGCTCATTTGGACACAACGTAACAAATTCATTTTTGAATGAAAAAACTGACAATTAAGTACTTTGTTGTTCAATATCTAGCATGTGAATATTGGATTACTTGCTCTATTACATTGACTAAGTATAGCTTTTCCACTAGCTTGTATCTCTTGGAAATTAATATTGATTGCTCAAAAAGTAGTGTAAAGTTACTTTATAACACTAACTTGCACAACTCTCTAATTTTGGATTATTGCAGGTGCTTCCTCCGGAGGCTGAGTAGTTCAAAGGTGATCCATATCTCCAGAGAACAGAATAGACTAGCTGATAGATTAGCAGCAATGACAACAACTGCTGAAGGAAGCTTATCTCTTAGGATTTTTTGGGACACTCGTGCATCCTTGGAAGAGATTTTGAGCGTGAACAGAAATGGAGTTATGTCCGTTAAGAGGGTTAATGCATTGGCATTCAGCCCTATTTAATTTTATGTGTAATATTAGCACAAATGGTGGCACAGCCACAAATGGGTAACTTATTACCCATTTTGGGCAACATAATATGTTGGACATGGATTAGTACGAGCACTACATATATATATATTCTGTTGTACATTTCTAATATCAAATGTTAAAATCTTTAGGAGAAATGGTTGTGTGTTTCACCAAAGGAGAGATGAAAACCATTGTCTAATTCATTTAAAGTGTTGATCTATTTGTCATGATATCAACTATCTATTGTGAAAGTGACTGTAGCCAAGAAATGGAAACAGGCAAAGGTAGCTAATCTGGGATGGCACGTCAAGATCAGCCTCGTGAGAACCTTAGCAATGTCAATAGTTTAACACTCAGCCATTGATTGATATTTGTGGTTTTACTGTTGATTTGAGTATAGATATAGCCTATATAATTGTGGAAGCAAGGGAAGGAAGCCAAAAAAGTGTGTGCGGACTATGTTGTATGTCAGATCCTTACACTCTAATACGCAACCTTGGACAATTTTTGTGTCCGAGCGACATAGAGCATGTGGTAGGGAAATTCTTGTGAGTTTTATATGTTTGAGCAAAAAAGGGTCATAGTTTCTATGTAAAACAATTAAAACTTAGTAAGACTTGAGTGTGTTGAGTTATCACTACTAAAAAATTGCTAAAAAATGATGGACAACATCGCTCCAAAAAGCGACGCCATTTACCACAATATCCGTCGCTTTTTAATAAAAATAATTATTTTTCAAAAAGCGACGGACGACATCTCTTTGTCCATCGCTTTTTTTCATGGATTTTTGTGCGAAATATATATATATATATATATATAAATAATTAATAATTAATTGAATAATTGTTTTTTAAAAGGAGCGACATACATGATCTCTAAGTTCGTCGCTTTTTGGTCAACATGACTAGTCAAACATTTAAGAAAAGCGACGGACAGCGTCTCTTGGTCCGTCACTTTTTTGGCCAAAATTTTGGTCAAATAATTTTAAAAAAGCGACGGACAAAGAGACGTTGTCCGTCGCTTTTCTTAAAATATCTTTTACCCAGATCGGGATTTTCTTATTTTCTTCTCTCTTTCTTCTCTCTTCTTCTCTCTTCTTCTCTCTTCACTTTTATTCTATCCCTTCTCTCTATCGATCTCCCTCCACCGACTGCCGCCGTCGCTGCCCTTGCCTGTCGCTGTCCGTCACCGCCCGTCGCTGCCTCTCCTCTTTGTTAAGGTTGGTGTTTAATTTTAGGTCTTTTTTCAATTCTAGTGATTATAGTTGATTGTTAGTTAGTATATTATTGTTTTAGTTTGTTGGGTTGTGTTATTTTTAATTTGATTTGATTATTGTTAGTTAGGTAGAGAATTGGAGATTTTTTATTTTAGGGTTTTCTTTTAAATTGGGCATTTTTTAATTGGGTATTGCAATTAGTGAATGAATTAGTGTTTTTGATTTTAGGACTAGTTTGAACATGAGAATATGTAATTTGATTGTGAATTGAGATTTTAAAAAAAATTTGATTGATATATTTTTAGTTGGTAAAGTGTTACTTTGAAGTTAGCAATTAGTAATGGAAGTGTATATGATGAATGTTTGAATGTCATGACTACATAGTGATGAATGTTTGAATATCATGAATATATATTGATTGATGAGGTTTTTTGGAATTAGAAGTTGAATATATAACGATTGTTGGATTAAAAGTTTATAGATAACTAGATATGAACTTGAATTTAGAACTTGAAGTTGAACTTGAACTTGGAACTTGAATATAACTAATTAATTCTTGGATTAGAAGTTTATATATAACTAATTTTAGAAATTGGATATGAATTATTGAATTTAAGTAGAATTTGAATTTTTGTAGGATTTTAGAACTTTAATTAGGTTGTGCACTTCAGAAATCTTGAATTATTGTAGGATTTTAGAACTTTAGGTTGTGAACTTTAGAAATCTTGAATTATTGTAGGATTTTAGAACTTAAGGTTGTGAACTTTAGAAATCTTGAATTATTATAGGATTTTAGAAACAATCATTCCACTTCTCAAATTTCAAAAAATGGAATTTGAGGAAGATGAAAGCACCCATCAAAATGCAAAATGGAGAAAACCCATTACCATTCTCAATTTCCATCAACTTCAATGCAAGATTCAACCTTTACCATCCTTAATTTGCTCAAAGAACTCATCACTTAAATCCTCAAAAGGGTTCCAATGAAATTCCTCTTGCAATTCAGGTGTGTTTCGAAGTCTTGGCTCGGTATAATCCCTAGCTATGATTTTATCAATACCCATCTTAGCTTATCTGCTAATAACAAGGAATACAATTTATATAACATTCAAGAAATCATTCTCTGTTTCCTATATATATATATATATATATATATATATATATATATATATATATAAATTTATTTATTTATTTATTTATTTATTTATTTATTTTATACCATATTATTTAGACTTATTTATTTATTATTGGTATCAGAGCAAGAAGTTTTTGGGAAATACAAGTTAATGAGAAGACCTCTACGTAGTACTCAGATACATCTAGAAACAAAAAGAAAGTTGGAAAGCTTATACTTAGAATATAAGAGACTAAATCGTACTAAAGAAGATAATATTAGATTAGACTATTTAATAGAAATAATATTTAGACTAGAATATAAGTTCATTACGCAGTTAAAATCAAGACAAAGATAATATATGAAAAAGCACCCTTTTGCTAACCAACTACGACTATAATATTGGTATTTATACAGAGAAATACAAATAAAATCAGAGTGGCTAAAACTAAAACAAGCATTAAGTTTATACTTAAAAGTATTAGAAACAAGAGACTTAGTAGATAGACTCGGCATCACGGAGGCTTATACTCATTCAATAGACCTACACTAGTTAACCCAGAATTATTAAGTGCTCTAAGGTGGGAATTACAAAGCATAGATAGTGATATCCAATCCGCAACTAATAGAATAAAATTTCAGAGGAAAAGTATTAGTAAAATAGATATCCCTTTAGGCTAAAATAGATCAATTAAAATCATTAGAATACTTAGATTTAAGAATTTATCCTGAAAAGAAATACAGAATATTAAAAGAAAATTCAATAATAAGGTGCAATTTTAGTCAAGGAGAACATCTTCTACTTTCAAAAGATAAGCAATATAATACTATAGTAGATCTTATAATAAACTTTAGTGAAACAACACAAGAAAAAGAAAAGAGTATAGTAAGATTATTAGAAACAATAGAACAAACTCAAAATAAACATAAAAAGATACTAGAAAGGTTAGAACAAAATTTTGATTTCTTAAAATCTCAAGAACAAGAGATAGAAAAATCCAACACTTGAACCATAAGTTTAATATAGAACAAATACCTACAAAGGTTGAAATAGGAAAGCTAATAAAGACCATAACAGAAAAGCCTAAAGAATTAGAAATAAAAACAACTGAATTAATTGAAAAAATTACTAAACAGGTAGACATAGTAACTACAGAGGTTCGTGAATTAAAAAAGACAATACAACAGCTAGAAGATAAAATCCTTTCATGAACGACTTATGCCAAAAACCATCATACACTAAAGCTTTAAAATTTACAGCAAGCATACTACCAGATCCACAAGGATTGTCTGATCACCAATCTGCAAGTAAATCAGATCAAATAGTTATTAAATAAAATAACACTATAATAGCACTACTGATAGAATTAAGTAAAAAACTAGATAAGCTAATTAAAGAAAAAGAGGTTCTAAGAGAAGAACCAAAACATTCTGAAATAGAGGAATTAGTAACTTAGTTAAAAAATATTGAAATTACTCCGCCTAAAGAAAGACCTACAATAGTTAGAAAATCTCAAAAATGGACTTTCTTTCAGGTAGAAGAACAACAGTCGAAGAAAGACCACGAGTAAGTTTTTCAGAAAATCGAACAGGAAATAGTCTTATATCCAGGATATTAACACGAAATAAACAAGAAGATAAACAAATCCAGGAGTTAAACTAAGTGATAGATGTAGATAAAGACCTTAGAATATTCCAACAGAATCAGTTAAACTTACTTAACCCAAAGATATTATATAATACAGGATATTTTACAAAAACTAATCAATTATATAGACATTATAGAGAAGAACAAATTTCAGCTATAGGAAAAGAAATAGCTACTATGAATCTAGTAAATCAAGAATCCCTAAGAGGAATAGTACATAACAAATTAACTTTAATGCATATGGGTTTAATAGTAGTGGGATTAAAAGGATTAACTAGAAAAAATCTGGGAACTAAAGTATTAATAGTAATATACAATGATAGATGGTCTGACTTAAAGAAATCCATCATAAGATTAACAGAAGTAGATATGACTAATAATGGAGGGATATTCTATATTAGCCCAGATTTTATGATTAATTTAAGAGAATTTGGAAAGCATATAAAAATAAGAATACAAACTAAAGGCTACAAAGAAATGAGTAGCGGAACTAATCTACTAATGTGTATAGGTTTCATTGGAAAAGTTGCGTCTAGAAGTAATACAAGGTTTAGACTTAAAGTAGAAGACGTAGTAGAAGTAATGGGAAACAAAGACATAAAATTAATAAAACCAATAAAAATAAATCCAGAAGAATATGCAGGATTAGAATGGAACCTAGAACAATTTCATAAAAAGAAAGTACTCACACCAGAATCTCATCTAATGTATACTAATACAAAAGGAGAAACTTCTATAAGATTCACCGACTATAATTACTCTAATCAAAATAACTTAGAGGAAGAATTAGAAGAAAAAAGGGAGTTTATGAATGTAGAAATAATACAAGAAGGATATGAAGTAGATGAAGCCTTACAAGAGGCTGAAAGAAGATATAATAACAATAATGATATAACCTTTAAATGTAAAGGATGTAAGACAGGAAGTATGGGTATAATCGAAGTAGAAAAACACTTTAAAACATGCAAATTCAGAACAGATAATCTAGGATATAGAGAAGATTATAATAATCAAGAAAAATTAGAAAGTCTTGAAAAAATAATAGAAAATCTATATGAAAGCGAAGATGAAATAGAAAGAAATTCTATAATAAGTCAAAAAAGAACTTATGGAATCCACTAGTTCAAGTGCTAGTCCATTCCAACGAACTGCCCAACCACATACGATAGACACAAGTACAGGAAATGTACCAAGAAGACAAGTATTTAGGGTAAATCCAGACACAGTAACTGAAAATGTAAGACCAATGGGTAGAAGGATGCCTATAGAAGAGCCTATTAGATTACAAGAAGGGGGAAATAAAGGGAAAATATTAAACATAGCAGTACATGATCCTCAAATGTGGAATGCAGTAATAGACTTATGGAAAGGAATAGTAGTAGAAGACTATATAAAAACATACCAAGATGCAGACGCAGAAACTATGTATAAATACATGAAAACTTTTCTAGGAGAATCTGCAAAAGCCTTATGGAAAGCATATAAATCTAACTTCCCACAAGAATTCCAAGCATTAGTAAATATGGGAGCAAACCCATATAATTTTACAAATAAAATACATAGTCTAATTACAAGAGAAGACCCAAATAGTGGTTTAGTAGTACTACAAAGAAATGCGCTAATAAGCCTAGAACAATTAAGTATTACAAGTTGGTTTCACATAAAGAACTTTCTAAAAGATTATTATTATTACTGCACAATTAGTGGAAATTCTTTTGATGAAGAATTAGGAAAGAAGTTATTTAATAAATTACCAGGAGCTTTAGGCAGAGAAATAGAAGAAAGATGGTATAAAAGAGACGGAGTGGTACAAAACCCAGAAGGAGAATGGTCTATAGGACACAAAGTACAACATATAATGGCAATTTTAACAGAAAAATGTACAAATATACAAATACAAAAACAACTAAAGCAGAATGAAATGGGTTTCTATAAAAATGTTATGTATACAACCCAAAGCTATGATAAAGAGCAAAATAAATCAAAGAAAAGATACAAGAAGCGTAGACCATACTGTAATCATCAATGTAATAATAATAATAAAAGATACTATTTAAGAAGATCTTCAGCTAGAAAGTCATATCTAAATAAGGATAGACATGTTAGAAAATATAGGAACGATAGAAACTATAAAAATAAGCTAGAATGCTTTACATGTGGAAGTATAGAACATTTAGCAAATGTATGTCCTAAAAGAAATAACAGTAGAACTAGAAATTCACAATTAATAGAAGATTTTCAAGAAACGTTGATTAATGTTGATGAATACATGTCAGATAATGAGAGCATATATTCAATAATAAGTGTAGAAATAGAAGAAACAACACGGTCTGATGAGTTAGATTCAGCTAATGAAGAATTAATAAATGAAATAGGTTTAGAATTAAAAAATATAGACTTAGACGGATTACAAATGAGTACAATGATGAATATCTTACAAGAATGTATTCATGATTTTGAAAGAAATAAAGGAATAGATAATAACCAATGTATACTATGTAAATGGTATCCAAGCAGAGAAAAGAGGGCAAAATGTAAGTTTTGCTATGCTGGAGGATGTATCACATGCATAGAAAACCTATTAAAAATAAAGATTAAAGAAGGACGTGAAAATAGAGATATAAGTAATGATACAATAAATTTACGAATAATAACATTGGAAAGTAGAATAAATGAATTAGAACAAAAGGTAATATTATTAGAAAAAGGAAAACAAAAAATTAAAGAAAATATCACAGAATCAGTACAAAAAATAGAAGAATGGGGGATGTGCCAAACATCTGCCCAAAAAGCAGAATTAATGAATATAGAAACTATGGTAAATCATTATGAGAATTTAATATGTAACGAAGACAAAAAATTCACTACCATTAAAGTACTAGCCAGACTCAAAATACAAGATATTGAGTTAGAAACGTTAGCATTGGTAGACACAGGTAGTATAATAAATAAAAAGATTTTACCACAAAAATTAATAAAAACTTTAGACAAGCCAATTGCTGCAATGCAAATGGATGGAACGTATAATACATACCAACATTATATAGGAAAGACACAGGTAAGTTTTATTAATACATGTAAGGAATTTTATAAACCAATGTATACAATTGATAGGATATGGGTAAGAGATCTTAACATAAATGTAGATTTCGTATTAGGATTAAAATTTATGATACAAAATAATGGCGGAACATTAATTACAAGAGATGGGGTAATATTCTTTAAACGTTTAACATATACACCAATACAAACCATGAAACTTGAAACAAAAGGAAGACAAGCTAATATAGCTCCAAATACTCCCGAAAACGACAACGTACAGACATGTTGTAAAGACTGCAAAATTAAAAATCAATGTTGTAAAGATAATAAGGAACACTATGAAGAAGAAGAAGATTATGATATAAGAGAAAAAGATTATACTTTAATAGAAGTAGAAAATGAATTCTATAATTTCCAAACAGGAATAGATAGGATAGGAACAATTAGAAGTCCTAAAGACTTGGATAATATAGTTAAAATATTAGATGAAATGGAAATAATAGGAGAAAAACCTTTAAATATTGGGAGAATAATAAAGTAGTATGTAAACTAAATATCATAAACACTGAATATATAATAAAAACAGCTGCTATTGAAGCAACTAATCAAGACTTAGAAGATTTTGGTATACAAATAAAAGAATTACTAAATTTAGGAGTAATAAGATCTACTTCTAAACATAGGTCAACAGCATTCATGGTAAGAAATCATAGTGAGATAGTGCGAGGTAAAGCAAGAATGGTAATTAATTATAAAAGACTTAATGATAACACTAGAACAGATGCATATAAATTACCAGATAAAAATGAATTAATCAATCGAATTCAAGGAAAAAGGGTATTTAGTAAATTCGATTGTAAATCAGGATATTGGCAAGTAAAAATGCATGATGAAAGCATAGAATGGACAGCATTCACTTGCCCCGAAGGACATTTTGAATGGTTAGCTATGCCATTTGGGCTAAAAACTGCCCCGCCAATATTTCAAAGGAAAATGGATAGTATTTTTGGAGACTATAAAAGATTCGTCTTAGTATATGCAGACGATATCTTAATATTTAGTAAAGACATTAAAGAACATTTAGGACATCTACAGACAGTGTTTCGATTATTTGTTAAAAATGGCATAATAGTAAGTAAGAAGAAAATGGAATTATGTAAGAACCATATAAATTTTTTAGGAGTAACATTAGGCGAAGGAAAAATTAAATTACAACCACATATAGCGACAAAAGTATTAGATATGCCTGATAAATTAGATAATACAAAAGATTTACAAAAATTTCTAGGATTGGTAAATTATGCAAGAAACTTTATTAAAGACTTAGGAAAATTAGCAAGACCATTATACTCAAAAACAGGTAGCAAAGGACAAAAATATTTCAACACAGAAGATATAAAATTAGTGAAGCTAATCAAAGAAAGAGTGCAAAATATTCCCGAATTAAGTATACCATTAGAAACATATTATTTAATAATAGAAACAGATGGCAGTTTCCAAGGATGGGAAGCTGTGTTAAAAGCTAGACCAAATAAATATAGTGATAAGACAGAAGAAAAAATTTGTGCTTATCAGAGTGGAAAATATAGAGAAAAAGGAAATATGAGTAGTATAGATGTAGAAGTTTTAGCAATAATATATGGCCTCAACAGTTTTAAGTTATATGTTTTAAATAAAAATGAAATATTAGTACGGACTGACTGCGAAGCCATAGTTAAATTTCATCAAAAAATAAATCAAAAAGCTAGTAGCAAGAGACGATGGCTAAATTTTAGGGAAAATGACAGGAAACATAAAGACTTACATGATATAGACTGAGAGAGGTTTCCCTTTCGGGAACCCCGACTGACCCTTACACACTTAAGAAAACAAACTTTTCATACAAAATATTACAAGAGAGGGTTTTAGGGATATTTGGATTGGGTAGTAGAGAGGATTTTTCTGGTCATTGGCAAGGGAAGGGGAATATGTTGTGAGTTCTTTGGTTTTTCTTTCGTACTTCTCGTTAGTGTGGAGTAGTGACTTTTTATAGAGGTTTAGAAAATACTAGTGGCAAACGTGGACAAAGACTAATGGCCAAACGTGGCCGACACACTAAGATAGTGGGATTGAAAGTAGTGGCTTTCCCTTTATACTCTTTTTTTTTTTTTTTTTTTTTTTTTAAATTTTATGGTACTACCCCGTTCATTTCTTTCTTTTAACTTATATTCTTAATAACTTCTTCTGAATGTAGAAGGTGTTCTCCTTGACTAAAATTGCACCTTATTACTAAAATTTCTTTTAATATCCTGTATTTCTTTTCAGGATAAATTCTTAAATCTAAGTATTCTAATGATTTTAATTGATCTATTTTAGCCTAAAGGGATATCTATTTTATTAATACTTTTCCTCTGAAATTTTATTCTATTAGTTGCGGATTGGATATCACTATCTATGCTTTGTAATTCCCACCTTAGAGCACTTACTAATTCTGGGTTAACTAGTGTAGGTCTATTGAATGAGTATTAGCCTCCGTGATTGCCGAGTCTATCTACTAAGGAGCCGTTTGGTAGGATGTATTAATTAAAATAGTCCTTGGATTAAAATTTAATCCCCCTAATACAATGTTTGGTTACACAATTCAACTCAAACATACCTAATACATGGATAACTTAATACATCATATGTGGTCTTATCTAATACCAAGGATATCTAGGGATTACTAATCCCAGGTTTACTAATACTTGGACAAGGAAACGAAATGACTGAATTGCCCCTCAATTTCTATATACATCCTTCAGAATTGGTAAAGAATTCACGCTATTCTGCTTTTTGGCGCCTTTCCTTTTTCTCTCGCGGTCTTTTCTCTTCTTTGGCTATGGAGAAGGCGTAGCGTGTAAGGTTAATTTCTGAACAACATCATCACTATTAGCTGTGTAGGGTTTATACAGGTTTGAACTTTTTTCTTTTCTTCTTTTCTTTCGTTCTTGTTCCCAAATGGTTGTAAATAGGTGAATTGAAATGTGTTTGCAAATTAATTAGTATTTTGTGGGTTGAAAGTTTCTGAACAACATCGTCACTATTAGTATTTATGCTTAAAATTTATAGATTTCTGTTCATATTATGTGTATTGATTTTGTCTAATTTTTATGAAAAGCTTAGGTGTTATTATGGATCTTCAACATCTTTCGAGTACTGATTATATTATTCTTGAGGAGATAATGTGCCAACAATTTCTTGTAGTCCTTATTTGCCTTTTTATGGCTATTGATGGTCATTCACTAAGAAGGCAATACAGAAATGTGCATGAGATTAGGTACCGTATGAGTGTCCGAATACCAAAAGTTATTTCTCACTTAAATTGTATCATAAATGATAGTGACATTGTATGTATCGACAAGTTAAAAATGGATATAAATGCCTTTCATAATTTAGTTCTATTAACTAAGGATGTCGGAGGTTTGACTGATGGTAAATATATGTCAAGTAGTGAAAAGCTAGCAATGTTCTTAAACATCTTGGCTCATCACGAGAAGAATAGATCTATCAAGGTCGATTATATTAGATCTGGATGGAGCGTAAGTCAAGCTTTTAATGAATGCTTGAGAGCTATACTCAAACTAACTTCATTGTTCCTTGTCAATCCTAAACCGATCCTTGAAGATGAGATTGAAGATCGATGGACATGGTTTAAGGTAGGTGAGATTTTTAATTTTAGCATTTGTATATGACTAAATAATGTAATTTTACTAAGAATTCGTTTTAGTGCGAGATAACTCTATATTTTTTATAGGGTTGTTTAGGTGCACTAGATGGTACTTACATTCATATTAGAGTTCCATTTGAGTACAAACCAAGATACATGACAAGGAAGGGAGATATAGCTACTAATGTATTGGGAGTTTGTGATAGAAATCTCAATTTTATTTATGTGTTACCTGGTTGGGAAGGATCAGCTGCTGATAGTCGTGTATTACGAGACGCTGTAGTGCGGCGCAATGGTTTAAAAATTCCTGAGGGTATGCCATGTATATATGCATATAAGAACACAAAAAGTATGATGTATTTTTTTTTTTTTGAGAAGGTAACTGTACATGAAAAGAATAGAAAAGTAACTAAATTTTATGTTTATATTATAGGTAATTATTATTTATGTGATGGAGGATATACAAATGGAAAAGGTTTTCTTTCACCTTACCGAGGGTATAGATATTGGTTAAGGGATTGTCAAGGTGACAACCCCCCACCTCGATGTTGAGAAGAACTTTTTAATATGAAGTATGCTAGGGCTCGTAATGTTATCGAAAGGGCGTTTGGTCTCTTGAAAGGGCGTTGGGGAATTCTTAGGAGCTCTTCGTGGTACTCTGTTAAAGTTCATAACAGAATTATAAGTGCTTGTTGTTTGATTCACAACTATATCCGTAGAGAGATGGATGTGAATCCTTTATACATGGATATGGAAGAACAAGTTGAGAATCAACTTGAATATATTGATGTTGTTGAATCGTCTGAAAAGTGGACCACTTCCCACGCATCAAAAAGATCAAGAAATTCAACTCCTTCGACTAGAAGGACATGGACTGCAGCAGAAGAACGAACTCTTATAGATGGATTAAAAGAGTTATGTGTTAATGGTTGGAGAGGTGATAATGGAACCTTCAAGCCAGGATACCTAAAGGAATTAGAATGTTATTTATGTGAACATCATCCTAACAGCGGATTGAAAGGTGAACCACATGTCTTATCTAAAATAAGATTTTGGAAGAAATGTAATGCAAGTATAGCTATGCTAAAGAGTCAAAGTGGATTGGGATTTCAATACGGTGATGGAGCTATAATAGTTGATGATCCCAAATTTTGGGATGACTTCAAAAAGGTAATTAATACGTTATTAAAGTTATTATAATTTTTTACACTATATGCCTGATGCTTTTAATTGTTTAGATCTGCACTCCTTCACTAGTGAGTGAATTTGTTGAATATGTTTCATGTGGACTGTCCACGACTATCACTAGAAAAGTAAGCGTGCTTCTGCATCCACTTTGTTTTATTTTGTGATTATTTTCTAGGTTGATTCAAATGCCAAAAACTTGAATAAGAAAAAATGGCCGATGTTTGTGGATTGGGAGGAAATCTTTGGCAAGGATAGAGCAACAGGGGAGTTTGCAGAAGGCCCATTAGATGTTGTTGAGGAAATTCAAAGGAGTCAATCCTCAGTACTGTTTAACGATATGAGTTTGGGATTTCCTGTTGATCTTGATGGCGATGAAGAAGCTGGTTCTAGTCATAGACCTAATGTGACTATGGGAGAAGCTGGAAATGCTACTGGAGCTACTACATTTCCTGAAGCATCTCAAAATGAAAATGCTGGAGCATTTGAACCTGAAGAAGCTGGATCTCAACAAACTAATAAACAAGGTCAGTATACCAAAAGGTCGTCTAATGTCAATGAAAAGGAGAAATGCAAGAAAAGAAAAAAGATCCCGGAGAATGATTCTGAGATATTTCTTAAGGGTATGGTTGAGGTTATAAAAAACTTTACTGACAGTTAAGACAAACGAATGGGTGCCTTGATTGACAAGATTGGAAATCGTGACCAATCTGATCTTCGTGATCAAATTTATTCCATCATTGAATCCCCTATATTTGACTTGTACTCCACAGAGCAACGCATCAAAGCAACAATGGTTCTTTGTGATGACGTCAAAAAGATGGAATTATTTATACGCATGGGTGAACTTGAGCGTCAAACTATGATGTTTATGATCATCAATGATAAACTTTAAAGTATGGTAGACTTCAAGATAAGTGGAAAGTTCATTTTGCTAGTTTTGCTTAATTGAAGACCTTTAAATATTTGAGTGTAGTGTCACTTTCTGATACCTCGAATTATGTCCTAGATTGAAAATGATTGGCGTAAGACGGACACGAGGACAATAGCTTTTGTGTAACTAGAATCTATGGAAAAACTTGAATGTGGTGTCACTTGTGATAAACTCAAATGATGTATGTAAATGTGTTTATTTGGCTTGCTTTTGTCAATTGATGTACATGATTCTTGCTTCTCCTTTTCTCAGTATATACTGAAATGTGAAATGAATGGATTTTGGATATGTATATTCTTTCTTTTGCTTCTTTTCCTTTGTTGTTCTTCACTTCAAAGTCAAGCTGATATAAGTGAGACTGAGTTGTCTGGCGTTCTGCATTTGCTCACTGCACTTATTTTGTGTGGTTATTTAATTTCCATATCGCTCTATATCTTTATTGAAGTCGCGGAAGTCCTACATGCATCATTCATAAATCAGGATATTAGTATGTACGATGATGAGACAGGAACTCCTGCTCAAGCTCATACTTTAAACTTAAATGAGGAGTTGGGGTAGGTTCATACAGTCCTTTCGGACAAAACTGGCACTTTGACGTGCAACCAAAAATAGACTTTGGATTCGCTTGAAACAATTGAAAGAAACCTCAAACCTGCAATAAAGGGGTTCGTCTTTGGATTATGCAGCATTGTCTATGATAGATTGGCAAAGAAAATGTTTGAAGTTTTACAATGTTCAATATTTGGGATAGAGACAATGTAGCAGGAAAGCTTCAGGTGGCTTGCTCATGTTGCTTAATTTTACTAACTTTATATGAAGTTGTGATCAAACTATATTTCTTTTTAACATTAGAAACTTCTGCTCAAGTCCACACTACTTGAACTTTAGTTTTATTTTATATTTTCTTGTTTTCTTAAGAGAGGAGGGAGGTACGCCTTGGTCGGGGTACTTAAAATAACGTCTTCTCGTTTATGACTTGAGACTTCCTCAAGTGAATTAAATTTGTTAAGCACTTCGTATTCAAGTTTTAAACATAATAAATATGGTAATTACATGAAATAGATAACATAATAATTCAAGGGTAAAATTGGAAAAAAGTTCTTTTTTAAGAGTTCTAAGCCAAACACAAGATTTGAATAAGCAATAAACCAAACACTGGATAAAAAATAATCCCTGCATTGATAATCCCTGCATTACTAATCCCTACGTTATTAATCCCTGCATTACTCATTTTTGTACCAAACGACCCCTAAGTCTCTTGTTTCTAATACTTTTAAGTATAAACTTAATGCTTGTTTTAGTTTTAACCACTCTGATTTTATTTGTATTTCTCTGTATAATTGATTTAGCGGAAATTAAGCTATTGTCGTTAATTAATTGTCGCTAAAGATCATTTTGGTGTAGTGTGAGCTCTAGTTTCTTGCATGGAAGATAGTAGTAGAGTCTCATTATGAATTCATTGTCTTCAAAAAAAAAATCTTTAAAGTGACTCTTCTGTATGCCTACGCTCATCCCTAAGAGTTTCATGATCCCAAGAGAAAGTCTGCTCATGTAATTGCAATACTCTTGATAAACATATTTGTGTAGTTAAAGGGAAAAAGGTTACTTCATTTACATAATCAGAAAAATTAGAAAACTAGATACTTCTTTTTTTTCAATTTGCATTGTTTTTCTAGTTTTGATTTGACATGAAGTTTAAAAAAGTAAAGAAAAACTTTGAATCATGTGGTCTTAGACTAAAGATATGTAAAATGTACCAAAATATCATTTAATTTTGTGATCTTAAACATCTCATGCCAAAAAAGAAAATAGAACATGTTTTTGAAACTTACCAAAAAGAACAGGACAACAAACAAACTGAAACAGAGGAGTACTAAGGTAGTCAATTGTCCTTACCCAACATTGTTAAAACTTTCCCCCAATGTCCTTTGGAAATACTCTTCAACTATGTGAGATGAGTCTTCTTTAGCTAGATATCAAAAAGAGAGTGTCTCTTTCCAAGGCAACTTCGACGAAAACCTTTCAGTAAAGCTACTAGCATAGCCACAATGCTCACCAATTTTCCTCTAAGCTTTTTTTTCATTTTGGAGAGAGGCAAGTAAAAGAACATTTTCATGTAACGATGGGCATTGTAAATAAGATTAGTTTCAACTCCATGTCTCATTACAAGAAAGAAATCTTGACTCTTGCACACTTCACCAACAAGCCTAGATGTTTGTTGGGCCACGACAGGGTCACCAAAAAAGAAACCCCTTCAATAAAGGAAATAGGATGTTCTTGTGCTTCAACACAAGCCTTCTCGTCATATGGCCATATGTATTGTGTGGGAATGTTTGACTCATCTTTCATATGGGATGAATCAAAAACCAAGGGTTCTTCCTCAGCTAGAATATGTGATTTTCCAGTTGTGAATACACTATTAATGGTCATTGCATGCAAGGGTTTGTTTCTTTCTTTCTTTTGGAATGAGTAACAAGAGGGAAAAGGAAGCAGATGTAGTTTATTTTTAGGAGCAAAAGTGAAGGATTATATAGGGTTTAATGATGTTTAAACTTTGGATAGAAGTTTATATGTTGTTTGAATTAGATTTTGAAAAAGGACATAATTTCAAAGATGTGTTTGACCATAGATTTTAAGAGTGAAAATATTTTCCAAGATATGCTTGATCATAGATTTTTAAAAAAATTCCTTACAAAGTTTTTACAAGTATAAAAAATGGGTCCAAATAGTTTGCTGAGAAGAGCTTAATAATTCTAGGGTTTAGGTCTGCTACATTATGTACATAGACATATATACACTTAACATAGTCCATCCTTATTTAGGCTCCCAATCCATGTTCTAGTTGGACCTGGGTATAAAGGGGTGTTAGAGTTGGTTAAATTCCACATTGATTGAAAATAAACTGGTGGTTTATTTATATTCTTGAATTGAACATTCATCTGTTACAGACCTATATCCCCAATTTTAAGCATTTTTAAGCCCTTCTCAGCAAACTATTTGGACCCATTTTTTATACTTGAAAAATTATTTAAGGAAATTTTAAAAAAATATATGATAAAACATATCTTGGAAAATAATTCTTTTTTTTAAATCTATGATCCAACATATCTTTGAAATCCTTTTTTAAAATCTGACTCAAACAACATATGGACTTCAATTCGATGTTTAAGCATCATTAAGCTCTATATAATTCTTCACTCTTGCTCCTCACAATGAACTACTTCTACATCCTTTTCCTTCTTGTGGCTCATTGCGCAAGAAAGAAAAAAACAAACTCTTTCATGCAATGACCATTGATAGTGTAATCACAACTGGAAAATCACTTAAGCTAGATTAGGAAAACCCATTTATTTTTTATGCATCCCACATGCAATATGAGTCCAACATTCCCACATATACATACGGTCGGATGACGAGAAGGCTTGTGTTGTAGCACAAGAACTTCCCATTCCCCTAATTGACTAGAGGGGTTTCTTTTCGGGTGACCCCGTCGTGGCCCAACAAGCATCTAGGCTTGTTGGTAAAGCGTGCAAAAGTAAAGGTTTCTTTCTTGTAGTGAACCACAGAGATGACACTAATCTCATCTCCAATGTCCATCGTTACATGGACGCGTTCTTTGACTTTCCTCTCTCTTAAAAGAAAAAGGATTAGAGGAAAATTGGTGAGCATTGTGGCTATGCCAATAGCTTAACTGGAAGGTTTTCGTCGAAGTTGCCTTGGAAAGAGACACTATCTTTTTTATATTGTTCTAAAAAGGCTCATCGCACATAGTAGAAGAGTATTTCTAAAGGACATTGGGTAAAAGTTTTAACCATCTTGGGTAAGGACAATTGACTACCTTAGCACTCCTCTGTTTCAGTCTGTTTGTTGTACTTTTCTTTTCGGTAAGTTTCAAAAACATGTTTTTTTCCTGTATTGGCATGACATGTTTAAGACCATAAAATTAAATGATATTCTGGTACATTTTACATATCTTTAGTCTAAGACTACAATATTTGATGTTTTTCTTTAGTTTTTTAAACTTCAAGTAAAATAAAAAACGAGACAAACAAATTGAATTAGAAGAAGTATCTATTTTTCTAATATTTTCGACTATGTAAATGAATTAACTTTTTTCCCTTTAGCTACATAAGAATGCTTATCAAGAATATTGCCATTCCATGAGCACACTTTCTATTTGGAACATGGAACTCTTAGGGATGAGCCTAGGCTTACAAAAGAGCCACTTGAAAGATTTTTTCGAAGACAATGAATCCATAATGAGACTTAACTACTATCTGCCATGCTAGACACCAATGGTCACCTTAGGAACAGGGCCTCAGTATGATCCATATTTCTTCTCGAGGAGCTTTAGTTTTTTTTACACATGAAACAATAATGATATATATATATATATATATATATATATTAATTTTGGACCTATAATTTTAATATTTTAATGGTTTTCAGTAATAAGAACATAAATATCGAATCGATCGAATTTATATTTTAGATCAACCTTTTTATGATAGTGCACCCGTCATTTCGAAATCCTGGATACGACTTTGTTTTATACCCACTAACATATGCAATTCAACTTTTATAATAAAATGCATATACACTAACATATAGTAAAAGATCCAAATTGAGAAAGATTAATTTACTGTAAAGACATGATTGATGATTTCTTCCGAATCGATTGGCAAACTGAGTCGGCGAGTGGATTTAAATTATAGACCTGGCTAGTATAACTACTTTTTTTTTACATTATCAATGAATTTTCCCTTTAATAGGAGCTTAACAATCATCTTTTCGAGATTATCTAAACAAAATTACTTTACCAATGAACGATTGTTTAAATATATTTTTTTACACTATTTGTGAGCGATAGAGCGATCTTATCCCCAAAAAAATTGCATTATACAAATAGATAAATGTTCAATTTCCTTGACTTTCCCCTTTGTAGAAATCTAGTTTATCTTGTCCTCATATTTAAATTTTACACAAAAAATTAACATATAAAAATTCAAAAACTGTGCCACCAGACGTTCAAATTGTACTCAACTTCCTACTTTAGTATTTGTTCTTTACGTCTCAAACATGTTCGATTTTTTAAGAATAATAAATGGAAACAAATCACCTTAACAATGGACAATAACAGGAAACCAAACAAAGCAATCAAATATTCAGTTGCAAAGCAAATTTGCATTTCCAACAGAATGATATTTGCCTTCATACTTTGAAGGATAGAAATAAGCAATGACATTAGACAATATTCAAATGAGATAAGTGTCAAAAACACACCTAAATTATTCCTTTTTTTAGCTTCATACTTCAAATATTGGGAGTGTGAGTTTCATACATAAACTATCAATTATTATTGTCTCACCCACTCCACGATCTCCATCCCCCCCTCCCCCATTCCTGACAATCCCTCCGTCCTTTAATTTTTTAAAATTCATTTATAAAATATTTTTAAAAAATTCAAACCTCACCCCCTGCACCGCTCCTTCCTAAAAATAATTTGTTATTATTTTTTTTAAAAAATAAAATAAAATCCTACTACACCCAATCTAACCATCAGCTCCTAATTTAATTTATTTTAATTTTTTATACATTTTTCTAATTTTGTATTAGATGTGTACATATATTTTTAGGAATTGTTTTCTACTTCCGTACCGAATATAATAGAAATAAAAATTTATTTTTTAAAAAGTCTTGCGGCAAGTAAAAAAATACGACTAAGTGACATATGGAATATGGCGATGACAACATCATGTTGTAGAAGGAGATAACAGGTGGAGCCAACGACCCACTAAGACTAACCTGGTTATTTTTCCTTGGTTATCGAACCACGTATGCCCATTCCTCCTTTGATGACTCCCAGTAGAGAAAGCCTCAATTTTCCGATGTGGATTGAAAGGAAGTTGGGGATGGACATAGACCCTTCCGCCTATCCGGAGTGTTGGAAATATAGCAATATTTTTTGTATTTTTAATTTTCCGATCATTGGAAGTAGGAGCCGCCCCCACTAGGCATGCGGCCACGGGTCATAACGCACTCTTCGCACAACAAATCCACTTTGAAGTTGACTTATTCGCTCGGCCAGTCGTCGGAATGTGTACGAGATACCATAAGGGCTCAATATCTCAATAACACCTTTGTCTAAAGCTTTGAAGGAGACTTCATATCCGAAACGCAGGAACGATCTGACTAAAAATTGGGGTTGTAATTCTTATGTAAGTTTAAACATTTTGAGATTTTTCACCTTGATAAACTTTAAAATCATTGAGTCATTAATATAAGAATATGATTATTTTTACAGTGTGCCTTCAGTTTCTCTTTTTATTTTTTTTTGTCAATTGATATATGACATTCATTATTCTTCTGAAATTTCATTATTTTAAGCTTTTGGGGTTGTAATTTTTTTGGGATTTTGTTTATCTTTGAGTTTGTATCATGTCAATGTTTTTTGTGAGAGGTCTGAGGATAACCAATACACGTTAACTTCTTTTTTTTCTCCATATTTATTTTCTTCCTTTTCATTGGATTTATATTTTTTATACCTATTAGAATTTAGGTTAATTATCTTTGCCATATTTTTTTTTAAATATTTATGATTTTATTTTTGTAAGTGATTTTTTTTATAATCGTGCAAAGTGCGAGCAAGTACACTAATTTTTGAATAAAGGGAGATTTTATATCCGTCCTCTAAGTTATTAGTAAATATTTGTTAAAGTCTACATTTACATACATTTTCTTTTGATTTATCACTACAACAAAAATAAATTTTAGCCGCATTAAATATATAAATTAAAAAACAAAGAGTGTTAAAGTTCTTATTGGTATTAATTAATTGTCATTAGATCCAATAACGTTATAGGTTTTATGGACATTTACAAAGAATGTTAATTGCCTCTAAAAATACATATTTAGTGACAACTAAATTATTGTCAATAATTAATTGCCTCTAAAATTTATTTTTCTTGTACTGTGCTCCTCCCCATGCACTGGAGAATAAAAAAAAAGAAAGAAAATAAAAGCACAATTTGTATGGGTGGGATAATTGTTATATTTGAATAGAGATAAGGGTAAAAAAAAAAAAAACAATACCTAAACTATTCCCTTTTTGAGTTTCATACCTAAACTATCAATTATTTGTTTGAGAAACATACCTTTCTCTTTTATTACACTCTCATTATGATGTGTATAATACTATATCTCTTTTATTTTTAAAAAATGTCACATCACACTCCATATCGATAAAATTCCACCTTGATAAAAACTAAATAAATTATTAGTATTAGTTAAAGTTAAAGATTAAAGTGTTACTATTCCCTAAAAAAATTATAAAATAAAATGTTAAATATTTTTCTTACTCCAGTCCATCACTTCCTCTCCCACGCCAATTTTTTAGTTTTTTTAAATAGTTCTTTTATAAATGTGTTTTAAAAAGAATTCTTACTTCATCTCCCCCTCCAATCCTTTAAGATAATTATTTAGATATTATATATTTTTTTAAAAATAAATTCTACCCCATCCCACCCCACATGACCCTCCGCTTGCAATTTTTGTTCTTACTTGCCGTAAGACTTTTCCTAAAATAAAATTTTATTTCTGTTATATTCGGTACGCAAGTAGAAAAAAATATTTTTCCTAAAAATATATGTACACATCTAACGCAAAACGATAAAAAATGTAAAAAAAAATAAAAATACATTTGGAGCGGAGGGCTAGATGGGGTGGAGTGGAATTTTATTTTATTTTTTTAAAAATAACATCAATTTTTTTAGGAAGGAGTAGAGGAGGGGTTGAGATCTGATTTCTTTTTTTAAAAATATTTTATAAAAGAATTTAAAAAAATAAAAGGAGTATGGACTGTCAAAAAAGAGTTTTAAAAACTAAATGGACGGAGGGACTGTCGGGGGGTGGGCAGGGGGGGAGGAGATAGTGGAGTGGGGTGAGAAAAATATTTTTATTTTTATTTTTTAAAAGTAATTATTTTTAAAAAATATATTTTTTGGGGGGATAATAATGCTTTAATTTTTAGTTTTAACTAATATTAATAGTTTATTTAATTTTTGTCAAAGTAGAATATTTTTTGTAAATGAAATGTCATGTGACAAGGTTTTTGCAAATAAAAGAGAGATTGTATTACACACACCACTGAAGTGTGTTTTTCAAACTAATACATGATTGTTTAAGTTTGAAACTCACACTCTAAATAGTTTAGGTATGAAACTCAAAAAATGGGAATAGTTTATGTGTGTTTTTGACACTTCTCTCTTGAATGAATATTATAACCATTTTGGTTGTTTTCTTGTTCCTATTTCAGACATGACTGAACAAAAACAAATTCAAATTACTCCAACTATGACTATTGAACAAAGGGAGAATTAAAGAATCTAGATTTCAATTGCTCAGCTTGTAAGTTCATAATCATGTTTTCTACCATAAATTCTGATCTTCTTCTTGCAAACGTGAATAGCTAAATCTCATAATTACGGTCATGAGAATCATGATGAATTAACGAAACAGGTTAAAGTAGTTAGTGATTCTTGAATGGTGTTCATGTATGTATTATTATTTTCTTCATAGTGATTGCTTTTTAACGATGACAAATGTTGGAAATCACATAAATTTATTAATTTGCTTGAAAAAAGGGAAGAGAATAGGAAAAGAAATTAACAATTGATATGTGAGGTTATTAACCTTAATCGAGTGACTTTAGCCTTAACATGAAAGTTAATCCAAAATTCAGGATAAGCGTCAAGACTCAAACATTTAAAGACAAAAAAGCTATTTAGAGTGACATACATTAGTCTAATAAGGAGAAAGACATTTGGGTGAACCAATCCTATAACTTTTACATCTAATGACCGAAATAGATCACTACTATGCTTCACTTACAAAGTTGTAAAATGAGAGAAACACAGTTCTAGTCAATTCTTAAAAATAAATGCAAACATGTAATCACCCTCGTGGTTATTCCTATATTTTTGCATTCTTTTACTGTTTTACCCCTTCTCGTAGCTTTCTTGTAGCTTTTGTGTGTTACTAGGTTAGGTGGCATGCTTCCCAAGGTGGTTGGGAATGTTTTGAGCAAGTTTTGCCCTTTTGGAGGCTTTTAAAGTGAAAGAGCCAACTTTAGTCAAAATCTGGAGGATGAGATGCCTTATGACTTGAGTTTGTGATGTTAGGTATTTTAACTTTGAAGTTTTGGCAAAATTTTGACTTTGGTCAACATTCTTGGTAAATACACTCGGATGAGAATTGTGTCAGCACAATTAGCTTTGAAATGTCGAGTGTGATGTAGCATGACCTTTTATTGAGATCTCGAGGTGTTCAAGATGATTTTGTGGCCTTTGTCATTTTTTGGGTATTTTCCTTACACGTGTTAACTAGTTGTAGGCTTGCATGATCCTTAGTCGATTTATGGCAACCTTTGGATTGCTAAGTGTAGTTTTTAGCCAAAAGACAATAGATTAGGTTGATCCTGGTCTTGTGTTTTTAAGTATACTTAGAAATGGTTTTTAGGTGGCGTGAAACTTAGATTGCCGCGTATTCTCTTTGTTTGGGTTGTTTTTCGGTTAGGTATTTTTAGCTTTTAAACTCTAATTTTATTAATAGTTAGGCTTGAGGCTGTAAGCTTGGACTAACTAGATTTCCAAGTTAGCACGTTTGTACTATGTATGGAGTTACCTGAAGGTGTGATAGGTGTATTGCGTTTTGATAGGGTGATTGAGAATTGTTTTGATATTGGGCATGGCACATACATTTGTTTTCTCACTCTTAAAAAGTCTTAGAAATGATATAATGGCTTTAAGAGTAATGATTTTTACGTAGTGGCCGTTCTTGATCCCAATAAGCCGGGTCACCGTGTTTTTTAAGGAAAATGAGTGTATTGGGATAATATGACATTTTCAAGGATTTTATGTCTTAAATGACAAAAATACTTCATAATGTTCATGCATTCTGGGCTACTTTTATACTGATAAGTTCGAGGTATCATTCTGGGCATCCTGTTGACTTAGATATCCTGGATATATTTTACTACTTAGGACATTGCTGATAAGTCCAAGGTCTCATTCCGAGAGGCTCGTTGACATAGATCCAAGTTACTTTCCACTACACTTGCACTTGTTGATGAGTCCGAGGTATCATTTCGGGTGACTCAAGCTTTCTTCCAGACTTTTTACCTTCTTACATTTATCACTTTCATCACATTATAATGTTATTTAGCTCGTTAAGTGTCATTGTGGCTATCTTGTATTTGAGTGTTTCTCATTGAGTGGTTATGTTTGTTAGTTCCTTTTTCCTCAGTTATTGATTATCGTATTTTAGAACTTACCCTTTGAAATGTTAGTGTCATCGTGCTTCTCTGTATATATTTGATCTTTCTAAGCTCGTCGACCTATGATACCTACTGAGTACCCCGTGTTTTGGTACTCATACTACACTTCTGCATCTTTTAATGATGCAACTCCAAGTATGAGTCACACTCCATGAGTGTTCGATATCCCACGGGTATCATAAACTTAGATCATGGTGAGATCCTTGCGTCCAAACACTTGTTGCTTTCCCTTATTTTTACTAACTTGTATTTTATATTTTGATTAGTCAGTTCTCTTGTATTTATAGCCTTTCTGTACTTAGTGGTGTCTGGGGATTTTTTCTTGTGTTAGTATGTCATCTTGGTAAATTTTGGGATTCTTTTATATAATATATATCGTATTTACAGTTCTATACTATGGCTTTATACTACATCTTTATTCATGTTTTTGTTTGTTCTTAATTATTATTATTAAACTATTATCTTCTCCGAGTTAGTTTGGGTTTTTGGATTGCCTACTCGAGGGTTGTTGTAGGTGCCCTCATGGTCAAATTTCGGCTCGTGACAACATGGTATCACAATTTTAGGTTCACCGATTTTACGAGTATAGGAGCAAGTGCCTAGTAGATTCTTTCGGTAGATACGATGGCGTTTGTATGCAATCTTCAGGAGGCAATATGGCATACGAAGGAATACTTCATTATTTCTTTTTTCTTATTGTGCTCTGGTGATTGTAGCAATATCTAATCTCTGTTTTGTTTCATTCTTTCTCAGATGGCTAAGATGAGATCGTATACGGGTGGTTGAGAGCCTCTTGCACTTCTATATGGATCCCCAACTAGGGGTAGAGGTCGAGGTAGATTACGAGCTGCAGCACCAGGTTGGGACTAGGAGTGGGCACCATCACTAGAGCCTAATAGAAAGGTTGAGCATGTTGAGTATTAGTCGTATAGTGTGGGACCAATCAACCTCCACTAGGATTTCAGCCAACACTGGTTTTACATGGCACATTGGCTAGGATCCTCAGCTTCATGGAAGGTATATCCCACGAAAGCAGGGACTTTGCCTAGTACTTCAACTGGACCTCTGGTTCGAGACGAGGCTCAAACATACGCCCAAGCAGAGACACATGGTGTGAAAAATTCAGGGGTGTAACTTGCAACTCCAATTCCTTGCTTAGTGGTTCAAACGGTTCCGATAGTAACCCCGCCTATGGAGGCTAGGCTGGTTATGTCTTCTGAAGAGTAGAAGATGTTGGGGTGATTCATCAAATTGGGTCTTCCTAGGTTTAAAGGTGTTGCGGGCTAGTATGCTAATGTGTTTCTAGTGATTTCTCAGGAGAGGTTGCAGAACCTTATATTAGTGAAGTCTCACAGAGTTGATTATACTGCTTTCTATCTAGATGGTCAGTGAAGCATTGGTGGAGATTATATCTTGAGTGCAGGCTGTCGGGTCACCTTCAATGACTTGGACTCAATTTTAAGAGGCTTTCTTGGAGAAGTATGTATACCATACATCTTGAGGGAGCGGTTGGAGGATGAGTTCATAGACTTTACATAGGTATCAATGACAATTTTTGACTACTAGATGCAGTTCAACGCTAGGTATGCAATTATGCTTATGCCGACAAAGAACAAGTGAGTGCACAGATATGTTAAGAGGGCTGTAATTTTTGCTTTGGTTGGATAAAGAGCAAATGATGGCTGATCTTGGGCATATAAAATATAACACCCCGTATCTGAAAGCTGACCAAATTTCAGACTTTCAGAAGTTGCAGGTGCAACTACGGTCGCCACCCACGGACCGTGGTCTGACCCACCGCCCATGCTGTGGGTCTGTGGTTCACCACTGTAACCCCTCCCCAAACCCAGCTCAGAAAATTGGCTAAGTCTTGACCCACGGTCTGTAGGCTAGACCACAGTATGTGGTTTGTGTCCGTGGATCGAGGCCCCCTTTACCCAACCTCTGATGTGAATGACGGCCGACCAGCACGGACCATCGTTCGATCCACGATTTGTAGGTCAGATCATTGGTGAAGGTCAGTAGCCAGTTAGGGGGAAATTGATGATTGGGTCAACTTCAAATGGTCATCACTCTTAGCACAAAAGTAATTAGGTGTCCCATGACCTACTATATGATAGATAATTGAATTCTTTTTCCAATGCGACCGAGTTTGCTAAAATCCCATCTCCGAGTAAAAAGTTATGCTCATTTTAGGGAAGCCCTGTTTGGCAGACTTGACCTACGACCCCAACCTACGGACCGTAGGTCCCGTTCGTCGGTAACTCCGACAACAGTTAAGTCAGGGGTCTTTTGGTCTTTTCCTATTTTGTTTAACCCTTAAGCTATGTCGTCTAGACCTTAAATTATGAGGTTTTAGTCAGTTTAAGCCTAGAAACATAACTAGAACTTACCTAAGTCAAATCATTAATCAAAACTTAGAAAAATTAGAGCGTAAGAGGAGAAGAGAAGTCAAGAAGCCTAGTTCAAGAACAAAGCAAGGTTCCATCAGTTCCAGCCCTAAAATCTAAAGATTTCTCCTTGGAATTCATTACTAGGTATGCTAGATTTCACTAGTGGGTTCCTTTCACCCATTAGGTCCCTAGTTTTCAGTCAGTTTTTTGATTCCCTTATTATGACTAGACCTAGAGTTTCTTGAATGTTAGAATTATTGGGTTGTTAGCTGTTAGAATGATCCAAATAAGATTAGTATGCTAATATTCAGTTTATTGCATGAATTCCAGAACCCTAGCTATGTATTTCTTTAGTTCTTGAATTACACATGCTAGGTAAGATATTTCAGTTATTCAGCTATACATGCCTCAGTTATTAATGCATCAATATAAGTTTAATTGTTGCATACTCAGTTTTCATGTTCAGTTTGAGCTATCCAGTAACTTACCGAAATTCAGTCATAATGTGTTAATTACTTAATCCATTGGGAGTAGCATAATACCGAGTTGGACTAGGGTTCAACATACCCGAATAGTCCCAGAACTACTAGCCACATAGGTTGTAAGTCCCCTCTGTGGGCATCATTTCAGTGATCATGCCAGTATGCCTCTATACCTCTGGCAGGGTATATTAGGTCCTCTCGATGGGGCGTATACATCGGACTCCACATTTAGCTCATGTGGTTTTACTATCGATTATTAGTAGCTCCCACAGTTCAGTCAGATTCTATTGCATTGACCATTTATCAATATATCCAATATTCAGTTTCAACATGTTATAAATTGGTCATTGCGTTCAGTTAGCTCAACATTCAGTATCTATATCATGTTCAAATTATATCATTGCTTATTTGTTTTGTTCAGTTATATGTTATTTCAGCTTTATTCTATCCTGCATGCTCAATACCTTTCAAGTACTGACGCATACTCTATGCTACATCTTCTCGTGATATAGGTTCAGGTTCTCAGCATCCAGATCACGCTTAGATCACTTCCCGATCGTCAATTCAACAACATCAGTGGTGAGTCCTCATTCTTCGAGGACCAGTGACATGTTTAGCTTTTCAGTACTTTTAGTCCTTTAGTTTCAGTTTTGCTAGATCTAGTTGGGGCATGCCCTAACATTTCTAGTCAGTTTAGAGGCTTATTTCAGACATAGTTAAATTTAACTTAGAATTGAGTTAATATCTTCTTTGTATTAAACTCATCAGTTTTCATATATCTCAGCTATAGTATATGGGTATTCCCCATTTTTTCATTTTTATTTATGATTATTGCTTCCGCATCAGTTTATTATTCAACTTATGTTTAGTATGCTCATGATCAGGCCAGCAGGGTTAGCTTGGGATCACTTGTGGTCCTAGGTCCCTTTTTCGCGTCTCAGGGGTAATCTCGGGGCGTGACAATTTATATGCCTATTTACTACGATTTTTGCACATGTACCTTGTGTTTTGAGAATTTTCTTCAACCTATTTGCTATGTTTTGATTATTATTGTAGTGAATTCACACTAAGACATGTGATTAGCTTATGTATGAGTTTTCAAAGGGAAATAAAGCACATGGGAGTTAGAATAGAGAAGGAAAGTATGGATGCAACTCAAAGGAGCACACATTAGATAAAAAGGAGAAAAACTGGGTTGAGGCGAACTGGTGGCGCGCTTCTCCTGCCCTCAAACTACTAAAGCCCCTAGATTGGTGCATCGGTGGCGTGCCACACAAGGGAAAATACTATTGCAGCCTCATTGCTGACATATTGGTGGTGCGCTACACCAAGGCTATCCCGATGAAAAACTCTGACTTCAGGATTCCAAAGCCCACAAGGAAAATGGATTAATTTCCCAAACCCTATAAATAGAACCTTAGGCCTCTTTTGTATGGTTACTTCTTTTTTTCAAGTGCAAGACTAAGGGACGGAAATTCACCTTAGGTTACTAATCTTCTACTGTTTCTTCATTGTTGAATTGCATGAAAACAATTTTGTTTATCTCTTTGATTAAAATGAGTGGGTAAAAGCCATTGTTCTAGGGCTGTATCTATGAATAATTGTTGAACATCAATTTTATGGATAAATTTGGTTATCATATAAATTATTCTTATATAATTAAATTTAGTATTTTGATTCTTGATCACCTTTAAGATAAATGCATTGTCTACTTTTGAACTCAAGATAAAGAATAAAGAGATAGAACGGGGAATATAAGGAGCATGATCTTTTCTTGCATATCACTTGAATTGATTTGTTTTTAGGATTAACACCAGCAAAACACCATTCTTGTTTATGAAATAGGATGAAAAATAAATGTTCAACAGTTGATTCTGTCTATCCTTGCTCAATGATGTAGTTAGACGTTCAATTGGGTTATGTGATTAATGATTGAGAGATCATGATTATAATATCAACCCCATAAATTAGTAATTTGATAACTTTATGAAACCTATGAAAGAGATGTGATGCATGAATTCTTAGTATGTTGCAGCCTGTTTAAACACAAAAATTGAAGTTGATCATTGTTACTTTCTTTAGATTCTTAAATACTAGCAATTGTAGAATAAATACAAAAACAAACTCCTTGAGAGACACTTGTATCAAATTGTGGGTTTAGTCCAATTAGGTATAGATTAATTGTATTTCATTTGGGTTCGACAATCCGGCTCTATTAAAGACACTATATTACATGCGCGACCACATACACTTGCATGTCCATTTGGGAGCAACACATTTTTGGCGTCGCTTCCAAGGAAATTAAAATTATTATATTTAATTCCTCTAAGTCTAGATACTCGGTGTTCAAGGGTTAATAACTTGATATTAGCTATTCTTAATGATAGGTAACTCAAAGAATTCAGCTAGAGAAAATAATGGAACTCGTGGAGCAGTTACTATAACCTAAATGATTTCTACTTCAACATAGAAGGCTAGCAACTCTACAATACCCTGTTCAAAAGGTTGAACCTGCTACAAAGGAGAAATCTAAAGAAGAACATGATAAATAACATGAAGAGACACATGTGGTTATGGAAGCAAGAACAATTAATTATGTGGCAGTCCCACTCACTACAAATGTTACGTCTAGCATTTGGAAACCACCTGTTACGACTCAAAAAACTAGTAGGTGAAACTAGAGCCTTATGAGTGTGTTGTATAGTTTGATTTTGAGTTTTATGTTGTAAAATGAGTTCCCGAGTTTAGGTTGAGGGGTTAAACGTCAAGGTACGACTCCCCAAGGACCAACCAAGGGTCCTTGAGGAGGACCCTAAAGCCTAACTCCAAGGCTGCCCCAAAGAAGAAAAGTTCTCGAAAACATTAGGACATATGAATGGGACCTACGGCCCCGTAGGTCCATCCACGCCCCTTGGATTCCATCCGAAGGTCAAGGCCCCAAATGAGGGGTTCCTGAACCAAACCACAGACATGTAGTATGGGGTGTCACCCCAATCACAGTCCGTGGATTGGTTGGTGATGTACCATGAGTTTACGGTATTTTTGATACATTTCACTTGAGAGTTGTGTTTGTCTAAGGCTATTTTGTATTATTTTATATGTGTTTTTCTCATGTTTGCAGGTATAGGTTCAGGAGCGAATACTTGAAGACACACCTGAAAGAAGTGCAAAAAAGGGCATCTATGAAGGCAACTTACGGACCGTAGTCCAGTTACGCCCCGTAGATGATAGTCGTAGAAGGGAAGGAAAGGCATTGCTGAAGATCAGTGAATTCTTGACCAAGTGTGGAACCACGATTGTGACTTATGGACCATAGATTGATCTACGGATCGTACTGTTGCTCCGTCAAATCATTCAGAGATTGGTTCCAGTACCTGATGCTAAAAAAATCAAAGTGTGGCGTTACGGAGAAGAGTTACGAATTGTAGATAGACTTACGGTCCGTACTGCTGAATCATAGATTGCAACATATATACAGATTTTGAAGAAAGAAAAATTCCCCAAGTCCTGAGCCACAGAAGGGACCTACGGACCGTAGATCGACTTACGGACCGTAGGTCAGTTCTCGTAGAATGAAGACGCATCCTACAACTTTATTTCCTTATTTCGTTTCATTTTTAGTTAGGACTTATTTTTCTATATATAGGGTATGTAAACCTCGTTTTTGAGGTTAGACATTATTATATTTGTTCTAGTTTTTGACTCGGGAGATTAACTTGCAACTTTAGCAATTCCTAATTTCCTAAGCACGTTTTAGTGATTTTTACTTTGAAATTCAAGTTGAAATTCTGGGATTATTCTACTATACTATGTTAGTTCATGATTTATTTTTCAAACATTATGAATTGTTTTCTTACTAATATGGGTAACCAAATCCACAACTAGGGTTGTGAGAACCATATGCGATTAACGAAGTATGAATAGTAACTAAGTAATTCCCGAATAGTGTTTTGCATGCATTCATAATTCTTTCATCTAGAAGTCTTTTTAACGGTGCGCAACATTAGAACTCGCCTTGTTGCTACTTGCCGAACCAATGAGGTAGTTAATAAAAAAAGAATTATCAACATAGATTTGATACTATCTAATAGAATTAATGTCGATTGGTGCAAGGGTGAAAAGTAATCTATGCATCGATGTGACGTCCAATATGAGGTAATGGTAAGGGTTAGTAAGTTATACACACGTAGCTGGACCAAGGTGCGAGGTGAAATTCTCTAGATGTCGGACCAAGGATTTAGAGATACATAACTTATCGCTTTGCATGTAATACACTAGGAACGGATTGCTATTACTAGGATAACAGAGTTATGAGCTTGTGGGGAACACGTACGCCCTAGTTTCCTTCTCAATTTGATAACAACAAATTTTTGAATCTTGCTTACTAATTACTTTCATAATTTCCAAAATTTGTTACACAAATTCCTCCCCCCGCCCTTTTACTTATTTATCTCAGAAATACATTGGCTAAATGAATATAATCGTTATTGAACTTAAGTCTAAACCATATCCCTCGTGGGATTGACCCCAACCTACAAGTTGGGTTCTTTATGGGATAACGCTCGCTTATGCTTCTGTAAAGAGGTGTAATTTGAGCGTATCAGTGGGCGTAGGTCACCCCTATGAATCTATCCAATTCGGCCAAGGCTAAGGTAAAATGGTAAATTCCTAGGATGGTTAGATTAGGTAGGGGTCGGTTTTTTATTAATTAGAGTTATTTAAGGATTTTTAAAGTATTAAACTCCCTTTTTCAATTCATTATTCCCAAAACACAAAATAGAAACTTCCCCCTCTCCAAAATATTCTCTCTCTAGAAAACTCCATTGGAGAAGAAAAGCCAAGGTGTAGAGCTCAAGATTTCATATTTTCTCTTCAATTTCATGAGGAAGACTCCATTAAGGTATGGTAGTCTTCATCCTTCATTAATTTCCATCCAAGAAGTCCCTTCAAAACTCTACTTCTCAAAGTTTAAATTCTCCAAAACCTAGGGTTTTCAATCTATTGCATGGATTCACTTTCAAAATGATTTCAAAGTATTTATTGTCATATATTATGATCAATTTGATGAATTACTACTGTTTTTATGATGAATTACCTATGAATCCATGAATTCCTCTATTTTGTCAAATTGGATCTCAAAATGTGGGTGATGTTTGATGTGGGTGGATTGTGATCAAATTATGCACGGAGTAATTAATGTAATTGAATTGTGTGAATATCCATGTAGAAAATAGTGATTCCAGATGTGAATCATGAATTGTGATCTAGGGTTCTTGAAGGGCTATGAATGAAGAACCTATACATAACTATGAGAATTATGTATATGCTTTGTGATTTCAATGAAAGTAATGTGATCATGTCAAAAGAATGCAATTGTGTTATTATTGAAATGTTATTCTCAATTTAACACTTATGAATGATGATGATATATATATGAAAGGTTATTCTCACATACACACACTCATGAATAAAAAATGAATGAAGTTTCTATGATTATGTTAATGATGATATGTTGATTGAAAGGCTATTCTCAATTGTACACTAGTGAATGATAATGACATGTTGTGAAAGGACATTCTCACAATATGGGGATTCTTAGCTGAAAGGTTATTCTCATCTTTGAATCTATGAGCTATCTAATGAATTAATGTTGGGTTCAGATGGATGCTCTTTCGTAAGTTGAGGTGGGTATCTCGTAACAATATTTATATCCCATTTTAATGAATGTTGGGTTTGAGATGGATACTCATCCATGAGTTGAGGTGGGGTGTCTAGTAGCAATATCTTATCCCATAATAATAAACTAAAGTAATGAATGTCAAGTACTCCGTGGGGAATAATGCTAAGCACCGAGTGGATATGGATTAAGATGGATGCTCAACCGTGAGTTGAAGTAGGGTATCTAGTATCAATCTCTTGAGATGGATTCTCAATCGTGAGTTGAGGTGGGATGTCTAGTAGCAATCTCCCTATCCCATAACTATGTGTCCAAATAGGTTTATAGCTAGTGTATCCACCTAAGCTAAATGTTAACGGTCCTACCTTTGGCAAGTAGGAGTCCCTTATTTGGTGTGGGTAACATCGGGATTCTATAATTTGCTCACATGGTTTATGTTGGTTAAGGCTTACCCCCACAAAAAATGATAATAAACTATGGCTCCTCAAGAATGCACTACTTAGTGTGGGTGGGGGTATGAGACTTTATCCATGCATGGCACAAGTAGGCTTTGAGAATATTCATGGTGTGTTTTTTTATGTTATAATGTGTTATGATCAAGGATTTGAGTCAAGTATTGTGGTTACTTAAGAAGTTTTATGAAGTATGGGTAGTAGTATGGGATGCCATTCATGCATTGCACGAGTAGGCTTTGAGAGGGCTATGGTGGGTTTCCCAATGTCATAATGTTAAATGAAATGAATGAACTTATGATGATGCTAATGATAATGTTGATTTAATGTCTAATGAAATGAATGTGCTTATAATGATGCTAGTGAGAATGTTGACTTGAAGGCTTAAAGTAATGATGTATGCTTTACTTGGATTGTATTATGAGTTACTTTCCTTATCATGACTAATGAAATGTATATGTTTCTTATGCATGAGTATTGACTAAAGATGAGTATGACAGATGGTAAGTTTATGTAAGATGGTCTTAAAGTGGTACTAGTAGGAATAGTAGTATGGGATGCTATTCTTATATTGCACAAGTATAGCTTAGGGTTATCTAAGGTGATGGTCCTAATGTGATGTAATGGCTTATATGTTGATTATATTTGTATCTTATGCCTTTTATACTAAAGTTCATGATGTTTCTCAAAATTGGCATAATGCATGGTTTTCAACCAAAATGTCCTTTTTAAGCATGGTTTTTGCATGGCTATCATACTTAATGCATTTTGTGTGCTAACTCATATTTCTACAATTTTCACAAAGTGTAGGGTTTGGACTTGAGTTCTATTCTTGGAAGATGGGTTTCTAAGGAGCAAGAAGTTGAAGATTTGGTGAGTCCTCATAGCTTCGAGGACAAAACCCACCTTACCCTTTATGTCTTTTATTTGATGTTTAGAGATTTTGTATGTGCTATGTCCCAAAGTTTTAAGTCCTATAGTTCTAGATAGTTTGAGACAAAGTATAGAAAGACTCATGTTTGCTTTTATGAAAATGACTTCGATTGTATGGTTTGAAGGAGTTTTAAATTCCGCACTATTTCTTCTGTCTTATGTTATGAATGCTATAAGGTTTGTATGAGGCTCTTCAGAGTCTTGTACACTGTGTTACATCTGGGGTGTAGGCTCGGGTCTTAACAAATATGGTATCAAAGCACAAGATTTTTGAATGGTTTTAGGATGTCTCTAACCACATCTAGTAGAGTCTTGTTCATAGTGTGAAGTGCGCCACATTTATGAATATGAGGCTATTGGATGATAGGAAAACTTCACTTCTTCATTCTCCAAGTCGTGCCATAGAGTTTAACTCTATAAGGTCTCTTTCCTATTCCTTATCCGATGGTCTTTAGGATATGACTACTTGAAGGGCTTATGCTGGAAGGAACGAGGAATAAAAGGTTGGTTGTGATGCCAATTATGGCTATGTGACTTGATAGATTTGGGATGATATGTTGTGATGTTTTTTTTAGTATGAATGGGTTGCATTATGGTTATGTTTAGTTGATGGTAGAACTCAACTTAGTCATGATGAGTTTAGAGGCATATTGAAAGATTTGATGAATAGGGTGTTTTAGAAATGCCTAGATGTGTTGAGAGGGTAGACTCATCTAAAAAGGGTAAAACTATTATTCACCTTGGTTTAGAATCATCTTGTGTGGTGGGTATGAAAACTTAGTGATGACTTGTTCTAACCTTAGAAATTGAAAGAAATGAGGTTTAGAAGAGTTCGTATAGTCTTACTCCCAAGGGGGAGATAATGTGCTTAGATAGCAAGGTCGTTGAGTTTTCTAGATGTTAATGATTTGGATTGGCTTAAATTCTCACCTTAAGAGATGTGGTATGTTTTGGGAAGTTTAGTCCCAATTTTGTAGGCTCATATTAGACCTTGAGTGGTGTTGGTAAGGTTGTTTGTGAGCAAGAGTTGATTAATGAGAATCTCCTTAGTTTAGAAGTACCAGTTGGGATCTTAGACCGGCAAGTTAAGAAATAGAAGAGATCAAAGGAAGTTGTTTCCATCAAAATGTTGATGAGTAGTATTTTAGTAAGGGTTTTTAGTGAGTGTGCTACTTGGGAGGCCAAGGGCCAATGAGAAGTCCCAATATCCTCATTCTCTTCCTTCTATTCCTATTCAAGTTGGATACTAAGAGTTCAGCGTGACTTGTTTCATGTTTTGGAGTCATGTGTGATTATGTGTTTCCATGGTCTCCTTATGTTATGCATGTTCTTGATGAATTCATGTTTAATGAGAAAATGAGTTTTGATGATTTTTGTTTCTCATGTTGATGTGCATTTAGTATGAGTTGTCTTTATGCTTCATAAGATGAAATGACTGAACATGCTTAAATGTGCTTTTTAGAATAAATGCATAATTTGCTTCATGATGATATGATGAGCATGATTTGAGTTGGAGAAGGTAATTCCTCCATGGAAATGAGAAATGTTGAAGTTTTTATGCATAATGAGTCTGTAGATGTAGTTCCTACTTTTTTGTGTTGCATGGAGTATGTTTGAGATGGAGTTGATGTGTACTCCTAGTTTTGTGCATTGTTTAGGATGTTTCATGCATGATACGCTCCTCGTCTTGAGTCTTTATTTCCCTAAAGTGTTTAAAGTGTCATTCGAGGAAGAATGTTCCCAAGGAGGAGATATTATTACGACTCCGAAAACTAGTAGGTGAAACTAGAGCCTTATAAGTGTGTTGTTGAGTTTGATGTTGTAAAACGAGTTCCCGAGTTTAGGTTGAGGCGTTTAGGGGTTAAACGTCAAGTTACAACTCCCCAAGGACAAACCAAGGGTCCTTGAGGAGGACCTTAAAGCCTAACCCCAAGGCTGCCCCAAAGAAGAAAAGCTGTCAAAACCCTTAGGACCTACGGATGGGACCTACACCCCGTAGGTCCATCCACGCCCTTGGATGCCATTCGTAGGTCAAGGCCCCAAATGAAGGGTTTCTGAACTAAACCACGGACGTGCAGTATGGGGCGTCACCCCACTCACTGTCCGTGGGTTGGTGAGCGTAGGTCACCCCTGTGAATTTGTCCAATTCGGCCAAGGCTAGGGTAAAGGGGTAAATTCCTAGGGTGGTTAGATTAATTAGGGGTCGATTTATTTTGATTAGTTAGAGTTATTTAAGGCTTTTTAAAGTATTAAACTCCCTTTTTCAATTCATTATTCCCAAAACACAAAATAGAAACTTCCCCCTCTCCAAAATATTCTCCCTCTAGAAAACACCATTGGAGAAGAAGAAGCCAAGGTGTAGAGCTCAAGATTTCATCTTTTCTCTTCAATTTCGTGAGGAAGACTCTGTTAAGGTATGGTAGTCTCCATCCTTGGTTAAGTTCCATCCAAGGAGTCCCTTCAAAACTCTCTTTCTCAAAGTTGAAATTCTCCAAAACCTAGGGTTTTCAATCTAGGCAAGGATTTGGTTTCAAAACAATTTCAAAGTGTTTATTGTCATATATTATGATCATTTTGATGAATTAGTACTTTTTTTAATGATGAAAATTACCTATGAATCCATGAATTCCCCTATTTTGTCAAATTGGATCTCAAAGTGTGGGTGATGATTGATGTGGGTGGATTGTGATCAAATTATGCATGTAGTAGTTAATCTAATTGAAATATGTGAATATTCGTTTATAGAATAGTGAAGCAAGGTGTGAATCATGAATTGTGATCTATGGTTCTTGAAGGGCTATGAATGAATAAACTATAATGACTGAGAATTATCTATATGCTTTGTGATTTCAACAAAGGTAATGTGATCATGTCTAGAATGCAATTGTGTTATTATTGAAAGGTTATTCTCAATTAACACTTATGAATGATGATGATATATGTGAAAGGTTATTCTCACATACACACACTCATGAATGAAAAATGAATGAGGTTTCTATTGTTATGTTAATGATGATGTGTGGATTGAAAGGCAATTCTCAATATTACACTAATGAATGATAATGACATGTTGTTAAAGGACTTTCTCACAATATGGGGATTCTTAGTTGAAAGGTTATTCTTATCTTTGAATCTATGAGCTATCTAATGAATGAATGAATGTTGGGTTGAGATGGGTGCTCATTTGTGAGTTGAGGCGGGGTATCTAGTAACAATCTCTATATCCCATTTTAATGAATGTTGGGTTTGAGCTGGATACTCATCCATGAGTTGAGGCGGGGTATCTAGTAGCATTCTCTTATCCCATAATAATGAACTGAAGTAATGAATGTCAAGTACTCCGTGGGGAATAATGCTAATCACCGAGTGGATATGGATTGAGATGGATGCTAAACTGTGAGTTGAGGCGGGGTATCTAGTAGCAATATCTTGAGATGGATACTCAACCATGAGTTGAGGCGAGGTATCTAGTAGCAATCTCTATATCCCAAAACTATATGCCCACATAGGTTTATAGCTAGTGGATCTAGCTAAACTAAATGTTAACCGTCCTACCTTAGGCAAGTAGGAATGCCTTATTTGGTATGGGTAACATCGAGATTCCATGATTTGCTCACATGGTCTATGTCGGTTAAGGCTTACCCCCACAAAGAATTATAATGAACTATGGCTCTTCAAGAATGCACTACTTAGAGTGGGTAGGGGTATGGGACTTCATCTATGCATTGCGAAAGTAGGCTTTGAAAGTAGTCATGGTGTGTTCCTTTATGTTATAATGTGTTATGATCAAGGATATGAGTTAGGTACTACAATGTTCTATTTCATTTTATCCTGCTTTCTGCCTGTTTCAAGACCTTTGGAGTGGTGTGGTGAAGGGGATTGGTAGACTACATGGAGGACTCTACATTCTCAATCCTTCGATATCTGCTACCACATCTCATCACTGTCTATCTTCTATTTCTACAACATCTCCATCGTACACTGCGCCAACATTTGATCTTCCATCCCCAACATCTGTTTCTACATCTTCTCTTTGGCATAATCAAATGGGACATGCTCCTTATTCAGTTTTGCAGAAAATCTCTTCATTAAAGAAACATGTGGTTCATCCTTGTAATTGCTTTGTATGTCCATTAGCGAAGCATCATAGATTACCTTTTCCTACAAGTACTAGTATGTCTAAGAATCCTTTTGATCTTGTTCACATTGACATTTAGGGTCCATATCGAGTTTGTACTTTTAATGGTTTCAAATATTTTCTTACTCTTGTTGATGACTGTACTCGAATGACATGGACCTATCTCTTGCGTGTGAAAAGTGATTCATTTATTATCTTACAATCTTTCATTCAAATGGTGCACACTCAATACTCAACTTCCATAAAACACATTAGGTCAGATGATGGTTCTGAATTTTTCAACCAACACTTTTCTTCCCTTTTTGTATCTAAAGGAATTATTCACCAAAGCAGTTGTGTCGACACACCACAACAAAATAGTTTAGTTGAACGCAAACATAGACATCTCTTTGAGGTTGCAAGGGCCCTTAAGTTCCAAGCTCAAATTCCCTTAAAACACTGGGAATATTGCATTCTTACTGCTACATACCTCATCAACAGACTCCCTACTCAAGTGTTGTCTGGCAAAAGCCTTTTGAATGCTTTCATGGACATAGTCCTTCTCTTGATCATATTCGAACCATGGGTTGCCTATGTTATGCCACTACACCTAATTACTCTGATAAATTTTCCTCCAAATCCATCCCTGCCGCCTTCATGGGATACTCTCACACTAAAAAAGGCTATAAGCTTCTTAATCTGGAAACTGGCACCGTCCTTGTCAATAGAGATGTAATTTTCAAAGAGCATATCTTCTAATTCAAATATCCTAGGTCCCTATTTCTCAATCATTTATCAACTTTATTGTCTGATAACAGTGATGGTCCTTCTCTTCTTACTTCTCCTTCCTCCATACCCTCTGATTTCCATTCTCCCACCAGTGCTGCCAGTGTTACACTTCCTGCTTCTCCTATTCCTGATTCACCAATTACCTCTCCTATGCAATCTCCTGATCAGTCTGCCACCTCTGCATCACCATCCCCTCCTGCTTTAGCTCATTTCCCTCAAAGGAAATCCACTAGATCTTCCAAGCCTTCCATTTAGCTAACTGACTATGTTCATCCTCCTCTTTCGTCCTCTCATTCTTCTTTATATCCAATTGACCACTTTGTCTGTTACTCTCATCTTTCTTCCTCATTCCAATCTTTTCTCAGTGTTTTTTCTGCTCATATTGAGCCTTCTACTTATGCACAAGCTACTCAGGATCAGAAATGGGTTCAAGCCATGAAGCTTGAGATTGAGGCATTTGAAGCTAATCACATCTGGGATGTAGTTGACCTACCTATTGGTAAAGTTCCTATTAGTTGTAAATGGGTGTTTAAAGTGAAGTATAATGTTGATGGGTCGATGGAAAGATACAAGGCTCGCTTGGTTGCTAAAGGTTTCACCCAATAAGAGGGTATCGATTTTCATGATACTTTTTCCCCTGTTGCTAAGATGGCTACTATTAGGACAGTGATCTCATTAGCTGATCTATATTCTTGGCCCATTTTTCAAATGAATGTTCATAATGCCTTCCTAAATGGTGATTTGTTTGAGGAAGTATATATGACACTGCCACAAGGTTTTGGCAGTCAGGGGGAGCAGCCACATAAGGTATGTAGACTGCTCAAATCCTTGTATGGATTAAAGCAGGCTAGTCGACAGTGGAATCTCATACTAACTGAAGCACTTGTACAGTCACGATTCATTCAAAGTAGACATGATTATTCTTTGTTCACTAAGTCTGAAGGAGATACATTTGTGGTGCTACTTGTCTATGTTGATGATCTTATGATTACAGGAAATGATCTAGGTGTAATTAAGAAGGCACAACATGCTCTACACCGAAAGTTCAAAGTAAAGGACTTAGGTGAATTGAGATATTTTTTGGGGATAGAATTTGCAAAATACAAAAAAAGGATTGCCATGTCACAGAGAAAATATGCACTTAATCTAATTTTAGAATTGGGACTAGCAGGATCAAAGACAAAAAAGGCACCACTTGTGCAACACTTAAAACTGACAAGTATAAAATATGATGCAAATATGGAGAATGGCATGGTAGACTTGCCATTGGAAGACAGTGGGAGTTATCAGAAATTGATTGGAAAGTTGTTATATCTTACAATAACAAGGCCAAATATTTCCTATTCAGTGCAATGCCTCAGTCAATTTATGTCTGCGCCAAAACAATCACATTATGAGGCAGCTCTAAATGTGGTAAGATATATAAAGAAGCAACCAGGTTTGGGGTTACTAATGTCAAGTGTAGGATCACCACATGTGACATCATATTGTGATTCCTATTGGGCATCATGCCCTATGACTAGAAGGTTAGTTTCGGGATACTGTATAAGATTAGGTTCATCATTGATATCGTGGAAGTCTAAGAAGCAAAGCACTGTCTCTAGAAGTTCGGCAGAAGCTAAATGCAAGCCTATGTCCACTGTTGCAGAGTTGGTTTGGATAGCAGGCTTGCTAAAGGAATTGAAGGTTAAAATACAATTGCCAATGGATCTGTTTTGTGATAATAAGGCAGCCTTACAAATAGCAGCTAATCCAATGTACCATGAGAGAACAAAGCACATTGAAATTGATTATCATTTTATTAGGGATAAAATTCAAGAAGGTCTAGTCAAGACAACACATGTGAGCAGCAAAGAACAAATGGTTGATATATTGACAAAGGCTCTTGGACATCAACAACATGACTTTCTACTTGACAAGTTGGAAATGAAGAACATATTTCATTCCCAACTTCAGGGGGAATGTTAGAGTTAATTGTACAGCTTGATTAATTAACATGTAGCTTCTAGAAGCAACTAGAAGAAAAGTAGTTAGTTAGTTAGGTGTTGTCAGATTAGTCATTAGAAAATTGTAGAAATACATTAGAGTAGCTCATCTTTTCTAACAGTTTTTACTCGATCAATACAGTTTCTTTCTTCTTCTCTCCGTCAACTATTTTTCCTGTATATTCAATTCTGTGTGGGAAATTAACATATTTATGTATTATGCCTAAAGAAAACTAAACAACAAATACTTAGTAACTAGTTCCACTACAGTCACAATTTGTACTAATTATAATTTTTCTTAAGAAGTTATTTAAATCTTATCAGGTCTCTATTAAATCTTTTTTTTGGTTGGACCAATTCATATGACCGATTCATCACCCCAAAACTTACGACTTCTCATTGATTCTTAGGATGATAAACACATGTTAACTTCTTATTCTCTTTTTTTTTCTCCATATTTATTTCTTTCTTTTCATTAGATTTACAATTTTTATGCTTATTAGAATTTAGGTTAATTAACTATGCCATAAGTTTTTTAATATTTATTATTTTATATTTGTAAGGGAATTCTTTTCATTATCGCGCAAAGTGCAGGCATTAGTTTTTGGATAAAAGTAGATCTTATATCCTTCCTCTAAGTTAATATTAAGTATTTGGTAAAGTCTACTTTTACTTACCTTTTCTTTTGACATAGGCTTTAGAAACATTTATAAAGAATGTTAATTGCTTTAATAATATATATTTAACGACAATTAAACTATTATAGATAATTGATTGGCGTCAAAAATAAATTTTGGTATACTAGCTGCTTCCCCCTACACCGGAGAAAAAAAGTAATGAAAACAAAAGCACAATTTGTATGGGTGAGAGATAATTATGTATTTGATTAATATTCTCTAATGTCACTGCATATGTCTTATCCTTCAAAGTACGTACGCAAAGATCTTTCTGTTGCAAATGCAAATATGCTTTGCAACTGTTTGGTTTCCTGTTGTTGTTCATTGTTAACCTGCTTTGTTTCCTCTTCCAAAAAAGGAAAGGCAAAGGCAAAATATTTACTGAACAAAAATGCAAGAAGAGTCTTTCTCTGCATTTGCGCGGTTATAACGATCATTCGTTATTTTAGGATAGAAGAGAAAAATATTGCAAAGTATGCTTCCTTTTTAAGAAAAAAGTGAATCATTTGTTGATATAGTGGGGAGAACAAACAACACAAGCTATGGAAAGCAATTTCACGACCCCTTCCGTATCACTGAGTCGTAATCAATTTTGTTAGGGGACTAACAAGTAAATATATATATATACACACACACAAAAGTGGAGTTCAGTGGGGTTCGTGAATTCAGACGAACCCATAACTTTTTCATAGATTCTATATATATATATACATAAAATCTACAAAAAAGTTATTGTGTTCATCTAAACCCAACGATCCCCTACTTAACTCCACTTCTGTGTGTTAGACGTGAAGAACAAATACTAAACCAGGAAGTTAAGTGCAATTTGAACATCTGTTGGCACAGGTTTGAATTTTGGTATGTTACATTTTTGTGTAAGATTTAATACATTTTCCTTGTGGAATAAGATTTTCTTTGTCTATAAATATGATACTCATTTACCCAAATTATATCACAATATTATAAAGAATAGAATCTCAATAATTCTCTCTCTATTTTTTCTTCTCTTACTCTTATTTTATAACAAAAATAACCACCTTAATATTTTAGTTTCATGTTTCTATGGACATGAGGAATTATTATAATAGAGTACCAAAAAAAAGTTTGACTTCTCTAAGTCAACCAAATAAACAACAATGGTAGATCAATTAGAGATGTCGTCACATTCTTCTCAAAAACAAAGAACTGATTTAAATACTCTAGCAATTGATCCAGCAAAAAAAACTTCAATTTTTAAATCATGATCCAAATCTTTGTGATGAAATAAGAAGGGCATATCTTAAACTTGGTCCTTGTCAACCAAATATTACAGAATACCCTCAATCATATATTGCTAAAGCAATGAGTCGTTTCAACTATGATTAGTATCAAGCGTATGACTGGTTAGAGTATAGTGAGAGTGCACATGCAGCATATTGTTTACCTTGTTAGAAAAGAAAGTATTTCGTACTATTTCTAATGAGTCTATTATAAAACTGTTTCAGGATATGAAACATTGTCGAGTACAATTGTAAAATATATTTAAATTATGTTTTCAATAGTAGTTTATTTTGTCTTTATGTTAGTTTTGTTATACACTTGTAATTCTATTAAAAATATTCTTATATTTAATTAAATATTGCTTAACTTGATTATTTGTTTTGGTAATTTAAATCATCGTTTTTTTAAAAAAAAAATTACTATTCAAAGTTTGGACACCCTTCATGAAATTCACAATGTAGTCCTAGGGGTTTTGAGAGTTTTGGTTGGGGGAATCTATGGGACACGAGTGATGTGTTATCACTTATGTGAACATCTTTGTATTCCAAGTGAATTGGCTGAGGTTATTTATCTCTATATTTTGTACTCATATTTATATAGTGGTTTACTAATCTCCATTGTAGACGTAGGTCGATTGACCGAACCACGTTAAATTTTTGTGTCTTATGGTATATTTCTCGTTTATCTTCTTACTCGTGGTCATTTGAGTTTTGTTTTATTAACTTCCGCATGACACCGAATTATTTTGATCCTAACATATCAATGTCTGAATCTGAAAACAGATGTGATGGCACTTATCTACTTCTACCAAGACAAGTCAACCTCAATCCAATGAAAATAAAAGACATGCAAAAAATAGTAGAGAAAGAACAAGACAAATGCACAAAACTTATTCATTCTAAACAATACCCAAAAATCTGGTTGTCACTTGTACAAGCCACTAAAGTAAATACAGAATTCGAAAGATAAACAAGTCTCAGTCTTTGTTTCTCAAGTAGAACAATACTTAAAGAAAAGAAAAAGAGGGTCCGCCAGAATGATAAGTAGCTATCTCTAAAATCATTCAACGAGCCTCGACTGCCAAGAGAAGAAGAAGAACAAGATCACACGGGTGCGGGATCGAAACCTACACAAGTGTAGAAGTAAGGGGTGAGTACCAACAACCCGGTACCCAGCAAGTAACCTACTAAACAAAGCAACTAGCTAGAAATCAAATACCCCTTCCATTTCAATCAAACCTCCTCAAACTACAACCTACACAGAAAATCATCCCAACCTAGCATTTCTATAATACACGACTCATAATGCCCAATGCTCACAGTTCAATCTTCAAAATTCAACAATAAAAAAAATTAAATAAGTCAATATGAATGTCAAGGAATTCAGTCATACGCAACAAGTACATCAAACACAATTAGCTAACGAGTCACGCATAAGCATCAAATGCATCAAGTCGCAATAATCAATCTATCGCCGAAACCATTTTCCATCGGCAAAAAATCACAAGCTGAAACAATTTTCCATCGGCTTTATATCAAATAATTAGTTGGAACCATTTTCCATCTGCAAGCATTATATCAAATCACTAGCCGAAACCATTTCCCATTGGCTTTACTTCACTAGCCAGAACCATTTTCCATCGGCTTTACATTACTAGCCAGAACCATTTCCCATCGACTTTATAAACACTTGTCGGAAATGGCCTCAGCATCACAAAACTCACCGAAAAATACCTCGACATCACAAAACTCACTGGAAAATACCTCGGCATCATAACACTCATCGGCAAAGACCTCGTCATCATAAATCATCACATGTCTCATCGCAGTGTTCACAAAAAATACATACAAGCAATATCACACCACACGGAAAGACAACAATTCACACAATTCAAGTCCACAATCATGCTCTCAAACATTTCATCAATCATGCTCATCACATAGCTCTTTTCAACTCAACCCTTTTTTATTCACTAAGATGTAACAAGTGCATAATTAAACCATTCACCTCACCCCCATTACTCCCAACACACAAGCAATGAAGGAAGTACACAAATTCAACTAGAAAACAAGGTTTAAGAAGTCACTTGCCTTAAATCAATCAACAATTACTCTAAGAGTTGAGTCTTCCCCTTCCGTATCACTTCCAAAGCCACGCAATCTATAATAATTAAGTATTTACAATCACTCATCGGAAACAAAAAATTCCACATTAATTATCTAGAGAAATGGGTCAATCAACTCAAAACTCAATTTCAAAATGGAGGTTTGAATCCGAAAAACAACACTTGAGAATGATGTTTGAGGCTTTAGGAACTCATTAGCGAAAACCATTTCGAAAAAGGACTTAAATCACATTCAAAATCACAATTTTATTAAGTTCTTGGGTTCTTGTAGATAATCCAAAATTTCCCATTTCATATGCTTGATTTGAAACAGATAAATCTATAAATAATAATGGGTAATTGATGATTTAGAGTTAAAAATCGTTACCCAAAAGATTCCCCTCAAAAATCTGGTCCAAGTCGCTACCCCAAAGCTCCCAAAACTCTGAAATGGTGAAATGGGGCTCAAACCCCGAAATGATATGCCAAACACCCTCTCTAATGTCGCAAAAGCAACTAGCGGTTAGCATAAGCAAACCCCTCTACAAATGTGGGCATCACAAAAGCGAAGCCTCCTTCACAAAAGTGTAGGGAACTTAAGCGACAAGTCTTTCGCTTAAGAGAAGGTCGCTTAAGCAACAGGACCTTCGCAAAAGTGAGGCCTACCGCACTAGTAAATCACAATCAACTTTCAACACTCCGTAAGGACCCTCAGAATTTGTTCTAAACCCCATTAACACAAACCACATATGCAAATCAATTATACTCGACACACCAGACTCAATGGAACCATCCAAACATGGACCTGGGGTCTCCTTGACCTGACATTCGTAAAATCACAAAAAACTAACTCAACACGTAAAAAGGCTAAAACAAGTTCGGAACCTCTCAAAAATCAACAAAGACCTCACCTAGGCCTTAAATCATCACCTGAATCTAACGGAAATCTCAAAATTTTGATCCAAGCATCCAAACCCCGAATGTTGACAAAAGTCAATCCGAAGGCTAAAATTCCGCAATTTCATAACTTAGGACCTTAAATCTTCAAAAAAGACTCGAAATTTGAAACCAAAAAATCACGAATTAGATTTCATATTTCAGGAGTGATGGGCGGAATTCCATTCCTACACTCGGAACTTCAAAAGACACCGAAAACCACTTTCTTAACAACTTAGCTGTACAAACTCAAAACTTACCAAATTCTCAATTTTTAACTCAAAGTTCAAAACCGAATTTTCAAAAATCAAGCAAAGAAGGCTCGGAGTCAATCACGAGAGGGAAAAATGGTAAATTCATGAAATTTTTCGAAAATGGCCAACCGGATCATTTCAATCAAGCTCCTACTAGTCATGTCTATAATTTAAATCCACTAGCCGACACAGTTTGGCAATCATTTCGGAAAATATCATCATGTCCTTACAATAAATTAGTTTTTCTCAATTTGGATCTTTTACTATACATTTTTGCTCTAATCTAAAGGATCTTACTTTCATGAATCAAATGAGCTCTGCAATAGAAATTAACAATACAACGCTATAACTTTTAGAACATCATCGTGATATTAATTGAGGTGGTTTAAGTAGATACTTTGCTTTCTGCTCGAGCCATGTATAGCACTCCCTCTATCTTATTTTATGAAACAAAGAAAGACTTTTGAAACTTGTGGTCTAAAATTAAGGAAGTATGATTATAAATTATTTCATTAAGGATAAAATAGACATTTTAAGTTAAATTGTTACTTAATATAAATATGTCATTCTTTTTTAGAACTACTAAAAAGAAAAGTATGTCATATAAACTGGGAGAGAGGGACTACAATATTTGGGTCATTCTAAAAAAACCTGTCTACATATAGTAAATGAAAACTTATTAAATCTAGCTTTAAAAGGAGTACATAAACATATCAAAAATAGGTAGCTGCTCAAAAGTCTATCCAAATGAAATATAATTAAGAAAAAACGTTCCCAATTATGCTTAAAGAAGCTACAAATTCACTTAGAGCTTGTTAGGATGATTGTTACATGTTGTATTGCACCCTATTGTTACTTTGAATATGATGTTTTGCCTGATTGATGCTTAAATTTTGTTGTTATATAACGATGAAAAGTATGTAATGATTGATTTAGTGTGACTGCATCATTGCGCTTTTTTCTTTCTCATATTCCCTTTATTTATTATATTTAATAATCTCATTTTACCTTCTACCTTGCCTTTATGATACAATTCTGTATGTACCATACTATTTCTTTGTAATATTGTATTAAGCTAATATTTCAAATTGCTCATGTATCATTATGAAATAGCAAAGAACAATACAATATATTCAAACAGTGTATTCATAAAAACAGTACGGTATGAAAAATGTGTGTTTGGCCTTATTCAATGAGAGAAAGTTTGTGTCATTTTTGAGTTAAAGGTGTTAAAAGAAGAAGGCTTGATGAGTTTCTTGGAAGCAAGTGTTGCTCCCAATTGCACACGCAAGTGTATGTGGTCGCGCAAGTAATATAGTGGATCTTAAAAGAACCAGATTATCGAACCCAAAGGACTTGTCAATAACTATTTTTACTAAATTATATTGGTCTAATTATTTATTTGAGACTGTCAAAAGAAAGGAATGCGGGACTAAAATAATGAGATTACTTACAATAATTGTAAAATCTCAGGGCTGCAGCATAGATTGAATCTCATGTATCATATTATAGGCTTAGAACTAATTTTAGTTGTCAAGTTACTGGTTTATAGGGTTGATGATATGATCTGGGTTATACGTCTCTCGTCGCCTACCCCAGTTAGCTATCTAACTACATCGTTGAGCGGGGATAAATAAACTAACTGGTAAGCATTTATATTTCATCATATTTTGTAACCAAGCAAGGTGTTCGTCTGGGTGTCACTCCTGAACACTAATCACCTCAATTTAATGGGTGGATCGAGCTCTTTATATTCTCTGGTCTATCTAATCCCTCCTCTCTCGATTTTAAGATAAGACAATGTATTTATTTTATGGTGATCAAGCATAAAATACTAAAACAAGAATATAGAAGTAACTTATAATGACAACCAAGAATTAATTCATAAACCTTAAATATTCAACATTCATTCGTAGCTACAGCCCCAGAACAAGGGCGTTAAGCCACTAATCTCTAAGAAAAATCTCTAAGAAAACAAGGAGAAGAAAAGAACCCTAAAAAGTATTGACGACTTTATACTTGATGCCCTATGATTGATCTCCCCTCTTCCCAATCTCCCAAAATAATTATTTCCATAGATTATTTATAGATGTAGAAAACTCTAAATAAAATAACTGAGTCCAAAACAAATTGGGAACCTAAACCAAGCAGAAGTCGAATTCCAGTACGCGTGAAATTGTGTCCTTACGCATTTAACTTTCGCCGCCTCAAACTTCAGAATCTGACACGTGGCAGAAGATTGTTTCAATTTCGCTATTTGCTGCACCTTTTTCTTTATACATTATTATATGGAATTTATTCCATTAAGTTGTCTGTTTGATTTTCTTCTATCTTTTATTTATTTTAGCTCCAAACTTCTTCAACTTTGCATCAATTTATTCCTACAAATAAAATACACTATTGAGTACAAATCATGCTCAAAAAGGACAAATATAAATAGTAAATGTGAGACAAATAATGATTAAAAATATATATTTTTGGCCTCACATCAACACCCACACTTAAACTTTTGCCCTTCCTCGAGCAACTATTAAAGCTCATCTCAAATAAATCATACTAGAAATGTCATCACTTTGGTTAACACAAACAATTAGGCCATATACCAATTTCAAAACATCAAGTACAATTCTCAATCATTATGCAAGACATCCAAATAAACAACAAACCTCTAACCTCCTAACCTCAAGGAAAGACTTTGAACTCATCAAATTTAAGTTTGTTCACCTACTCTCATCAAAGAAAGCTAATAAAATCACCTATCCATCATGAAACAGTTTGCCCTCACAAGAAGAAATAATCCACACACTCAATTCAAAAGATTGAATATAAATTAAGGACTTCATATCAAGAACAACTCTCACACTCACAAATAAAATTCACATGTATGCACAAAGAACCATAGGCTTTCCCATTATGTACATCTCCACTAATTAAGCATGCTTGAATAGAATCAAATAGGACTTTAACGGGTTGTAATGTAGACTAGGGGACAGGTAGGAAAACTATATAACAGTGACTTACACTTCCTTAAGCACTTTGCACTTTTAGACTTCATCACCCATTATTTTCAACCCTCTCTTCAACAATTATTTCACAAGTAATTCTCATCATCTCAATTCTCAAGAATGCTTCAATCTTCTCTTTTTTTTTCAAGTTTTCCTTCATAGTAGCTACCCTCAACTTACGTTTTTACATGCGTTAAGGTGCACGATGTCCTTAGAAGGACCAGGGCCATCATCAAGGTAACTTCTTTTGTTCATCTTTTTTTTTTTACATCACATTCTTTCAAAAAGGGCTTTTTAAGCACTTTGTAGCTAACATTGATTACCTTTTCACTCAACCATCCTTTTTTCTCAAAATTGATAATTAGAATAAGTCTATGTTATAATTCTCAAGGAAGCAAGGTGCAAAAACTAGGGATTCAATAAAATAGTCTAAAATATGGCTACCAACAAAAGGCTACAGGCTCAAAAAGGCTAACTAGTGATATAATATCTGAAAAGTCTAAAATTTACCAGACAAATCAAAGAAAGCCTATTATCATCTCCTAAACAAAGCAACACTTTTTATTTCGCTTCAATAACATGCAGGGCAAGTTCTAGACTAAGATGCAAAATATGGAATAAACAAATTCTCACCACACATGGCACAAGTATCAATCAAGATGGATCGATTCCACTACTAAGAGAGACAAAATCATAACAAACTACAAAATAAAATAAATTATATACAAAGTCACAACCATGAGCTTAGGTGTCAAAGAGTCTGCATTTTTTTTATCAAACATTCACAAGAAAGTACTACTAAAAAGTTAGACCTAAATAACAAGTATCACACCACTCAAAAGGGTCTTTTCTTTTCTCTCAAAAAAATAATTAAAAAATTATTCCTAAAAAAATAAAAGACATTCGATTCAAAGGGACTATCCTCAGGAAAAGAACTGAAAACAAAAGCGAAGGAACCCATCCTAAAAAAAAAAAAACACTCAATAAAACAATAAAAACTAGGAATTTATTCCTACACTCCACACTTAAAAAGATCTTATGTCCCCAAAGCATCAAATAAAATTTAAAACAAGGGTTAGAAAAACTCCCTGAGGCCCTTAGGCCTAGTTAGTAGCATGTTCTCTTTATTTTCATCAAGGGTCGTACGCACCCCACACTTAAGCTCAAACGTGCTCCTTAGCTCCAAATTTCCGATACTCAGACTTCTCCAAAACCTGTAAAAACAAAACCAAAAGAAAAAAAAATGACACTAATAAAATAAAAATAAAATAAGAAGTTACACTATAAATTGGGTTTTCTCCCAATAAACGCCTAATTTAACATCGTGGCACGACACAAATAAATTCACCACTTTTCTTTCCACGTTTGAACTTATGAATTTTACCCCTAACTTTGCATCAATTTTTCTGCTCCTCTCAAGAGGAGGTGGTATAAAGATAAAGGAACCAAGTAATTTATGTCGCATCTTGCACTTCTTGGCCCTTAGGTGAGGAATGTCGTTTTGTCTACGTGGACTAAAAAACATTAGAATGTAGGGGCCTTGTTCTTCATCTATACACTCATCCATTAGTTCAGATATTACAGAAAAGTGTTTTGAATGAGATTCAAGTTGTCTCAACCCCATAGCAGCATTATTGACAACATTCTCACTTTTGTACTCTTTATCAACATCGATATTAAGGAATAATGTGTAGTTGAATGGTTGGAATTCCTCTTTTTGCTCCACTAGTTGGTCATCATCCATAACAAATGGTAATTGGGCTTCAGACGCGTCAATCTTTTTGTTCAAGTGAGTCTCTAAGTCATGAATATCTGAGCCAAATTGATCTATTTCTTGTGTGAGTTTAACTCTTCCTTCAATCAGTTGGGTTGTCATGTATGTCAGACCATCACGGATAGACTCTTGAAACTTTAAAAGTTGAGTTTATTCTTGTATCCAAGATTGGTTCACTATCTTTGCTTCTCCATAACTTTCTCCTTGTTGGGCTGCAATCTCTAGGATAGTAATTTCTAATTGAATAGCGTCAAGCGCATCTCGCAGTTTCGTGACTATTTTTTGCTCTTCCACACATTCAAACATTTGTTCAGCGATTTTTGAATTAACTTTGTCCAACATGTTTGTACATTTCACAAGTGAATTCACATTGCGCACCTCTTGTTTTGCATTCTCCACTTCATCACCCCTACCAAAATCACAAATAACAGAAGAATCATAATAAGGGTTCGGGGGAAGGGAATAAGATTTAGGACGACCATTCCAATGAATATATTGATGACCACATATATCACATAAAGGACATTCATCAACCAACCACGATTTATCCCAATCATATATCCATATTAATAAGAGTATCAAATTATTCAAAAAAAGAGAGAGAAAAAAATATTTGTTAAGAAATTTTTTTCTATAAAAACAAAACTTAAATAAATAAAAAGAAAAAATATAACTTAGACAAATAGTAAATTTCTAAGTCCCCGGCAGCGATGCCAAAAACTTGTTGCTCCCAATTGCACATGCAAGCGTACGTGGTTGTGCAAGTAATATGGTGGTTCATAAAAGAATCAGATTATCGAACCCAAAGGACTTGTCAATTAACTATTTTTACTAAATTATATTGGTCTAATTATTTATTTGAGAGTGTCAAAAGAAAAGAATGCAAGAATATAATAATGAGATTACTTATAATAATACATAAGCAATTTGAAAAATTAGCTTAATACAATATTACAAAGAAATAGTATGGTACATATAGAATTGTATCATAAAGGCAAGGTAGAAGGTAAAATGAGATTATTAAATATAATAAATAAAGGGAATATGAGAAAGAAAAAGCGCAATGATGCAGTCACACTAAATCAATCATTACATACTTTTCATCGTTATATAACAACAAAATTGAAGCATCAATCAGGCAAAACATCATATTCAAAGTAACAATAGGGTGCAATACAACATGTAGCAATCATCCTAACAAGCTCTAAGTGAATTTGTAGCTTCTTTAAGCACAATTGGGAACGTTTTTTGTTAATTATATTTCATTTAGATAGACTTTTGAGCAGCTACCTGTTTTTGATATGTTTATGTACTCCTTTTAAAGCTAGATTTAATAAGTTTTCATTTACTATATGTAAACAGTTTTTTTTTAGAATGACTGATATACCGTGAGTTTACAGTATTTCTAATATATTTGACTTACAATTTGTGTGTGTCTAGGGCCTTATCATATTGGTTTTTATGTGTTTTATTGTATTTTTCTAGGAAAGATGTTCAGGTGCAGAAGTATGGAGACAACTGAGCTAAATGTAGAAAAAGGGCTTTCACGGAGATGATCTACGGACGGTAGGTCCATTGACGGTCCGTAGGTGATGACCGTAGATTAGCAGCCAAGGGATAGATGACAAATCAGGGAAATCTGACCAAGTGTGGAACCACGGTGGTAATTGATGGTCCATAGATTGATCTACGGACCGTACTGATCAAACCGTAGAATGAGACTGCGAGAGTTCCAGTACCTGATTCTTGAAGATTCTAAGTGTGGAGCCACAGAGGGGATTGATGGACCGTAGATCGATCTACGGTCCGTACTACAAGTCCGTCATTTGCTTCAGAGAGGCTGGTTTTTGGGAGCTAAAATATTTTCTAAGTCCTGGCTTACGGAAAGGACTTACGGACCATAGATCAATCGACGGTCCGTAAGTCAGTCTCATGGAAAGAAGACTCGTGCCTGAACAAACTTTCCTTAATTTGTTTCCTTTTTAAATTAGGATTTGTTTTACTATAAAGAGGGCATGTAAACCTCGTTTTTGGTTTTATAAGTTCGTTTTGAAGATTTTGGTTTGCAACTCAAGTTGAATTTCTGTGTTTATTATTCTTTTTACGTAAGTTCATGATTTCTTTATCTAAAATTATGAATTGTGTTCTTGCTAATATGAGTAACTAAATCCACAACTAGGGTTGTGGGAACCATGAGCGATTAACAAAATATGAATAGTAAATAGGCAATTCTTGAATAGTATTTTGCATGCATTGATAATTCTTTCATTTAGAAGTCTTTTTAACGAGTGCACGCGTTAGAACTCGCCTTGTTGCTACTTGCCGGATCAAGGAGGTAATTAACAAGAAAAGAATTATCAACATAGATTTAGTGTGATACTATCTAATAGGCTAGTGTCGATTGGTGCGACGTAATAACTAAGCCAAACATCGATTATGATGTCTAATATGAGGTAAAGGTAAGGGTTAGTAAATTATACACACGTAGCCGGATCAAGGTGCGGGGTGAAATTCTCTAGATGCCGAATCAAGGATTTAGAGATATATAACTTATCACTTTGCATATAATACACTAGGAAAGGATTGTTGTTACTAGGATTATTACGTTATGAGCTTCTGAGGAACACGTATACCCTAGTTATTTCTCTCATCTTGATAACAAGAAAAAAAATTAAGCTTTGTTTGATTACTGATTACTTATTGAATTCTTACTATTTGTTTCATCTAAACAAACCCCCCTTTTAATTACTTGTTTCTAGAAGTAATTTGACTAATTGAATATAATTGTTGGTTAAGGTAAAGTCTAAACCATTTTTCCTCGTGGGATCGACCCCAACTTACAAGTTGGGTTCTCTACTTGATAACGATCGCTTATACTTCTGTAGGGAGGTGTAATTTGAGCGTATCAAATTTTGGCGCCGCTGCTGGGGAATTTTGGCTTTTAGATTTATTTTAACTACATTATTGAACATTAGTCAAATATTTCCTTATTTTACTTTTTCTCTTTGTTTTTGTCTTTCTCAGGTTCAAACTCTAGTGTATGCCAAGTACACGGAGTCAGGGTGAACCACTTACTCCTTACGATCCAGAGCTAAACCGCACTTTACGAAGAATGAACAACCCAAGAGGTCAAATTAATCCTATTGGAGGAAATCTGGATGATGCAGATGAGTTCCAACAGCAGCAGGTAGTTGGTGGGGACAATCAGGTTCCAGCTGAAAATCGATTGGGAGATGCGCTGATGGCGCAAGATCTACTAGGCCCACGACAACATGACAACTATCGGGGCAACATGAACATAGAAAACTCTGATGGACCCATTGTCCTACCCCTTCTACCTCCAGGGCACACATTTATGGTGACTAGTAGTTTGATACAGATTCTTATAGCAAGAGGCTCATTCTCAGGATTGACATCGGAGGACCAACATGCTCACCTAGCCAAGCTAAGGGTAGTTTGCAAGAGTTGTGTAGGTAGACCAGACCTGGATATGGACGTCATTGGATTACGAGTGTTTCCTCTGTCACTAACAGGCGACGCAGCAGTATGGTTCACTGAGCTTCCTTATAACTCCATATTTACATGGGACCAATTGGCGGAAGTGTTCACAACGAAGTATTATCCAGTGTCCAAGAAGCTCAATCACAAAGATAGGGTCAACAATTTTGTAGCATTACCTGGAGAGTCTGTGAGCAGCTCTTGGGACAGATTCACTGCATTTGTAAGAGGTGTTCCAAATCACCGTATTGATGATGAGTCGCTAAAGGAATACTTCTATCGAGGACAAGATGATAACAATAAAGCAGTCCTTGACACTATTGCTGGAGGTCCATTGGTGATTGTACATATGCACAGATTTCTGAAAAATTGGAGAGGATCTCTCGCAATAATAAAGCATGGAGCACTAGGAGAGCAGATACTGGGAGAAACACATTTGCCGTTTATAATGTAACTGTCAACTCTGCCGCCGATATTCGTGAGGAGATGGCTCAGATGAGGACAGAGTTGGGGTTGGTACTGAAGCATGTGAACGGAGGAGTAGAAAAGGTAAATGTTGTAAACTACTTAACAAGAACTCCACCACCAGTTGAGGAGTGTTACTATGAAGAGGACACTTACGCGGTGAATGATCAGACGGGGGGTTTCCGACCAAATGCCCAAGGATCCAACACGGAAAATTGGCACCAGGGTCAAGGAAACCAAGGTCGGAACTATGGAAATTACAACCGAGAAGGTCACTATGTCTGGGATGGGAACTTCAATCGCGACAACAACTATAAAAGGAACAATTATGGCAACAGAAATGATCGGGTTGGACCCTATGTTCCCTCTCAAAATCAGGAATTTGGTGCCCTGGAGGTAATTTGGCGCGTATTGAAGATATGATGCAAAAGATTATGAGAAGGTTTGATGCAACTGATGAAAATGTAAAAGAGATGAGAAACAACTTATCTGGCATTGGTCAAAAGGTTGATGCTTATGCAGTGTCAATAAAGCATCTAGAGCAGCAAATGACTGAGTTGTCTACTATAGTGAACCCGCGTCAACCTGGCACCCTTCCTAGCAACACCATCCAGAATCCCAAGAATGATGGTCATTGTATGTCAATTACTACTCGAGGAGGTAAGCAAACCATAGATCCACCTATGCCGTCTGTGGTGGATACTGAGATTAGAAAAGAAGATGATGCGGTGGAAGTTAGAGAGGAGTCTGAGACTGTGACAAAGCAAGAAGCTGAGATACCTCAGAAAGTGGTCCCCATACCTAGACCGCCACCACTTTTTCCATAGAGGTTAGTGAAGAAGACTGAAGATGGTAAATATCGCAGGTTTATCACTATGTTAAAACAGTTTTCTATCAATGTCCCTTTGATAGAAGCATTGGAGCAAATGCCTGGGTATGCCAAGTTTATGAAAGATATGGTGACTAAGAAAAGGTCTGGGAGTTTTGAAGATGACGACAGATTGCAGCATTGTAGTGCTATTTCTACAAGATCTCTGGTGCAGAAGAAGGAAGACCCTGGTGCTTTCATGATCCCATGTACTATAGGGTTATTACACTTTGCTAAGGCATTGTGTGATCTTGGTGCTAGCATCAACCTCATGCCTTTGTCTATTTACAAGAAGTTGGGTCTGGGGGACCCAAAGCCCACTGCAATGCTGTTACTAATGGCTGATCGGACCGTGAAGAGGCCCATAGATGTGCTCCATGATGTGCTAGTGAAAGTAGAGTCTTTTACCTTTTAGGCGGATTTTGTGATTCTTGACTGTGAGGTTGATTTTGAGGTCCCCATCATCCTTGGGAGACCATTTCTTGCTACAGGGCGTGCGTTGGTTGATATGGAAAAGGGACAGATGAAGTTTAGATTAAACAATGAAGAAGCAACTTTCAATATCTGTAGGTTCATGAAGCAGAATGGTGAGCTCCAAACAGTATCTGTGATCACCTACAGAGTGGAAAGTAGGTCAGAAGTACAGATTAAAGAGCGACTAGGTATTGAGGCACTAGCAGCAGTCATGATGAATTTCGATAGTGATGGTATTGAAGAGTATGATGAGTTGGTAGCCGCACTTGATAAGTATGAATACCAGTCCAAACCAAAGAAGTATGAGCTAGACATGAAGAATCGCAAGTCTCCACCCACAAGACCATCTATTGAGGAGGCACCGAAATTGGAGCTTAAGGCTATACCACCGCACTTGAGGTATGTATACTTAGGCAAAGAGAATACTTTGTTGGTCATCATTGTAGCAGATTTGAATTCAAGGCTAGAAGAGTGTTTGGTGGCTGTATTAAAGAGGTTCAAGCGAGCTATTGGGTGGACTATTGCAGATATAATTGGGATTCCCCCCGGTATTTGCTCTCACAAAATCCAACTCATGCCAGAGTATAAGCCCAGTATTGAGCACCAGAGAAGATTAAATCCACCTATGCAAGAGGTAGTTAAAAAGGAGATCATAAAGTGACTGGATGCAGGAGTTATCTATCCCATTGCAGATAGTAGTTGGGTATGTCCTGTGCAGTGTGTGCCTAAGAAGGGAGGTATGACTGTGGTTCCAAACGAAAAAAATGAGCTTGTTCCAATGAGCCCCATTACTGGATGGAGAGTTTGCATGGATTATCGAAAATTGAATGCATGGACTGAAAATGATCATTTTCCCATGCTATTCATGGATCAGATGTTGGATAGACTTACAGGAAAGGGTTGGTATTGTTTTCTTGATGGGTATTCTGGCTACAATCAAATTTCTATAGCTCCAGAAGACCAAGAGAAGACCACCTTCACTTGTCCATATGGTACTTTTGCCTTCAAACGGATGCCTTTTGGGTTGTGCAATGCTCCAGCAACCTTCCAGCAATGTATGATGTCGATATTTTCAGATATGGTGGAGGATGCTATTGAAGTGTTCATGGATGATTTTTCAGTTGTAGGTAATTCTTTTGATCATTGTCTAGCTCATCTGGCCAAGGTGCTTAAAAGATGTGAAGACTGCAACTTGGTGCTGAATTAGGAGAAGTGTCATTTCATGGTAAAAGAAGGTATAGTGTTGGGTCATCGAATTTCAGAAAAAGGTATTGAGGTTGATAGAGCTAAAGTTGAGGTAATAGAAAAGCTTCCACCACCTATCTCTGTAAAAGGTGTTAGAAGTTTTCTTGGGCATGCAGGTTTTTATAGAAGATTCATCAAAGATTTCTCCAAAATTGCACATTCATTGTGCAAACTGCTTGAGAAGGAGTGTAAGTTCGATTTTGATGAGGCCTGTCTTAGAGCATTTGAAGAGCTAAAGAAAAAGTTGGTTACAGCACCAATCATTATTTCACCGGATTGGGGACAACCATTTGAGGTAATGTGCGATGCAAGTGGATTGGTGCTTAGTGTAGTATTGGGACAAAGGCAAGAGAAAATTCTTCACCCTATTTACTATGCCAGTAAAGCTCTAAATATGGCTCAGAAGAACTATACTGTGACCGAACAAGAACTTTTTGCGGTGGTTTTTGCATTCGAGAAATTTCGATCGTACTTTTTTTGTACTAAGGTCATAGTGCATACTGACCATTCTGTATTGAGGTATTTGATGGCGAAAAAGGATGCAAAACCGAGATTGATCAGATAGGTATTAATGCTGCAAGAGTTTGATTTTGTGGTAAAGGATAGAAAGGGGACCGAAAATCAAGTCGCCGACCACTTGTCCAGATTAGAGAAAGAGGCTATGCTAAAGCTTGGAGATAGGGCTGAAATCAATGATGCTTTTCCAGATGAAAATGTATTGGCTGCTTCTCATGATTTGATTCCTTGGTTCGTCGACTTTGCTAATTATTTGGCAAGCGATATTGTGCCCCCCGATTTGTCTTTTCACCAAAGAAAAAAGTTTATGCATGATGTGAAGAGATTCTTTTGGGATGAACCTTACTTGTATCATAGTTGTGCTGATGGGATTATTCGTCGATGTGTGCCTGAGGTTGAGATGTTGAGTGTACTTGAAGCATGTCATTCATCACCTGTTGGTGGGCATTATAGTCGTATTCGGACTGCACATAAGATTGTGCAATGTGGGTACTACTGGCCTACCATTCACCAAGATGCGCATGACTTCGCCAAATCTTGTGATCGTTGCCAAAGAGAAGGAGGGATTTCAAAGAGGCAAGAGCTCCCAATGAATCCTATATTGGTGATAGAGTTGTTTGATGTATGGGGCATTGATTTTATGGGTCCATTTGTGAGTTCATATGGGATGAAGTATATTCTTGTTGCGGTTGATTATGTATCGAAGTGGGTGGAAGCAGTAGCACTCTCCAACAATGAAGGAAAAGTGTCACCGCATTCTTGAAAAAGAATATCTTCTCCAGATTTGGTACACCGAGGGCCATAATTAGCGATGGAGGTTCTCACTTTTGTAATAAGTTATTCAAGGTACTACTTGAGAAATATGGTGTCTATCACAATGTAGCCACTCCTTACCATCCACAGACTAGCGATCAAGTTGAAGTATCCAACAGAAAGATCAAACAGATATTGGCAAAGACTGTGAATGCTAATAGAACGGATTGGTCAAGAAAGCTTGATGATGCTCTATAGGCATATCGCACTGCATACAAGACCCCCATTGGTATGTCTCCTTACCAACTTGTATATGGGAAGTTTTGTCATTTACCAGTAGAGCTAGAGCATAAGGCTATGTGGGCAATGAAGAAGTTAAATTTGGACTGGAGAGCCGCATCTAATCAAAGGATGAATGACTTGAATATGCTCGATGAGTTTCGCCTACAAGCTTATGTGTTTTATTGTATTTTTACAGGAAAGATGTTCAGGCGTAGAAGTATGGAGACAACTGAGCTAAATGCAGAAAAAGGGCTTTCACGGAGATGATCTACGGACCGTAGGTCCATTGACGGTCCGTAGGTGATGATCGTAGATCAGCAGCCAAGGGATAAATGACAAATCAGGGAAATCTAACCAAGTGTAGAACCACGGTGGCAATTGACGGTCCATAGATTGATCAAACCGTAGAATGAGACTGCGAGGGTTCCAGTACTTGATTCTTGAAGATTCTAAGTGTGGAGCTACGGAGGGGATTGACGGACTATAGATCAATCTACGGTCCGTACTGCAAGTCCGTCATTTGCTTTAGAGAGGCTGATTTTTGGGAGCTGAAATATTTTCTAAGTCCTGGCTTACGGAAGGGACTTACGGACCGTAGATCAATCGACGGTCTGTAAGTCAGTCTCGTGGAAAGAAGACGCGTGCCTGAACAAACTTTCCTTAATTTGTTTCCTTTTTAAATTAGGATTTGTTTTACTATAAAGAGGGCATGTAAACCTCATTTTTGGGGGTTAGACATTAATTTTCTAGTTTTACTTTGTGACTTTGGAGATTTAGAAAAATTCTAGCAATTATTGATTTTATAAGTTCGTTTTGAAGATTTTGGCTTTGCAACTCAAGTTGAATTTCTGGGTTTATTATTCTCTTTACGTAAGTTCATGATTTCTTTATCTAAAATTATGAATTGTGTTCTTGCTAATATGAGTAACTAAATCCACAACTAGGGTTGTGGGAACCATGAGCGATTAACAAAATATGAATAGTAAATAGGCAATTCTTGAATAGTGTTTTGCATGCATTTGTCACACCTCGCTTTAATCTCTGTTTTTTAGAAGATGTGACGGGTAAAAAAAAAATAGTAAAAAAAAAAGAAAAAAAAATTGAAAATTGAGTCGCCACTTGGAATTGAGTTTTTTTTTTTCTTTTGGTGTTCCAAGGCACCTTATAAATTCCTAATTAAAAGGAAATGACTCTTATTTTTATTTTTAGTCTACAAAACAAAAGATTGGGTAAGAAATTCTATTGACCGGAGGGAAGGTGTAAGGCACCCTCCGAGTCCCGTGGTTTTAGCACGATCGCTTTATTGATTTATGTTTGGCTAAAGATATGTTTTTTTTTTTGGATAAAATAAATTGGTGTTAGTCATTAATTAAAAAAAAATTGATTTGTGGTATCAAAGCCTAGGAGCGTAACCGCACACAAGACCCTTTTATTTATCTATTTATTTTAAAAATATATATTTAAAAAAATAACACACACCAAGGATCGTAACCGAACACATGGTGGTGTTTAATGAATTTAATTTATTAAAAATAATAGTTGATGACTCAATTTTAAAGAATAAGTAATGAAAAAAAAAAAATCAACAAACTTGCTATAAACATGATCATAAAAAAAAAAAAAAAAACCAAAATAGGCAACTACTTAAACTTAAATTGTTTGCCCTTTTTTATAATAAATAAACCCAATTTTTTTTTTTAAAAGCAAACAAGCAAAATGTAGTAAAAGAAACTTATAATTTTATTTTTTTTACAGAAATGGTGGAGTTAAAGGAAATGGCCAAATTTATAAAATTTAATTTTTTACAAAAAATACTTACATTGTTCCTCTTGAAAGGAAATTGCAAAAGTAGCCAAATTTAACTTATAGCCAAATTACTAACCAAAACATAACATAATTTGTATTTTTACAAAAATGACCAGATTTACATTTTTACAAAAATGGTCAGATTTATATTTTTTGCAAAAATGACCAGATTTACATTATTTTTTCTTTAAAAAAAAATGATCAGATTTGTATTTTATTTTATTTTATTTTTTAATTTTTTTTTCTTTTTTTTTTTTTGCAAAAATTGGCCAGATTTGCATGGTGTCAAAAATATGAATTTAGAAAACTCTTTTTATTATTATTCTTTTACATATTTCTTTAGTGGATATATATCTATGTGAATGAACAAACTTAAACATAAAACATAAAATAAATTTAACAATATAACATAAACTACTTAACAACAAAATCTAATCATATTCAATATAAAATCATACTTAGCTAGTAAATAAACAACAAAAAACGACAACATAAATTTAACATAAATAATTAATCAAACATAAGAGAGCATATTTCATTATTTATAAATTTATAAATTTACATTGCAAATTAACTATTAAATAAACAACAACAACGTTTAATCATATCAATATCAAGTCATACTTAACTAGTAAATAAATAACAACACAACAACAGCATAAACTTATCATAAATAATTAATCAAACATAAGAGAACATATTTCATCATTCATAACTTATAAAATTACATTGCAATTTGTAAAGAACAATACCTAAGTAGAGATGACAAGCAATAGTGAAAGCCAAAGACAAGCAATGATCAACCTTCTTTTTGTTTGAACTTCTATTTTTTATTTTTTTTTGTGTTTCTCTCTTATCTTTTTCTTTCTTTCTTTTTCTTCTTTTTTTTTTTTCTTTTTCCCTTCAAATGAAATAAGAGGGGGTTTAAATAGTTTTTAGAGCACACTTCATCTTCTTGAAAATTTGACCACCAATGCATGTTGGGAAGACTAAAGTAAAAGACTTTTGGTCTTCCCAACATGCCACCCAAGATGGCCAATGAAAAAATTTCTTTTTCTTTTCTCTTTTTCATTTTTCAAGAGAAGAAAATATTAAATTACTTCATTGCCCTTTAGAGGGCCCCATTTCTTTTATTCATTTATTGAATAAAAGATATTTGGGCCATCTGAAAATTCAAAAAAAAATAGACCCACTAAAAAAAATCATTAAATTTGATCAAAGGCCCAAATTAACAAAAACAAATCAGCCCACTAACAAAAAAAAATAAAAATCATGCAACTAATGTATTTGAAAGATCAAACACAACTAAAAAAAAAATACAAATTCGGAATTAAAATAATAAACAAATAAAAATAATAATAAGAACAAAATAAGCAAACTACATCTAAAAAGTAATAAGAACATACATAATCCGGTAAAAAAAATAAAATGACTAGTAATTAAAAGAGTAATAACATATTTGGATAGATGGTGGAAAGGTGAGAAAAATTAATATAGGTTGTTGGATGAACGGAGACCGCCGAAAAATTTTCCGACGGAGTTTTGACATGAAACCTACATCAAAAGATGACTCTTGAAGAGCTCTACACATTTATACAAGGGATATTAAACAAAGATAACCGGAACTTCATAAATCTAAAGAAAAAAGTAGTGATTAAGGTTTGGTTTTTCTTAGATCTATAAAGATTTGCTAGGAATAAAAGCAAATGGTTTGTGGATTTGTGTAGGGGAGGGTGAAAGGAAGAAGTGGTGAAATTTTGAGTAGTTTTCCGACGACCGTGGTGGCGGTCGCCGGTGGGGCGGCGGCGGCGGCCAGTCGGCGAAGGGGAAGAGGGAAGGGAAGAGAAATAATAATAAAATAATGGGCAAAAATCTGATTTGGGGTCTTTTGTATTTTGGTGGGGTTAAATGAGAGCCATTAGATAAAAAATAATGAATGGTTGAGATTGAAATTAAGCCACTAGTTATTGGACTGGGTCAACAATTAATTGGGCTGTCAGATTTGGGTTCCAATCAGCCCAATTCAATCAAAATTGAGTCCTTTGGGCCAATTTGTATTTCTTTCATATAGACAAAAAATAATTTTTAAAAAATGTTTTAAAATATGAAAAATAATCTATTTATATATTTTGTAGGAGTAATTAAATATGTCAAAAATTAGGTGTTCACAGCATTGATAATTCTTTCATTTAGAAGTCTTTTTAACGAGTGCACGCGTTAGAACTCGCCTTGTTGCTACTTGCCGGATCAAGGAGGTAATTAACAAGAAAAGAATTATCAACATAGATTTAGTGTGATACTATCTAATAGGCTAGTGTCGATTGGTGTGACGTAATAACTAAGCCAAACATCGATTATGATGTCTAATATGAGGTAAAGGTAAGGGTTAGTAAATTATACACACGTAGCCGGATCAAGGTGCGGGGTGAAATTCTCTAGATACTGGATCAAGGATTTAGAGATACATAACTTATCACTTTGCATGTAATACAGTAGGAAAGGATTGCTGTTACTAGGATTATTACGTTATGGGCTTGTGGGGAACACGTATACCCTAGTTATTTCTCTCATCTTGATAACAACAAAAACAATTAAGTTTTGTTTGATTACTGATTACTTATTGAATTCTTACTATTTGTTTCATCTAAACAAACCCCCCTTTTAATTACCTGTTTCTAGAAGTAATTTGACTAATTGAATATAATTGTTGGTTAAGGTAAAGTCTAAACCATTTTTCCTCGTGGGATCGACCCCAACCTACAAGTTGGGTTCTCTACTTGATAACGATCGCTTATACTTTTGTAGGGAGGTGTAATTTGAGCGTATTAATGACCCAAATATTGTAGTCCCTCTCTCCCAGTTTATATGACATACTTTTCTTTTTAGTAGTTCTAAAAAAGAATGACATATTTATATTAAGTAACAATTTAACTTAAAATGTCTATTTTATCCTTAATGAAATCATTTATAATCATACTTCCTTAATTTTAGACCACAAGTTTCAAAAGTCTTTCTTTGTTTAATAAAATAAGACAGAGGGAGTACTATACATGGCTCGAGCAGAAAGCAAAGTATCTACTTAAACCACCTCAAGTAATATCACGATGATGTTCTAAAAGTTATATCGTTGTATTGTTAATTTCTATTGTAGAGCTCATTTGATTCATGAAAGCAAGATCCTTTATATTAGAGCAAAAATGTATAGTAAAAGATCCAAATTGAGAAAAACTAATTTACTGTAAGGACATGATGATATTTTCCAAAACGATTGCCAGACTGTGTCGGCTAGTGGATTTAAATTATAGACATGACTAGTAGGAGCTTGATTGAAATGATCCGGTTGGCCATTTTTGAAAAATTTCATGAATTTACCATTTTTCCCTCTCGTGATTGACTCCGAGCCTTCTTTGCTTGATTTTTGAAAATTTGGTTTTGAACTTTGAGTTAAAAATTGAGAATTTGGTAAGTTTTGAGTTTGTACGGCTAAGTTGTTAAGAAAGTGGTTTTTGGTGTCTTCTGAAGTTCCGAGTGTAGGATTGGAATTCCGTCCATCACTCCTGAAATATGAAATCTAATCCGTGATTTTTTGGTTTCAAATTTCGAGTCTTTTTGAAGATTTAAGGTCCTAAGTTATGAAATTGTGGAATTTTAGCCTTCGGATTGACTTTTGTCAACATTCGGGGTTTGGATGCTTGGATCAAAATTTTAGATTTCCGTTAGATTCAGGTGATGATTTTAGGCCTAGGTGAGGTCTTCGTTGATTTTTGAGAGGTTTCGAACTTGTTTTAGCCTTTTTACGTGTTGAGTTAGTTTTTTGTGATTTTTATGGATGTCAGGTCAAGGAGACCCCAGGTTCATGTTTGGACGGTTCCATTGAGTCTGGTGTGTCGAGTATAATTGATTTGCATATGTGGTTTGTGTTAATGGGGTTCAGAACAAATTCTGAGGGTCCTTACGGAGTGTTGAAAGTTGATTGTGATTTTCTAGTGCGGTAGGCCTCACTTTTGCAAAGGTCCTATTGCTTAAGCGACCTTTTCTTAAGCGAAAGACCTGTCGCTTAAGTGCCATACACTTTTGCGAAGGAGGCTTCGTTTTTGTGATGCCCACATTTGTAGAGGGGTTTGCTGATGCAAACCGCTAGTTGCTTTTGCGACATTAGAGAGGGTGTTTGGCATATCATTTCAGGGTTTGAGCCCCATTTCAGAGTTTTGGGAGCTTTGGGGTAGCGACTTGGACCAGATTTTCAAGCGGAATCTTTTGGGTAACAATTTTTAACTCTAAATCATCAATTACCCATTATTATTTATAGATTTATCTGTTTCAAATCAAGCATATGAAATGAGAAATTTTGGATTATCTTCAAAAACCCAAGAACTTAATAAAATTGTGATTTTGAATGTGATTTAAGTCCTTTTTCGAAATGGTTTTCGCTAATGAGTTCCTAAAGCCTCAAACATCATTCTCAAGTGTTGTTTTCCGGATTCAAACCTCCATTTTGAAATTGAGTTTTGAGTTGATTGACCCATTTCTCTAGATAATTAATGTGGAATTTTTTGTTTCCGATGAGTGATTGTAAATACTTAATTATTATAGATTGCGTGGCTTTGGAAGTGATACAGAAGGGGAAGACTCAACTCTTAGAGTAATTGTTGATTGATTTAAGGCAAGTGACTTCTTAAACCTTGTTTTCTAGTAGAATTTGTGTACTTCCTTCATTGCTTGTGTGTTGGGAGTAATGGGGATGAGGTGAATGGTTAATTATGCACTTGTTACATCTTAGTGAATAAAAAAGGGTTGAATTGAAAAGAGCTATGTGATGAGCATGATGATGTGAATTGCCTTAATGTGCCCCTTGTTGATTGATTGATGAAATGTTTGAGAGCATGATTATGGACTTGAATTGTGTGAATTGTTGTCTTTCCGTGTGGTGTGATATTGCTTGTATGTATTTTTTGTGAACACTGCGATGAAACATGTGATGATTTATGATGACGAGGTCTTTGCCGATGAGTGTTATGATGCCGAGGTATTTTCCGATGAGTTTTGTGATGTCGGGGTATTTTTCGGTGAGTTTTGTGATGCTGGGGCCATTTTCGACAAGTGTTTATAAAGTTAATGGGAAATGGTTCTGGCTAGTGATGTAAAGCCGATGGAAAATGGTTCTGGCTAGTAAAGTAAAGCCGATGGGAAATGGTTCCGGCTAGTGATTTGATATAATGCGCGTAGATGGAAAATGGTTCCGACTAATTATTTAATATAAAGCCGATGGAAAATTGTTTCAGCTTGTGAGTTTTTGCCAATGGAAAATGGTTCCGGCAATAGATTGATTATTGTGACTTGATGCATTTGATGCTTATGCATGACTCGTTAGCTAATTGTGTTTGATGTACTTGTTGCATATGACTGAATTCCTTGACATTGATATTGACTTATTTAAATTTTTTTTATTGTTGAATTTTGAAGATTGAACTGTGAGCATTGGGCCTTATGAGTCGTGTGTTGTAGAAATGCTAGGTTGGGATGATTTTCTGTGTAGGTTGTAGTTTGAGGAGGTTTGATTGAAATGTAAGGGGTATTTGATTTCTAGCTAGTTGCTTTGTTTAGTAGGTTACTTGCTGGGTACCGTGTTGTTGGTACTCACCCCTTACTTCTAAACTTGTGTAGGTTCCGATCCCGCACCCGTGTGATCTTCTTCTTCTTCTTCTTCTCCTGGCAGTCGAGGCTCGTTGAATGATTTGAGAGATAGCTGCTTGTCATTCTGGCGGACCCTCTTTTTCTTTTCTTTAAGTATTGTTCTACTTGAGAAACAAAGACTAAGACTTGTTTATCTTTCGAATTTTGTATTTACTTTAGTGGCTTGTACACGTGACTACCAGATTTTTGGGTATTGTTTAGAATGAATAAGTTTTGCGCCTTTGTCTTGTTCTTTCTCTACTATTTTTTGCATGTATTTCATTTTCATTGGATTGAGGTTGACTTGTCTTGGTGGAAGTAGATAAGTGCCATCACATCTGTTTTCGGATCGAGACATTGATATTTAGGATCAAAATAATTAGGTGTCATGCGGAGTTAATAAAACAAACCTCAAAAGACCACGAGTAAGAAGATAAACGAGAAATATACCATAAGACACAAAAATTTAACGTGATTCGGTTAATCGACCTACGTCTACAATGGAGATTAGTAATCCACTATATAAATATGAGTACAAAATATAGAGATAAATAACCTCAGCCAATTCACTTGGAATACAAAGATGTTCAAACAAGTGATAACACATCACTCGTGTCCCATAAATTCCCCCAACCAAAACTCTCAAAACCCCTAGGACTACATTGTGAATTTCATGAAGGGTGTCCAAACTTTGAATGGTAATTTTTTTTTTAAAAACGATGATTTAAATTACCAAAACAAATAATCAAGTTAAGCAATATTTAATTAAATATAAGAATATTTTTAATAGAATTACAAGTGTATAACAAAACTAACATAAAGACAAAATAAACTACTTTTGAAAACATAATTTAAATATATTTTACAATTGTACTAGACAATGTTTCATATCCTGAAACATTTTTATAATAGACTCATTAGAAATAGTACGAAATACTTTCTTTTCTAACAAGGTAAACAATATGTTGCATCTGCACTCTCACTATACTCTAACAAGTCATACGCTTGATACTAATCATAGTTGAAACGACTCATTGCTTTAGCAATATATGATTGAGGGTATTCTGTAATATTTGGTTGACAAGGACCAAGTTTAAGATATGCCTTTCTTATTTCATCACAAAGATTTGGATCATGATTTAAAAATTGAAGTTCTTTTTACTGGATCAATTGCTAGAGTATTTAAATCAGTGCTTTGTTTTTGAGAAGAATGTGACGACATCTCTAATTGATCTACCGTTGTTTCTTTATTTGGTTGACTTAGAGAAGTCAAACTTTTTTTTGGTACTCTATTATAATAATTCCTCATGTCCATAGAAACATGAAACTAAAATATTAAGGTGGTTATTTTTGTTATAAAATAAGAGTAAGAGAAGAAAAAAAAAAGAGAGAATTATTGAGATTCTATTATTTATAATATTGTGATATAATTTGGGTAAATGAGTCTCCTATTTATAGACAAAGAAAACCTTATTCCACAAGGAAAATGTATTAAAATTTAAGGAAATCTTATTCTAGAAGGAAAAAGTATTAAAATTGAAGGAAATAATTCAATTTTAATTGAAAAAATTCACAAGGAAAAAGTATTAAATTTAAGGAAATCTTATTCCACAAGGAAAATGTATTAAAATTTAAAGAAATAATTCAATTTTAATTAAAAAAATAAATAGTTAATGGAGGTAAGATTCGAACTTGGGTCCCTAAAGCCAATTATGACATTGTTAACCACCAAGATACTGGATATTTATATTAAAGTTACGCATGTTTATTTACTTATTTAAATTCAAGAAGGCAAAATAATTATAGAAAAATGAAACACTCCTGCGGGGAATCAAACCGCGGCAGAAAGTAGGTTTGCGATGTCAATTGCCAACTCCACTACGAATTACTTTGTTATTTTAGGGTGTCCAAATTCTATATATAGCAATATAAAATCAAAACTTTACGTGTATATATAATATTTTTTCGATAAAGGGTGAAATTACATTGCAAGATAGATAAATGTTGAATTTCCTTACTTTGTCTATGTTTTTTTAACTCACGTTTGTAAAAATCTGGTTTAACTTGTCCTCATATTTAAATCTTACACAAAAATGTAACATACCAAAATTCAAACCTGTGCCAACAGATGTTCAAATTGCACTTAACTTTCTGGTTTAGTATTTGTTCTTCACGTCTCAAACACAGAAGTGGAGTTAAGTAGGGGATCGTTGGGTTCAGATGAACCCAGTAACTTTTTCGTAGATTTTATATATATATAGAATCTATGAAAAAGTTATGGGTTAGTCTGAATCCACGAACCCCACTGAACTCCACTTTTGTGTGTGTATATATATATATTTACTTGTTAGCCCCCTAACAAAATTGATTACGACTCAGTGATACGGAAGGGGTCGTGAAAATGCTTTCCACAGCTTGTGTTGTTTGTTCGTCCCCACTATATCAACAAATGATTCACTTTTTTCTTAAAAAGGAAGCATACTTTGCAATATTTTTCTCTTCTATCCTAAAATAACTAATGATCGTTATAACCACGCAAATGCAGAGAAAGACTCTTCTCGCATTTTTGTTCAGTAAATTGTTTGCTTTTGCCATTCCTTTTTTGGAAGAGGAAACAAAGCACGTTAACAATGAACAACAACAGGAAACCAAACAGTTGCAAAGCATATTTGCAACAGAAAGATCTTTGCGTACGTACTTTGAAGGATAAGACATATGCAGTGACATCAGAGAATATTAATCAAATATATAATTATCTCTCACCCATACAAATTGTGCTTTTATTTTCTTTCCTTCTTTTCTCCGGTGTAGGGGGAAGCACCCAGTACACCAAAATTTATTTTTTACACCAATCAATTAACTGTAATAGTTTAATTGTCGTTAAATATATATTATTAAAGCAATTAACATTCTTTATAAATGTTTCTAAAGCCTATGTCAAAAGAAAAGGTAAGTAAAAGTAGACTTTACCAAATACCTAATATTAACTTAGAGGAAGGATATAAGATCTACTTTTATCCAAAAACTAATGCTTGCACTTTGCGCGATAATGAAAAAAATTCCCTTACAAATATAAAATAATAAATATTAAAAAACTTACGACATAGTTAATTAACCTAAATTCTAATAAGCATAAAAATTGTAAATCTAATGAAAAGAAAGAAATAAATATGGAGAGAAAAATAAAAGAGAATAAGAAGTTAACATGTGTTTATCATCCTTAGAATCAATGAGAAGTTGTAAGTTTTGGGGTTATGAATCGGTCATATGAATCGGTCCAATCAAAAAAAAAGATTTAATAGAGACCAGATAAGATTTAAATAACTTCTTAAGAAAAATTATAATTAGTACAAGTTGTGACTGTAGTGGAACTAGTTACTAAGTATTTGTTGTTTAGTTTTCTTTAGGCATAATACATAAATATGTTAATTTCCCACACAGAATTGAATATACAGGAAAAATAGTTGAAGGAGAGAAGAAGAAAGAAACTGTATTAATCGAGTAAAAATTGTTACAAAAGACGAGCTACTCTAATGTATTTATACAATTTACTAATGACTAATCTGACAACACCTAACTAACTAACTACTTTTCTTCTAGTTGCTTCTAGAAGCTACATGTTAATTAATCAAGCTGTACAATTAACTCTAACATTCCCCCTGAAGTTGGGAATGAAATATGTTCTTCATTCCCAACTTGTCAAGTAGAAAGTCATGTTGTTGATGTCCAAGACCCTTTGTCAATATATCAGCCATTTGTTCTTTACTGCTCACATGTGCTGTCTTGACTAGACCTTCTTGAATTTTATCCCTAATAAAATGACAATCAATTTCACTGTGCTTTGTTCTATCATGGTACATTGGATTAGCTGCTATTTGTAGGGCTGCCTTATTATCACAAAACAGATCCATCACAAAACAGATCCATTGGCAATTGTATTTTAACCTTTAATTCCTTTAGCAAGCCTGCTATCCAAACCAACTCTGCAACAGTGGACATAGACCTGCATTCAGCTTCTGTCGAACTTCTAGAGACAGTGCTTTGCTTCTTAGACTTCCACGATATCAATGATGAACCTAATCTTATACAGTATCCTGAAACTAACCTTCTAGTCATAGGGCATGATACCCAATAGGAATCACAATATGCTGTCACATGTGGTGATCCTGCACTTGACATTAGTAGCCCCAAACCTGGTTGCTTCTTTATATATCTTACCACATTTAGAGCTGCCTCATAGTGAGATTGTTTTGGCGCAGACATAAATTGACTAAGGCATTGCACTAAATAGGAAATATTTGGCCTTGTTATTGTAAGATATAACAACTTTCCAATCAATTTCTGATAACTCCCACTGTCATCCAATGGCAAGTCTACCATGCCATTCTCCATATTTGCATCATATTCTATACTTGTCAGTTTTAAGTGTTGCACAAGTGGTGCCTTTTTTGGCTTTGATCGTGCTAGTCCCAATTCTGAAATTAGATTAAGTGCATATTTTCTCTGTGACATGGCAATCCTTTTTTTGTATCTTGCAGATTCTATCCCCGAAAAATATCTCAACTCACCTAAGTCCCTTACTTTGAACTTTTGGTGTAGAGCATGTTGTGCCTTCTTAATTGCACCTAGATCATTTCCTGTAATCATAAGATCATCAACATAGACAAGTAGCACCACAAATGTATCTCTATCAGACTTAGTGAACAAAGAATAATCATGTCTACTTTGAATGAATCCTAACTGTACAAGTGCTTCAGTTAGTTTGAGATTCTACTATCGACTAGCTTGCTTTAATCCATACAAGGATTTGAGCAATCTACATACCTTATGTGGCTGCTCCCCCTGACTACCAAATCCTTGTGGCAGTGTCATATATACTTCCTCAGACAAATCACCATTTAGGAAGGTATTATGAACATCCATTTGAAAAATGGGCCAAGAATATAGATCAGCTAATGAGATCACTGTCCTAATAGTAGCCATCTTAGCAACAGGGGGAAAAGTATCATGAAAATCAATACCCTCTTATTAGGTGAAACCTTTAGCAACCAAGCGAGCCTTGTATCTTTCCATCGACCCATCAACATTATACTTCACTTTAAACACCCATTTACAACTAATAGGAACTTTACCAATAGGCAGGTCAACTACATCCTAGATGTGGTTAGCTTCAAGTGCCTTAATCTCAAGCTTTATAGCTTGAACCCATCTCTGATCCTGAGTAGCTTGTGCATAAGTAGAAGGCTCAATATGAGCAGAGAAAACACTGAGAAAAGATTGGAATGAGGAAGAAAGATGAGAGTAAGAGACAAAGTGGTCAATTGGATATAAAGAAGAATGAGAGGACGGAAGAGGAGGATGAACATAGTCAGTTAGCCAAATGGAAGGCTTGGAAGATCTAGTGGATTTCCTTTGAGGGAAATGAGCTAAAGCAGGAGGGGATGGTGATGTAGAGGTGGCAGACTGATCAGGAGATTGCATAGGAGAGGTAATAGGTGAATCGGGAATAAGAGAAGCAGGAGGTGTAACACTGGCAGCACTAGTGGGAGAATGGAAATTAGAGGGTATGGAGGAAGGAAAAGTAAGAAGAGAAGGACCATCACTATTATCAGACAATAAAGTTGATAAATAATTGAGAAATAGGGACCTAGGATATTTGAATGGGAAGATATGCTCTTTGAAAATTACATCTCTATTGACAAGGAAGGTGCCAGTTTCCAGATTAAGCAGCTTATAGCCTTTTTGAGTGTGAGAGTATCCCATGAAGACGGCAGGGATGGATTTGGAGGAAAGTTTATCAGAGTAATTAGGTGTAGTGGCATAACATAGGCAACCCATGGTTCGAATATGACCAAGAGAAGGACTATGTCCATGAAAGCAGTCAAAGGGCTTTTGCCAGACAACACTTGAGTAGCGAATCTGTTGATGAGGTATGTCGCAGTAAGAATGCAATATCCCCAATGTTTTAAGGGAATTTGAGCTTGGAACTTAAGGGCCCTTGCAACCTCAAGGAGATGTCTATGTTTGCATTCAACTAAACTATTTTGTTGTGGTGTGTCGACACAACTGCTTTGGTGAATAATTCCTTTAGATACAGAAAGGGAAGAGTAGTGTTGGTTGAAAAATTCAGAACCATTATCTGACCTAATGTGTTTTATGGAAGTTGAGTATTGAGTGTGCACCATTTGAATGAAAGATTGTAAGATAATAAATGAATCACTTTTCACACGCAAGAGATAGGTCCATTTCATTCTAGAATAGTCATCAACAAGAGTAAAAAATATTTGAAACCATTAAAAGTACAAACTCGATATGGACCCTAAATGTCAATGTGAACAAGATCAAAAGGATTCTTAGACATACTAGTACTTGTAGGAAAAGGTAATCTATGATGCTTGGCTAATGGACATACAAATCAATTACAAGAATGAACCACATGTTTCTTTAATGAAGAGATCTTCTGCAAAACTGAATAAGGAGCATGTCCCATTCGATTATGCCAAAGAGAAGATGTAGAAATAGATGTTGGGGATAGAAGATCAAATGTTGGTGCAGTGTACGATGGAGATGTTGTAGAAATAGAAGATAGACAGTGATGAGATGTGGTAGCAGATGTCGAAGGATTGAGAATGTAGAGTCCTCCATGTAGTCTACCAATCCCCTTCACCACACCACTCCAAAGGTCTTGAAACAGGCAGAAATCAGGATAAAATGAAATAGAACATTGTAGTTCTTTGGGTATTTTTGAAACTGCAAGTAAATTGCATTGAAAATCAGGAATGTATAAGACATTGTGAATACATTGTGATGTGGAAAGAGTGGAAGTGCCAGTGTGAGTAATAGCAGTTCTAGCACTACTAGGTAAATGTACGTATTGAGGAGAAGGAAGTAAAGTAGGATCAAATAACAAATTCAGAGATAAAGTCATGTGATTAGTGGCACCTGAATCCACAATCCAATAATCCTAGTTAATGGGAGGCTTACCTGCCATGTTAGCTGAGTCAGTTGATTCCTTGTCTTTGTCAAGCATGTTCAGAATCTGTTGATATTGTTCGGGAGTGAAAGTGTGTACTATTGGAATGGATTGCGATGATGATTGTGCTGCAGCACCACTAGAAACATTGACATTGTGGGTTGATGGGTCACCAGCATTAATATTACCTCCATACACTGGGTTTTTTCCTTTGCATCCTGCATTATTGTAAGCTTGTCCATCGTTGTGATTGATCCCCTGTCCTGTAGTGTTATTGTTGCCATTGTTGTGATTGATCCCTTGTCTTGTAGTGTTGTTGTTGCCGTAATTCCCTCCCCTGAATGAATTCCCAATATTGGATGAATTGCAAAAATAATGCTACTATTAGGATTACCTTGTGGCCTTCTATTGTTGGTGAATTGAAAGTTTGGTGGATAACCAATGAGTCGATGGCAAAATTCCTTAACATGTCCCTGCTTGTGACAATAAGTGCAATACAGTGAATTATTGTAAGTGTTCAATCTATAATGTGAAGCATTGGTTGTGATTAAACCTTCCATGGATCCACTTCTTAAAGCTCCCGAAGAACCATTCAGACGTTGGCTCTCTTCATGAATAATCATGGAATAAACTTGATTGAGACTTGGAGTTGGATCCATCATGAGGATTTGACTCCTCTGTGGAGAGTATGTGTCATTAAGCTCCATAAGGAACTTCATAATTTTCTGCAGATCTAAATACTCCATAAAAGGTCTGGATCGGGGACAATCGCAACCAGGAATGGATATGATCAATTCGAATTCATCCCACAAATCAGTTAGCTGTGAAAAATAAGTGGACACACTTGTAGTACCTTGAGATAAACCACCAATTTCCTTATGCATGTGATAGATCCTTGTTGCATTGATCTTAACAAACCTTTCTTTGAAAGTTGCCTAAACCTTATGCACAAATGATGAATAGACAATCCCTCTTCACAATTCCTTCGAAACAGATGCCATTATCCATGCCTGTACAATAGCGTTGCAGCAATCCCATTGATGTAGTTTGTATGTATCTCCTACATATTGTTCTCTATTGCAGGAACCATCGATAAAACCTAACTTGTTCTTCACAAGCAGTGCAATTTTCACAGATCTACTCCATTCAGAGTAGTTTTCTGCGCCAGTTAGCAGTTGAGGAACCAGAGACACTCCTAGTGTATCAGATGGATGAACATATAGTGAATCATTACAATCAATTTGTTGAGTATTGGGAGGTGTGAAGCCAGAGACTTCATCAGTTGAATCAATCGCCGTATGTGAAGAAGAGTGAAAAAAATACTTCGAAACAGAGATGAAAAATCGTGAAGAAATGAAGAGCTAGCGGAAAACTTTGAAATGGAGATGGAAAATCATGAAGAGACGAAGAGCTAGAACAAAAATTGGGAAAACACCATGAATGATGTTCAAAGCTCTGATACCATGTTAATTTCCCACACATAATTGAATATACAGGAAAAATAGTTGAAGGAGAGAAGAAGAAAGAAACTATATTGATCGAGTAAAAACTGTTACAAAAGACTAGCTACTATAATGTATTTATACAATTTGCTAATGACTAATCTGACAACACCTAACTAACTAACTACTTTTCTTCTAGTTGTTTCTACAAGCTACAAGTTAATTAATCAAGCTGTACAATTAACTCTAACAAAATATGATCCTTAACTTGGCGTTAGATAACAACTATGATCTTTAACTTTGGGTGTACATAACTAGATACTTAACTTGTATTAAATTGAACAAATAGACACATTCGTCTTACATGACACATTATATGACAATTTTGTGTTATAGTGGCATCCTACGTGTATTATGCCATGTAGGACACATGTGTCTAATTATTCAATTTTATACAAGTTTAAGTTTCTACTTTTGCACACTCAAAGTTGAAGGACATAGTTATCCGCTGAAGCCAAGTTGCGAGCCATGATTATGTATTATGACTTTTCTTCTAAAGCGAATGAGTGAAAAACACAGAGAAAATATATTTCCTCATCTCTTGTTCTTCCACATTTAACACCTGCAAATTTTACATTTAGGGTGTGTTTGGTATAAAGGAAAATGTTTTCTTGGAAAACAAGTTGATTTCTAACTTATTTTTTCATGTTTGGTTGGTGAGTAAAATATATTTTTTAATTGTTTGGTTGGTGAATGAAAAATATTTTTTAGAAAATATCTTTTATTTTTGGCATGAGACTAAAAACTACTCCCCAGGAAAATAATTTTTGATCCGAAAATCAACCTCGATAATTGATCGAGGACCCGACCCCAGCACCCAAACCAGGACAAGACCCCGATGACCATTCCAAAATTCGACCCTTAGATCTAGCCCAGGGACTTGACCCAGACTTTCAACCCAAGACCTGACCCATGATTATTTTTTTTCAAAATTAACTTTTTTAAAAAAAATTTGACGGGGTCGCTGGGTGTCACGACCCAGACCGTCGTGATTGGCACCCACAATAACTCTCCAGTGGGAGAACCACTACTACAACCCAAACCAAGCAACCAAACCAAGCACTAAGCATTTAAGCATACGAAACAAGTTCAATACTAAGGAAAGAAATAGGGAGTTCCCATAAGCTCCAACAAAAGTCTAACAACGAACTAAACAATGCGGAAGAAATAACCTAAAACCTGAAAGTTAATGTACCAAAACATTTAAAGTTCAACAAGTCTAAACAAGAAGGGATACAACCCCGAACTAATGCACTAATAACTAACTAGAAAGTCTAAGTCCGAAATGGTGGACATAGATGAAAGAGAACTCATGGCAGCCTGGAAGAATTGGCTCACCCTTGAATTCGAACGATCACTGATCTTTCTAAGCGAGGTCTGTCAATAGCCGCCTGAAGATGCCCTGTACTCAACAAAGAAAGAGCAAGTACAGTATCAGTACACAACCACAATGTACTTAGTTATACAGTTTATTGAGACGAGATTATATTTCGGTCCTTAGTTGTACCACTTATTGAGAAGTTATTAAATCTAGTCCTTCAAAAATTAATTCACTGGTCCCAAATTCTATTGAGGACCTTGAGCGGGAGAAAATTTCACCAATATTTTATACTAAAATATTTTTTTAAAAATCATTTTTAACAACTTTAGGTTCCAAAAATTTATACAAAGAGGTAAACGAAAAGACCAGTTGCGCTACATCGATCTTTTTTCTACTCAAAATTGCAGCTGGTCCTAAAAGTTGCCCTAGTTTGAGCTCGATCTTAAGAACGCATTGCAATTGATCAACGTCACTCTGCCCTATTCTCAAATTTTTCAGCTTAATCTTGACGTTCCTCTACATTAATCGTTTCTTTTCTTTATATCATTGTTTCTCTGCTCTAATCATTTCTTTGTATCGTTCCACCACAACTTTTCTCGAAAGAGAATTCCAGGTTGGTTCCTCTTCTGATCAAGTTGTTGTGTTTATGTTTTATTGATGTCCTCTGGCCTAATCATTTTTTTCTTTGAATCAGTGTTGCTCTGCCCTAATCGTTTCTTTGTATCATTCCACCCCAGCTTTTCTCAGAATAGAATTCCAGGTTGGTTCATCTTCTGATCGATTTGTTGTGTTTCTTCCATATGTTTTATTGATGTCATTTTTTTCATTGTTGTATTCAAGCTAATCTTTTTGTTCTTCCTCTTTTTCTAACAATAAATAGGTTAATAGTTTCAAAATCTAGTCACTTTTCTATTGTAAGATTAGTGGGAAGATTATTGGATTGGAATTTTAATAAATAATTTGATTTTGTAAAGTGTATTTTGTGTCTCAAGATTTTTTAATCTTTTTTAAAGTATAACAACCAAGTAAACTCATTGATTAGGAAACCAGATACTGATCACTGAGAACACTAGGTTCAGAATATTTTAATTGAGTTACAAGGAAGGTACATTATTTTAAGTGATTCTGGGTCAATCATAAGCACCTTACAGGCTGAATTCACGAGCGAAATAGGTGTAGCTGCACCAATTTCACTAGCCAAAATTGATTCCTTGAGCCAATGGTAGTTCACTTCCATAGTTGATTGTACAAGTTGAGCGCCTCATATATTGTTTCAAATAATCACTTCCTGCATAATCGCCACCACCAGTATCTCTCTCACCTCCAAAAGCACCGCCAATTTCAACTTCATTTGTTGGGATATTTACATTGACGATGCCACAATCACTTCCTTGAGGTCTAATCCACTTAAATATCTATTATCAGGATTTAAGGTGAAGATTGAACTACTTAAACCTTGAGTGATAGAGTTGTTGATTTCAACTGCTTCTTCGAAAGTCTTAAACTTTATTACATACAGAACTGGAGCAAACAATTTTTCCTTTACAATTTCAGCGTTTGAAGAAATTTCAGCAACTGTTGGATGCACAAAATTACCCTCAGATTCTACGACTGAACCACCTGTAAGGATCTTTCCCTAGAAGTTTCCTCAAGATGCATATTTCATAGCGTCCATATAAAATTTTAAGAAACTCACTGTTTCATGAATACCATACCAGTTTTATATATACCACTACGTAGGATGGCTCCTGATCAGTAGGCATAAATGTAATCATCATATCATGGTGTATACTCCACTGATTTGGATTAGAACTTCTGTTGGTAAATTGAACAAAATGACAATGTCTATCTAATGTTATTTTAACATAAAGTATTTGCATGTAGTTTTAAAAAATCTGCCTGAGGTAATCCTTATTTTGAGTTTCAGTAATTTAAATTATTCTGCAATACTTGATCAAGGTGCGAGGAAAGATCAGAGGATGCTATTTGTATCTTGTTAGGCATTTAATCACACTAATATACTTGAAATATGGTAGTTGTTAGTTGATGAAACACTATTATTAAAAGAATGTCATTTATTCAGTAAGGAAAATAATAAATCTATTGAGTGTACCTCATCTTTGGGCAAAGTGCTAGCACTAGTTATAGCAATGTCCTGCTTCTTTCTTGTACCCTTATCAGTAGATGTGACAGAAAGAATACCGTTGGCATCAATGTTGAATTTTACTTCAATCTGGGGAACACTGTTGGAGCTAGAGGGATTCCATCCAAGCAGAACCTTCCAATAGACTTGTTATCTTTTACAAACTCTCTTTCACCTTGATGCACATTAATCTCAACACTGGTTTGCCCATCTGCTGCAATTGAAAAAAACTTCTGATTTTGAAGTTGATAGTGTTGTATTTCTTAGGATGATTTTAGTTTACAATGCAAATAGTCATATAACTAGGGGTCATCCTCATTTTGAGTTCCAGTAATTTGATATGAAGTTTGCATTTGGCCTCCAACATTCTTCTTGTTAGCTGCAGAATTGATGTGTCTATTCCTAGTGGAGTAAAACTTTCAATTCATCTAAGGCATGGTGCTAAACTGATCACTTTCATCCACAAATCTAACAAATTGAAAGCCCTATTATGTGCCATGTTTATCTATCTATTACAGCCTTAACTCCATTGATTGAGGCATAGTTGGCCCTGAATATCTTCTGAAACATGTAATCTATGAAATCAGTTGCCAAGTCAGCTACAAAAATATAGTACATTTAGTAGTATTATCTGAATGTTTTTCACCTGAATCATCAAGTCCTGCCTAGTTGAGCCTATAATTTTGCTTAATATTAGGCATCAAGGTACCATTCTATACTTGTATTTGTGCAACTGCATAACTAATAAATCGATATATAGTGAGGGAAAATGTAGTGTTATGGAGTTTGGACTTATAGCCAATGTAGCATATAGTTGCAATTACTAGTTTTCTTGTCTTTTTTTCTTTATGCATTTGTTTGAGGATGCGACTAAGTCATTCTTAACTTTATGAGAAGTTAGTTATGAGCCAAGACTTTTTAATCACAAGCGACTACCAACAAGAATTTTTTTAATAACAAACGAGTATTTTGTATAAGTACAAAGCCATAGAAGATTACATGTTTTAAGATGAGTAATCTTTTATGTGATTCTAAAGTATTAAATCTCTTCTTTTTCTCAAATGTGTTATTCAATATTGAAATGACTAGGTGCCACAGTTGTATAAACTTAAGTTCTAAAGCAGGTTGTTACGATAATGTGCTTTCTTGCTTAAAACGAGAAGCGAAATGTACCATATTTTTATCACTTTTCTACCCTCAAATGAGTCGATAGTGAAAAGTGAGCCCTTGTTATTTTTTTAATATAAAGCCCTTTTTTTTGTCCTAAAATCGAATCTTCTCTTTGAGCCGTTGTTATTTCTTACAGCTTCTCGCTCTCAAATTAAATGTTCTAAAGTATTAATTATATGATTTGCTTTCTCCATGTTATGTAGGGAAGGGTCGAGGACAAGGACTAACAAACTCTACTTTGTTTACTAGTCAAGGAATGATAACGATACCTAAGAACTCCATCGATCTTGAGAAAGAGAATAAACAAATTAACCCTTCAGCTCATGCATTGACTAATCTAGGTAAGAAATACAGCCAAGAAGTCCATTGTTTCTATTATGAGACAAATGTTATGTATTTAAGTTGTAAATCTTCAAAATAGATATTGGATTCTTGGTTAATGCGTCTCAATGTTTTCTAATAGATTTTTTCTTATTTTCTTGTAGCTTTTGTTGATGTATCTCGATGACACTCGATGAAGATTGGAACTTTAAATTTTTTGCCTAACTTTTGTTCATTCTCCAGTGCAAGATACAAGTTTAGAAGAAGATGACAGAGCTCACTTTGGTTAAGGAAGTATTGAAACTAATATCATGGATGTAAACTAGTTTATTCTAATTAATCTCTCTCTTTACATATATCTTCTCTCTCTCTCTCTCTCTCTCTCTCTCTATATATATATATATATATATATATATATATATATATATATATATATATCATCTTTTTGTACCAAAAATTTTAGTAGCAATTTGATATTTGTTTTAATCTATATTAGTGGTCAATCCAGGACAAGAATTATTGCTGGTCTATAAAGGTTAATCTATGATGACCAGGCTTGTTGCACATCTCTATTGGATAATCTAGACCAAGAAATGATGTTCCCCCCTAAAGCTATTCTAGGATGGGGTTGTTGATAGTTGCCAAAGCAATTCTAGGACGAGGTAGATGATAGTCACTAAAGTATTTCTAGGACCAGGTAGTACTCGTCTTTGATGTTATTCTAAGGCCAGGTCTTTAATGGTCACTAGAGATTACTAGGACCAGATCTATATCGTCTTTAAAGATTATTACGACTAGTTTTTGGTGGTCGCTAATGAGTTTTACCGAACTGGAAAATGTATTTCCCAAAATATGTTTGGTCTAATTGAGACCAGAAATATCGTCTCTGAAGATGTTTCGCGACGAGATTGGATTCCCATCCCAAAAAACTTTAACCACTAGTTTTGTTTTTCCATCGCTATTGAGCGATAGCGAAGGAAGCTTTTAAGATGGGTGGCGACCAGATTTTTCAGGTCTCAAATGCTCATTTAGGACTAGAATTCGACTTTCAGAGACCATATTTCCCTTCCTTAGAGACTGTTTTTCTTGTAGTGAAAAGACTCACCGAACACTAAAAAAATTATCCATGAATACCTCCACAAAATCCCCCACCATGTCGTAAAAATAGCCACACATCTCTAGAATGTGGCAGGTGCATTACAAAGCCTAAAAGGCATACGGTTGAAAGTGTGCGCCATATGGGCAAGTGAAAGTAGTTTTAATTTCTATTGATCCTATGGTGCTATCATAATCTAGTTGTAATCATAGTAACAATCCAAGAAATAATAATATTCCTATCCTTCTAACCTATAAAATATCTTATCAATGAAGGGGACCAGGAAGTGATCTTTTCTGGTGGCCTTATTCAGTTTCGATAATCCATGCAAATAAACCATCCAATACTTTTTCTAGTAGGGATCAATTCATTCTTGTTGTTCATCACCACAATTATGCCACATTTCTTAGCCACAAATATCACTAGACTTACCCACTTACTATCTGATATTTGATATACTATCCCTGCATCTAGCCACTTCATTACCCCTTTTCGCACTACATCTTTCATATTTAGGTTCAAGCGACACTGATGTTGTGCACTAGACTTATGGCCTTCCTCTTTATATATATTGTATGGCGTTAGGGTGATCCCATGTATGTTAGACATTTGCCATCCAATGGTTCCCTTCCACTTTTGTAAGATAACCAACACTGTCTCAACCCACAATTTAGACAAATCTGCAAAAAGAATCACTCGCAAAGTTTTATCATCTACCTAAAATGCATACATCAAATGAGATGGCATACCTTTAGCTCAAGCTTTGGTGCTTCTTCAATTGAAGACTTGGAGGGAAACCCCAACACCCTATTCAAAGGTTCCTAGCTGTATTTAAATATCCAGTAACTAGAATGTCTAAATAGTGCACCATTTTATGTGCATTTGTATCACCATAGATGTCATGTCCCACCAATACTCTCTCTAATGGGTCTCTAGATACCATATAATGAGCGTCTGTATCAAGATCTGTGACAGTAATAGCCGATAACTCTTCATATACAGCTGACAATTTTAGTGCGCGGTACACATCAAATGCCGCAACTTATCCTGAGTCCCCATTGTTAATTGACTTGTAGCCACATCTATCATAGCACACCAAGTGGACAAATGTTTTCCCAAGAATGAATGGTACCTCAGGGTCTAGCTCAAAATTCAACACAATAAAATCAACCAGAAATATCAGTGACTCCACTTGGACAAACATATTTTCCACAACTCCCTCTAGCCTAGCTAGTGATCGAATTACTAAGTGTAAGATAATAGTGACGTGTTTAGGGCTTCCCAACCCCAATTTCTTAAACAAGGATGTTAGGATGATATTAATGCTAGCACCAAGATCACATAACCTTTGAGCATGTATTCTCTGCTCTATAGTAATCTAAACCGTGAAACCCCCTGGGACCTTTAGCTTAGTAAATAGCCAGTTTTGAACCCTAAAACTACACTCTTCAGTAAGTGCCAATGTTTTGTACTCTGTTAGCCTCCTCTCTTTTGCTACACTCTCCTTCACATATTTCTCATACCTTGGTATTCCTTGCAAACATCAACAAAAGGTAGATTAATGTAAATTTATTTAAGGAGAGAAAGAAACTTACCAAAGAATTACTCTTCGCCTTGCTTTTTGAACTTTTTGAAAAATAGTGGAGCTGGTTTCACTTTAGATGGCACTATTTCCTTATGGAACTCTACCCACTCTTTTTGAAAAATAGTGGGGGTGGTTCAATTCTTTGGAGCTAACTCTTCCAATTGTAGACCCCTATGAGTTCCCGCATCATTCACCTTCCTTGAATTTGGATCAATATTACCCCACAAACCTCCTCGAGGGCGTGAGTTTTGGGCACAATCTATTTGTCCGACTGTTTTTCCAATTTTGGGTTTCCAATAGGTTTTCCTCAAATCAGTAGCCATACTATCCATATTCGCACTCGTTCTAGCCTACTCTGTCATAATTTTCTTCAACATCTCCTCAGTGCTAATGTTCCTTTGCTGGCCACTTGGATTATTACCTTGACCTTGTTGTTGATAATTATTCATGTTACGTGAGGTTGATATTGATTTTTTCCTTGCACCTGATTGTGGTTTCCTCCCTATGAAAAAATTTGATGGTTCTGCCAACTATTATTATATATGTTTCAATAGTTTTGGTGGTCCCCTCCCCGGTGTGTGTTTCCCACAAAACTCACACATTTGGATTGGCTCCACAAAAATCAATAGTATGCTGACCACTTCCACATATCTCACACTATGTTTAAGGTTGTTGTACCACATTTACCTGAGTAAGATGATGTCCCAGTGATATATTACTGAACTGGGTGTTCATCATATTCTGCATTGCACTAATTTGTGCAGTTAAAGCGGTAACTGCATCTACCTTTAGTACTTTAACAGTCTTTTGAACCACAAGTCTGGAGCCTCCTCCATTCCACTCAGGATTTACTTATGAAATTTTTCTTAGCAAAGCAAATAGTTGCTCATATGTTTTCTCCAAAGCTTGTCCTCCACAGTTAAATCTAACAATTTTTTCCTGTTCGATTCCAAACCTTTAATGAAAGTATGAACCAAAACTTGATTCCCTTGATGATGATGAGGACTATTTATCAGGAGAGACTTGAATCTATCCTAGGCCTGGTATAAATTCTTCCCTCCTTTCGTTTTGAAGCTTAATATTTAACTACTTAGCTTGGACGTCTTTTGATATGGAAAGAATCGTATTAAAAATTTGTGACTAAGATCATCCCATGTTGTTATTGAGTTTGTTGGCTCTGATTTTAACAATCACTTCGTTTCCCCTAATAGAGAGAAGGGAAACAATGTGAGCCTTGCATAGTTAGGGGATACTCCAGTTGGAGTATACATGTCATTGATTTCAATGAAGTTCTTAAGGTGTACTTGTGGATCCTCATGAGGTAGACTAGTGAACTGTCCATTCGTGTGCAATATATGCACCATATTTTGTTTCAACTCAAATCTACCACATACGTGTGGCTTCTGAATGCTAAACATAACATTTATTGTGCATGGGATTTCCACATCACGGACTATCACCTCTTCCATTTCTACAAGTGATCCTAGTTCAACCTCGACAACATGTACAGAGGTAAGTTAGGATCACTTGCCTACTCCGATAGTGAAAGAATCATTCTGGTTCAGTGAATGGCACTATAAGCTCCTTGTCAATGTTCAGCTTGACGTATAGAAGATACCCATGATAAATTACAGGTATGATAAAATCGTTGATAACATTCAAACTATCCTCAAAAACATTAAGAGAATAATAGATCGTTGTTAATAAAAATACCCAACTAAGATTCAGGGTCAACCCTACATAGAGTGATATAGTGCAAGGAATTCTATTAAGAAATTTAGAGTGTAAATCAATTCATTTGCAACAAGAAAGATCAATGGGTGGATGACTCCACTAAATTTACAAAAAAAAGGGATTGTAATCAAGAGTCACAATTAAAATAAAATTTTAGAGATTCAAACAATTAGAAAGCAATCTAGGGGTGTGAGGATTGGAATTCATGTCACATAGGGATAATTGTGTTGCTTAGTAGTGCTAAACAATCATTAACAGGTTGGGTCATCTTAAATGAAACTAATCATCTTTCGATCTCATAGTTCTAATTCATAGAATCTCCTTTTGGTCTAATCTATGTGAATTAGAATTTAACCCACTACCTTATAGAATCTCTCTTTCAAGCAGATTTGGGCTAATAGATCTTATTCATAAGTTCTCTTTCAAGAAATCATGGACATTAACCCTAAATAGCATGCATTAGGCTAATTACCCACTTAAATCAATCTCTTTCGAGCATCAATCGAAGATCTAAACTAAAATTAAAATTGCAACCTTAACCCATGAATTGACCCATGCTAATTAGTCCTAATTCATGTATGAACATTAATAAAATAGAGCAAAATACAATACTCACTACATTAAATCAACACCCAGCCCTATAATTTCACCCCTAGACTTTAGGGTTTTAGCCACACATCACAAAAAGTAAAGAAATTATTCCTATCATGCGGGCAACCATGTATGTGATGAAATTAAGAATTATAATCAACACACACTTTGATTTCCACTTTGATTTGTCAAATTCAAGACGAAAAGTGAAAACTACAAAACTAAGAGTGTTTCTCTCAAGAGCATACAAATTTAGGAACTCAAAAACTCTATTCTAAAAGTCTCACAAAAATCTCTACACCCAAAAGTCTCCATTTTCTCTCTCCTTTGGGCTATTTATAGTTTTCCAAAATTGGACAAAAATTCACTGTGTGACCTCTTCAACGACGTTAGTCAAGCTCGCCAAGCTTATTTGGTGGATCACCATTTTCTTTTTAGCTCGCTTTTCTCTTGCTTTAAGGTTTAGGTGTTTGAATCTCTGTCGGCCAGTTTTTTCGAATATGCCTTTCACATTTGGTGAATCACTGAGTACCACCTTTGTCCACCCTTTAAGCCTTCAATTTTCCTCCAAGCCCTACCACCTTCGGCGATGGTTAGCATGTTGACCCTTTGCGTTCGGTAAGTCATCGTTTTTCTTTAAGTTTGCTGACCTGACTCAATTAATTCAAGTGTTGAGAACTATAACTTTGGGCGAGGTCATGCCAGATGGTTGATCTGCCCTTTTGGTTAGGCGATCAACTGTGTTGAGTTTAAACTTCTTTCCATGTTTTTGGTCTTTCATTCAAGTTTTCGTCCTTGCCTTACCCCTTAGCTTTTATAGCTGCCAATTATCAAAGTATCATAAGAGTAGGACATAATTAGGATTGACGACACCAATTGTTGAACTAAATAGGCCTTAAATGAGTGTAAACTACCACTCATCAGTCATCAACACTTAAGCAATGAGCTTAGAGACTAGATAAAGCAAATAATTCCTAATTCTCAAGTCCCCAGCAATGGCACCAAAAATATGTTGAATACAAATGCATACACAAGTATACTAGTCAGTGTAAGTAATAAAGTAGATATTTTAATAGTCGAATGTGGAACTCATAGAGACTTAAAATTAGATAATTTTTGTTTTTTCTAATGACTATATTTTAAAGCAAGTGTGGTAAGAAAGTTTGATGATTATTTCTAAATTAACAATTCTTTAAAAGCAAACAAAACTGGATGCAATTTCAAATGGAGTTTAAATAATGACTTAGGTAATTCCAGGGCTGCAACCTACTTTGAATTCATGCATAATATCTTCTTTATGGACTTTAATTGGTTATCAAAATCATTGATTTATAAGGCTGAATGTATGTCATGGTCTCCTGACCTCTAATTATCGGCCATAATTGGCAGTCTAACTACATCATTGAACGGGGATACACTTTACAAATTTCGGAGCATTAATTTTTCATCTTGGTTAGTAACTAAGCAAGGCTTCTAGGTACATCTCTATCCGAAATACAAATCAATCCTAGTTTCTAGAGAAGATTATGCTCCTCTTGTCCCGCATTTTATTCTCATACTCCTCTCCCGAGTTCATGTTAGGCAATAAATATATCTCAATGGTGGTCAATTGTGAAATACTAAAATAAGAATAAAAGAGAAATTTATGTGATAACCAACTTCCACTAATATAATTCAATACTACACAACAGTTTATGGCTTCTGCCCTAAAATAAGGGAGATTAGTCATTCATAATTTGATTCTCAATATTTGAATATTCAATATACGAGAAATCAATGGAAGAAATGATTAGGAATAAACCCTTAAACTGAATTGGAAACTTGTCCAAGTTGTCGCTTTCCAAAAACTAGAAAACGAATAATTAAAATAACAAAACCCGAGTCAATTTATAGTGCGAAGAATATCCACCAAATTGGATATACAATTCTAGCATCTAACCACTAGATCACTTATTTTTCACAACATCTTTCATCAAAGGGTTTAGTCGACGCTGGTGTTGTGCACTTGGCTTATAGCCCTCCTCTGTATAGATTTTATTGCATTCACAACACCGGATTAATCCCATGAATGTTAGACATTTGCGACTCAATAGCTTTCTTCCTTATTTTTAGAATCTTCAATGTCGCATCAACCTTTACATCAGATAACTCTGTAGAAAGTATCATTGGTAAAGCTTAATTGTTACGCAGACATGAATATCTTAAGTGAATACAAAGAGATTCCAACTCCAACTTGGGAGATCCTTAGATTGAGGGCTTGGTTGGAGGCCCTGAAATTTGATTTAACGGTTCCACAACAAATCTTTGTACCCCTTCTTGTGCCACATCAAGAATCTATTCCAACACTTATACTTCTGCATCTCCAAAAATGTCATGACCAACCAACACTCATTCCAATGGATCTCTAGAAGAAACATAATAAGTATTGGTTGATTTATCAATCACAGTGATGGCAAACAACTCCTCATATACTACCAGAAATTTCAAGGTACGATACACATCAAAGACTTCTTCCTTATCATGGACTCTAATGGTCAACCACTCTGCTGCTATATCAATCAATGCCAGCACACTAGTCAAGAAAGATCGTCCTTAGATGAATGGAACCTCATGATCAGGTTCAAAGTTTAGCACTATGAAGTCTATAGAAAATATCAATGAACCTACTTGCACCAACACATCTTCTACCACCCCTTCTATCCTAGCAACAAATTGATTTGCAAGATGTAAGATGATGGTGGTTGGTTTCTGGATACCCAGACCTAGATTTTTATATGATGATGCAGGTATACGTTTTATGCTAGCACCAAGATCACACAATCTTCGGGCATGAACACTTTAGCATGTTGTAATTTACACCATAAAGCTACCTAGATCTTTTAATTTTGTGGCCAGTATGTTTAAAATTTTGGAAATGCACACTTTAGTAAATGTCATGGTCTTATATTTTGTCAACCTTCTTTTGTTCACCATAATCTCCTTCATATATTTGATGTATTTTGTAATTCCCTACAATGCATCAACAACCAGCAAATTAATGTGAACTTTCTCAAGTAAAGCGAGAAACTTACAGAAACATTCATCCTCTTTTTGTTTCTTAAACATTTGTGGGAAAAGAGGAGGTGATTTGACTGAAGTCACTGTGCTATGTTCATGAGAATTTTTCTCAATCTCACCATTGGTGTTTTCCTCTCATACTATCTTTGGAACTATTTTATTTGGGGCCAACTCATCTAACTGCAGCCCACTTCTAGTACCCACAACATTTACTGATACTGGTTTGGATCAATATCTCCCAAAAGGGCTCCTTATGTATGTAAGTTTATTATACTAGCCAACTGCCTAAAAAACTTAGTTGTAGCTTGATTGGCCATAAATTTATTGTGACAACTTTCTTCCAGCTTACCCATCCTCTTCGTCAATTTCTTGTATTCTTGTACAAATCTTCAATGGTTATGTTTCCTTGCAGGGAATTTTGTTTATTCCCTTAACTATGCTATTGCTACTTCTGCCCATTATTTGGAAGATGACATTGGTTCTGATTTTTTTTTTCTGGTTACCTCCTCGTGAGAAGTTTGGGTGATTCCTCAAACTTAGATTATAGGTGTTGCCATAATTTATATTCCTCTACCTCTTTGTGCGTTCCCAACATAGTTCACAAAATCTTCATTAGACCCACAATACTCAGTCATTTGATTTCCACTTCCACAAACTGCATACCACCCTATAGGTTATTGTACTGCATTTACATGAGTTTGTTATTGCCCTAGTGCATTTTGTTGAATTTTATGGTCATCACGTTTTTCATGGATGCAATTTGTGCAGCTAACGAAGTGTAATTGTCAATCTCCAATACTGAAAAAGTCTTTTGCCCCCACAATTCTTCCATTATCTCTATTTTCCATTTCGGGTTACCCTTGAAATTTTGTTGAAGAGTGCAAATAGTTCATTACATCGTTTTCTCTAAGGCTTGTCCACCTACTATAGAGTTTAGAAGGACCTTTGCATTAGGTTTGAGGCCTTCAATAAATGTGTGAACTAGTACTTTATTAACTCTATAGTGATGCGGGCATGAAATTAGAAACTGTTTAAATATATCCCAAGCTTGGTAGAAGTTTTCTACTCCTCGCTGTCTGAAACTCATGATCTCACTCTTTAATTTTGTTGTTACCCGAAGGAAAGAATCTTATCAAAAACATTAGAGCCAACTCATCCATGTAACACCCCATATTCAAAAAGGAGAAAATGACAAACTTCTTAGAACCTGCAGGTGCCACCGACTGAGGCCACCCACGGCCCATGGGTGGGACCACGGACCGTAGGTGTGGTCCGCTGGTCGACCACCTAGTATTTTAAAAAAATGTCATGAACCACGCCAGGACTTACGGACCGTAGGTGGGACCACGGTCCGTGGTTCAGCACCCTAGCCTTCAGCTCTCTGAAGCCAAACAACGGACTGACAGGACGGATCGTTAGGTAGTCCACGGTTCATTGGTCAGGCCCATCGGTGGCTTTATCAAATTATAAGTTAGGGGTCATTTGGTATTTTCCCCTATGCGTTGGAATCCTAAACTACGTCGTTTAACCCCTAAACTACGTCATTTTGGTCAGTTTAAGCCTAGTAACTTAATCAGATCTTTCCCTAATCGATTATTCTCCAAAAATTCACCAAAACTTAGAGCAAAAAAGGAGAAAAAAGTCGACCAAAGTAGTAGGTTTTCTTTGGCTCCAGCCTCGGAATCGAAAGATTTCTCCATGAATTTCATCACCAGGTATGTGGCATTTCACTAGTGGATTCCTTTCGTCCACTAGGTCCCTAGAATTCAGTCAGATCCTTGATTCTCTATATCATGTTTTGACCTAAGGTTTCTAAATCCTTAGATAATTGTCGTGAATTAGCTTGTATAGTGTTCCTAATAAGATTACCATGTTTTCATGAAGTCATTGCTTAGTTTCTTGCATGAAATGTAGAACCCTAGTTGTGTAGATTTGTTTAGTTCATGGATTACACTAACTAGGTCAAATAGTTACACATGCTCCAGTTTTGAATGTTTCATTGTCAGTACTTAAATGTTGCATTCTCATATTTGCATGTCAGAACATTGAGCTATCCAGTATTACAGTATGTTGTGTCTTACACATTTCCAGTTGGGAGTAGACTTAGCACGGAGTTGGAATAGAGTTCAGCACACTCTCATAGTCCAAGAACTACATGCCCCCTTAGGTTTATAAGTTCCCTCTGTGGGAATCATATTTAGTGATCACGCCAGTCATACATTTATACCCCTGGAAAGGTATATTGGGTTCCTCTCGATGGGGCGTATCTATCGGACTCCGCATTTAGCTCTCGTGGTTTTATGTCAGTTTATAGTAGCTTCCACACTCATATTTAGTGCATTTTGACCAGGTCTTCTGTTATACTTTAGTATTTAGTCTCAGTATGTTAGTTTCATGATTAGTACTTGGCCACTGCATATAATACAACTTTTAATATATTTCAGTATTATTACCCTGTTTATTTTATATCATTGACCAGTATGCTTGTTCAGTTTATGTATTTCTTTAGCTACATTCCCTATCGTGCATGCTTAGTACATTCCAAGTACTGACGCATACTCTGCGCTACATCATTTCATGATGTAGGTTCAGTTACTCAATTTCCAGATCATGGATAGATCGGTTACTGATTCATATTTAGTAGCTCAGTGGTGAATCCTCATACTTTGAGGACAATAGACATGTTTTTCTCGATTCAGTCTTTTAATTCAGTTTCAATTTTGCTACTGTTAGCTGGGGGCATGTCCCAGCAACTTTAGTCAGTAGAGGCTTTTCCAAACATAGTATTAGATTCAACTTTAGTTTTTGAGTGGTTGTTCAGTATCACTAAACTCATAGTATTTTATATATATTTAGATCAGTTTTTAGGTATTCCCCACTTTGAGTTATCTCTTATTTTAAGCTTTTGCATAGTATTTTTATATTAAGTTATTTTAGTATGCTTATGATATGTCAGCTTCAGGGTTAGCTTAGGGTCACTCGTGATCCTAGGTCCCGTGTCACTTCAAGAGGATAGCCTCGAGGCGTGACAAACTTAGTATTAGAGCATTAGGTTTAAGAGTCCTAGGATGTCTGAGAAGCTATACTAAGTAGAGTCTCTTTTATGGGTGTGAAGTGCACTACATCCAATGAGAGAGAGGCTAGGAAGTGTTTTAAGAAAACTTCACTTTCTTGCTATTCTTATCGTGTGTGGGTATGATCTTCTTTCTAATTCGTCGTTATGAGTTTTAGATCATATCTCCTCGTAGATCCTACGCAAGGAATGCTAATGCACGCAATGCTAATATAGTTCCTCCAGTCCCAAACCATGAGGTCACTAACGCAAAATTTCAAAATGTTATTAAGCTTTTGGCTCAAAGTGTGGCCAACTAGAACAACAAACATTCTCCAGTTTCGGCAAATGCTAATAGTGAGTCAGCAACAGCCAGGGTTCAAGATTTTGTTCGGATGAATCAGCCAGAGTTTCTAGGGTCGCAGGTTGGTGAGGACCCACAAAATTTCATTGATGAGGTTAAGAAAATCTTTGGAGTAATGAAGTGAATGGTAATGATAGGGTAGAGTTGGCATCCTACCAGCTTAAGGATGTGGCTCACATTTTGTTAACTTAGTGGAAAGAAAACAGGGGTGTGATGCAGTTTCTCTGACTTGGGAATGCTTTACTGGAGCTTTTCTAGACAGGTTCTTCCCGAGAGAGTTGAGGGAGGATAAAGTTCAAGAGTTTATGAAATTAAGGCAAGGTACCATGTCAATCCATGAGTATGGGTTGAAGTTCACTCAACTCTCCAGATATACTCCATATATGGTTGCTGATCCAAGGGCACAGATGAGTAAGTTTCTATTTGGGGTATTTGACTGGGTGAAGACAGAGAGCAAAAATGCTATGAATATCTCTAGGCTTATGACTCATGCTCAGCAGGTTGAGGGAGACAAGCTTAGGGAAATGTCTAAGGATAACAAGAAGGCTAGAACTGGTAACCATAAGTACTCTCAACAGAAATAGGGTGGTGGAAATCGCTCATAGTTTCAGTAGAGGTCAGCACCTTCATCAGCTAGTGCTCTATCCCCAAGGTTTCGACATGATCAGAAAGGTAGGGCATCAAGCTCTATGTCTCAAGGGAGAAATTCAGGTAGTAGGAATTTCCCAACTTGTCTAAAGTGTGGTAAGAACCATCCGGGCGAGTGTCTTGTAGTCAAGGAAAAGTACTTTGGGTGTGGTCAGTCCGGCCATAGGTTGAAGGGTTGCCCTTCGGCCAGGCACGGGCAAGGAGGTAACAACAATAGGACTTAGTCTATCGCTCCAACAGCACCAACAGGACGCCCAACTCAGCAGGGTGCTTTGTTTGGTATAGATGGCAGTCAGCACCAAAACAGGTTGTATGCTCTCCTGGCTCGCCAAGACTAGGAAGATTCTCCTGATGTGGTCACTGGTATGTTACGAATCTTTCATTTAGATGTTTATGCATTGTTAGATCCAGACATGTTGTATGCTCTCCTGGCTCGCCAGGACCAGGAAGATTCTCCTGATGTGGTCACTGGTACGTTACGAGTCTTTCATGTAGATGTTTATACATTGTTAGATCCAGGGGCTACACTGTCTTTTGTAACTCCTATATAGCAGTAAACTTCGGTGTCAGTCCAAAAACTCTTTCAGAACCCTTCTCAGTCCTACTCCAGTTAGTGACCCGTTATAGCTAGACGGGTATACAGAAATTGCCCTATCACAGTCTCTTAGAAAGTCACCTCAATAGACCTTGTAGAGTTAATAATGGTAGACTTCGGTATCATTCTTGGCATGGATTGGTTACTTTCTTGTTATGCCACAGTCGATTGTAGAACTAGGATCATTTGGTTTTAGTTTCCAAACAAGTCAGTCTTACAATGGAGGGGTAGTAGCTCAGTGCCTATAGGTCACTTCATCTCTTACCTCAAGTCCAGAAAGATGATTTCCAAAGGGTATGTCTATCATCGTGTTCGGGTTAAGGATTCAAACTTTGAAACCCCAACCCTTCAGTCAGTCCCAGTAGTAAATGAGTTTCCAGAAGTGTTTCCAGAAGATCTTCCTGGAATTCCTCTCGAAAGGGAAATCGACTTCAGATTAGATCTCCTTCCAGAAACCCAACCTATTTTGATTCGTCCTTACAAAATGGATCCAGCCGAGCTTAAGGAATTGAAAGATTAATGGAAAGACCTTCTAGATAAGGGCTTCATTAGACCTAGTATCTCTCCATGGGGTGTTCCAGTGTTGTTCATGAAAAAAAATGGTTCTCTCATAATGTGCATTGACTATCGACAGTTGAATAAAGTCACAATCAAGAATAATTATCCCATCCCCAGGATTGATGACTTGTTCGACCAACTTTAGGGTGCTAGTTGCTTTTCTAAAATAGACCTCAGGTCCGACTATCATCAGCTCAGAGTCAGAGATAGTGACATTCTGAAGACAGCCTTCATAACTCAGTATGGTCATTATGAATTCATAGTTATGTCTTTTGGACTAACAAATGCTCCGGCAACTTTCATGGACTTAATGAACAAGGTGTTCAAATAGTATTTGGATTTGTTTGTTATTGTCTTTATAGATGATATCCTCGTTTATTCTCGCAATGAGGAGGAGTATGCGACTAATCTGAGAGTGGTCCTGCAAACTCTCAAAGATCGCGAGTTATTCTCTAAGTTCAGCAAGTTTGAATTCAGGTTACAGTATGTCGCTTTCCTTGGTCATGTAGTATCTAGCAAAGGAATCCGAGTAGATTCTCAGAAAATAGAGACAATGAAGCAATGGCCTAGACCCATCTCTCCAACAAATATCAAAAGTTTCTTGGGTTTGGACAGTTATTATAGGAGATTTGTTGAAAGATTTTCATCCATAGCTTCCCCGTTGACTAAGTTGACTCAGAAAATAGTTAAGTTTCAAAGGTCAGATGAATGCAAGAAAAGTTTCTCAGAATTAAAGACTAGATTGACTACAGCTCCTATCTTGACTTTACCAGATGGTTCAGACAGTTATGTGATTTATTGTGATGTATTCAGGGTCGGTCAAGGTTGTGTATTGATGTAGCGAGGTAAGGTCATAGCTTATGCTTCTAGGTAGCTTAAGGTACATGAGAAGAATTACCCGACTCATGACCTCGAACTTGCAGCCGTAGTATTTGCCCTAAAGATTTGGAGAAATTACTTGTACAATGTTCACGTAGATGTGTTCACAAATCATAAGAGCCTCCAGTATGTGTTCACCCAGAAAGAGCTGAATCTTCGTCAGAGGAGATGGCTTGAATTCCTCAAGCACTATGACATGAATGTGCTTTACCATCCTGGTAAGGCCAATATAGTAACTGGCGAGCATTTATATTTCATCATATTTCGTAACCAAGCAAGGTGTTCGTCTTGGTGTCACTCCTGAATACTAATCACCTCAATTTAATGGGTGGACCGAGCTCTTTATATTCTCTGGTCTATCTAATCCCTCCTCTCTCGATTTTAAGATTAGACAATGTATTTATCTTATGGTGATCAAGCATAAAATACTAAAACAAGAATATAGAAGTAACTTATAATGGCAATCAAGAATTAATTCATAAACCTTAAATATTCAACATTCATTCGTAGCTACAGCCCCAAAACAAGGGCGTTTAGCCACTAATCTCTAAGAAAACAAGAAGAAGAAAAGAACCCTAAAAAGTATTGACGACTTTCTACTTGATGCCCTATAATTGATCTCCTCTCTGCCCAATCTCCCAAAATAATTATTTCTATAGACTATTTATAGATGTAGAAAACTCTAAATAAAATAACTAAGTCCAAAACAAATTGGGAACCAAAACCAAGCGGAAGTCGAATTCCAGTACGCGTGAAATAGTGTCCTTGCGCGTTTAACTTCCGCCGCCTCAAACTTCAGAATCTGACACGTGGCAGTAAGATTGTTTCTTTTTTTTTTGGTTGAAAAGAGAAATATTATATATATTAGTTATGCATCCATACAAGCCAGGTGACCAAAAGTAGTACTGCAACCTACAACTATATCTATATTAATAGTAGTACATTTATCCGACATAGAACTTGTTAGTTTATTTACAACAAAAGGAATCCCCTTCTTATCTTCTTCTATCTTCTTCAAAACGAAATCCGGGGGCTTAGTCCATTCCACAAAAGTTTGCTCCTTAGTGAGTTTTGCACCTTCCTTTGCTAGTAGGTCGGCCACCTGGTTTAATTCCCTTAAGTTATGGTTGATCCTTTTTCTTTATACATTATTATATTAAATTTGTTTCATTAAATTGTCTGTTTGATTTCCTACTATAATCTTCTATCTTTTATTTATTTTAGCTCTAAACTTCTTCAACTTTACATCAATTTACTCCTACAAATAAAACACATTATTTAGTACAATTCATGCTCAAAAAGGATAAATATAAATAATAAATGTGAGGCAAATAATGATTAAAAATATATATTTTTGACCTCACATCAACAAGTAGTACAACCATTTCTCTCCTTATTGATCTCTAACTCTTATCATCAATTTCTTCTCATTGTTATTTTATAGACGACTAAAATGAAATTGATGTACTACGTAATAAGATATGTACATTACTATGTAGCGCTCGTGAAACGATTAAGTTTTAATACGTTAAAGCGAATGTATGAATTTCAAAAGAAAAAGTTGAATTACGAAATTATCAATTAAATATTGAATGATTTTAGCTTCAATAAAACTCTAATCCTATAATATCAATATTAAATTATCCAAGATTAAAAAGTTGGATAAAAGAATATACTTATTGCTTAAAACTAAATTGATTGACCAGCCTTTTAAAAACAACTTGCTCGTTTTTTAAGTTACTTACAACTTTTCATTTCCTTTGTCAAATACTACTTTAAGGGTGTGTTTGGTATGAAGGAAAACATTTTCCGGAAAATGTTTTCCAATTTTCTCATGTTTGGTTGGGTTAAATGTTTTCCAAATCAACTCATTTTTCTCAAATTTAAGGAAAATGACTTCCCTTCAAAATTTAAGGAAAACATTTTCCAAAACTCTCTTCCAACTTCACAATTTTATTTTTTCACCTCTACACTCGATCCCCCCCCCAACCCACCCATCCCCTACTCGCCACCCCTACCCCAAAAAAAATAATTCAAGTTTGTTTTTAAAAAATATTTTCAATTTCAAAATTTCATTTTTTCACCCTACCTTGACCCCCCCTCACGCACCTCCTACCCCCCCCCCCCAAAAAAAATTTAAGTTTGTTTTTAAAAAATATTTTCAACTTCAAAATTTCATTTTTTTCACCCTACCCTTGACCCCCGCCACCCACCTCCTACCCAGCCCCCCCACCCCTCACCCTGCACCCCCAAAAAAAAATTAAGTTTGTTTTTAAAAATATTTTCAATTTCAAAATTTCATTTTTTCCCCTCGACCCCGCACCCACCCACCCCCTACCAGCCCCCCCCCCAAAAAAAATAATTTAAGTTTGTTTTTAAAAAATATTTTCAATTTCAAAATTTCATTTTTTCACCCCTACCCTCGACCCCCCACCTACCCCCTACCAGCCCCCCCCACCACCACCACCACCCCAAAAAAAAATTTAAGTTTGTTTTTCAAAAATATTTTTAATTTCGAAATTTCATTTTTTTCACCCCTACCCAGCCCCCGCACGCCACCCACCCCCTACCAAAGACCCCCACCACCCCACCCACCCCTACCAAGACCACCCCTCCACCACCCCCAAAAAAAAATTTAAGTTTGTTTTTAAAAAATCTTTTCAACTTCAAAATTTCAATTTTTCACCCCTACCCTCAACCCACCCCCCACCCCACCCCCAAAAAAAGGTTGCCAGTCGAGGCATACACAATTATACTTTTGGAAAGCCATGACACATAACTATTTGGGAAAACTACCTAAATACACATATATTACTATCATATATACTATATTTACTTTTAGTTTAAAATAATTACACATATTACCACTTTTAATATTTATACCATGTATTTTAAAATTTTAATTAGATACGTAAATTTCATAAATATGATATTAAATAATTATCTTAAATTTAAACTTCCTAATTAATGGTTCATTAATAAGTCAAAATATGTTCTACTACATTCGGCATCTACCAAAACAACATACGACAACTCAACACTAGCAAAGATAACCACGCACAAAAAGAAATGATGAATAAAAGAAAGTTCCCTAACAATAGCCTCATGAAGACAAGTACAAACATCTTCGTACCGTCCTCAAGACTCTACTTAGACTTGTCTTGTACACACGTGAGACCTATGAATGTGGGCTCTGATATAATTTGTCACGACCCAAAAACGAATGTGATGGCACTTGTATACTCCTACCAAGAAAAGTCAACCTCAATCCAATGAAAATGAAAGAAATGCGGAAAACATTAAAGTAAGAACAAGACAAAGGTGGAAAACTTATTCATTCTAAACAATACCTCAAAACCTAATTGTCACGTGTACAAGCCACTAAAGTAAATACATAATTCGAAAGATTAATACAAGTCTTATTCTTTGTTTCTCAAATAGAACAAAGCTTAAACAAAGGGAAAAGAGGGCCCGCCAGGATGACAAGAACCTACCTCTAAAATCCTTCAACAAACCTCGATTGTCAGGAGAAGAGGAAGAAGATCACACCTGTCCGAGCTCGAAACCTACACAAGTGTAGAAGCAAGGGGTGAGTACCAACAACACGGTACCAAGCTAACAACCTACTAAACAAAGCAACTAGCTAGAAATTGAATACCCCTTACACTCCAACTGAACCTCCTCAAACCACAACCTATACATAAATTAACCCAACCTAGAAATTCTACAATACACGGCTCACAAGGCCCAATGTCCAGAGTTCAATCTTCACAATTCAACAATAAAAAAAAAAGTAAGTCAATGTCAAGGATTTCAGTCACACGCAACAAGTAGATCAATCACAACAATTAGCTAACGAGTCATGCATAAGCACCAAGTTACAATAATAGATCTCTTGCCGGAACCATTTCCCATCGGCACAATATCACTAGCTGGAACAATTTTTCATCTGCTTTATATCAAATCACTAGCAAAAATTATTTTGCACCGGCTTTACATCACTAACCTAAACCATTTTCAATCGGCTTTATATACACTTGCTGGAAATGACCTCGGCATCACAACACTCGCCGAAAATAACCTCGGCATCATAACACTCGCCGGCAAAGACCTCGGCATCATAAAATATCACATGTCTCATTGCGGTGTTCATAAACAATACATACAAGCAATATCACAGAACATGGAAGAGACAACAATTCATATAATTCAAGGCCATTATCATTCTTTCAAGCATTTCATCAATCAATTAACAAGGGGCACATTAAGGTAATTCGCATCATCATGCTCATCACATATCCCTTTTCATTTCAACCTCTTTTTATTTATTTAGATGTAACAAATGGATGAATAAACCATTCAGCTCATCCTCATTACTCTCAACACACAAGCAACGAAGGAAGTACACAAATTCTACTAGAAAACAAGGTTTAAGAAGTCACTTGTCTTAAATCAATCAACAATCTGTCCAAGAGTTGAGTCTTCCCCTTCCTAATCACTTCCAAAGCCACACAATCTATAATAATTAAGTATTTACAATCACTCATCAGAAACAACAATTTTCACATTAATTATATAGAGAAATGGGTCAATCAACTAAAAACTCAATTTCAAAATGGAGGTTTGAATCCGGAACACAATACTTGAAAATGATGTTTGAGGCTTTCGGAACTCATTAGTAAAAACCATTTCAAAAAGAACTTAAATCACTTCAAAATCAAATTTTTACTAAGTTCTTGGGTTCTTGAAGATAATCCCAAATTTCTCATTTCAAATGCTTGATTTGAAACACATAAATCTATAAATAATAATGGGTAATTGATGATTTAGACTTAAAAATCACCCAAAAGATTTTCCTCAAAAATCTGGTTCGAATCGCTACCCCAAAGCTCCCAAAACTTAGTATTGGTGAAATGGGGCTTAAACTCTGAAATGGCGGGACAAACACCCTCTCTAATATCGCAAAAGCGAAGCAAACCCCTCTAAAAATGTGGGCATTGCACAAGTGAAGCCTCCTTCACAAAAGCAAAGGGCGCTTAAACGACATCTACTTTGCTTAAGAGAAGGTCGCTAAAGCAACAGGACCTTCACAAAAGTGACACCTACAACACCGGAAAATCACAACCAACTTTCAACAATCCAAAAGGATCATGAGGATTTGTTTTGAACCCCGTTAACACAAACCACACATACAAATTAATTATACTCGATGCTTCGGACTCAATGGAATCGTCAAAACATGATTTTGAGGTCTCCTTAACCCGACATTTGTAAAAACCACAAGAAGTTAACTCAACGTGTGGAAAGACTCAAACAATTTTGGGACCACTCAAAAATCAACCAAGACCTTACCTAGGCTGAAAATCATTTTCCGAATCTAACGAAACTCTCAAAATTTTGATCCAAGCATCCAAACCCTGAATGCTGACAAAAGTCAATCCAAAGGCTAATATTCCAAAATTTCATAACTTAGGACCTTAATCCTAAAAAAGACACGAAATTTGAAATTGAAAACTCTCACGAATTAGATTTCACATTTCAGGAGTGATGGAATCGATGAAATTCCATTCCTACACTTGAAACTTCAAAAGACACTGAAAACCACTTTCTTAACAACTTAGCCGTTCAAACTCAAAACTCAGCAAATTCTCAATTTTTAACTCAAAGTTCAAAATCAACTTTTCAAAAATCAAACAAAGAAGGCTCGGAGTCAATCATGTGAGAGAAAATGATAAATTCATGAAATTTTTCAAAAATGACCAACCAAGTCATTTCAATCAAGCTCCTGTTAAAGGGAAAATTCATTGATAATTTTAAAAAATAAATAAATAATTATACTAGCCATGTCTATAATTTAAATCTACTAAGCCGACGCAGTTTGCCAATCATTTCGGAAGAAATCATCAATCATGTCCTTACAATAAATTAATTTTTCTCAATTTGGATCTTTTACTATACATGTTTGCTCTACTCTATAGGATCTTGCTTACTGTTAGGATTTTGCCCTGATTTTCTTATCTTATTTGAAGTTTATTTTTTATTAAAAGAAAAGACAAAACATTACCATAAATGTTTTTACTTTTTGTGAAAGGAAAATATATTTTTCTTCCATATTTGGTTTATTTTTCCTTGGAAGAAAAGTTTGGAGATCTACAAATTGAAGATTCATATTCTCATAGAACAACACAAGAGCATCCACAATGTAGTCATTTAGAGAGTTTTGTTTATGAAGAAATTTTCTCTTAAACATATTTATGATTTTTTTAATATTAGTTTTCAATATGTAGGTCGCTTGACCAAACAATATTAATAATATATCTTTAGTATGTTTTTATTTATCGTCTGAATTATCAATCATATGATATGCAATTGTAAGCTTCCGCATGACGCCAAGATCACTTTCGAACCCAACAAATGGTATCAGAGCACATGGTCCAATGATCCTATGGTCTCATTGTTCAATAGTTGAAGACATGTTCAAGTGGTTTCAAATCAATTGCAATCAACGTGATGATAATGAAGATTTTTGTGCTACTACTTGTGGAAAAAAAATTCAAATATATTTTCAACCCCTGATTACTTTAACTCATGGGTTCCACTTTTAACTCATGAATTTTACTTTTAACGCATGAGCTTCACTTTCAACTCATGCATATTACTTTAAACGCATGAGCTCCACTTTCAACCATGCTTGTAACTTTTAACACATTGCTCCAATTTTTAACACATATCAATTTTTAAATCATGGTAAGCAGCAGTGATACATGAAGATTTTGTGAAGAACAAGATTATCAAGCATATGAAGAAGGTGGATCAAGTTTTGTGAAGAAAATCCAGCCAAAAGGGGAGATTTGTTAGGGTTTTGCCTTGATTTTCTTATCTTATTTGAAGTATATTTTTTCTTAAAAGAAAAGACAAAGCATTACCATAAATATTTTTACTTTTTGAGTAAAGAAAATATATTTTTCTTCCATATTTGGTTTATTCTTTCCTTGGAAGAAAAGTTTGGAGATATATAGATTGAAGATTCATATTCTCATAGAACAACACAAGAGCATCCACAATGTAGTCATTTAGAGAGTTTTGTTTATGGGGAGATTTTCTCCTAAATATATTTATGACTTTTTTAATATTAGTTTTCAATATGTAGGTCGCTTGATCAAACCATTTTCCTTAAATTTGAGGAAAATGAGTTGATTTGGAAAACATTTAACCCAACCAAACATGAGAAAATTGGAAAATATTTTTTGGAAAATGTTTTCCTTCATACCAAACACACCCTTAGAGAGTTTTGTTTATGAAGAGATTTTCTCCTAAACATATTTATGATTTTTTTAATATTAGTTTTCAAAATGTACGTCGCTTGACCAAACCATATTAATAATATATCTTTAGTATATTTTTATTTGTCATCTGAATTATCAATCATATGATATGTAATTGTCAGCTTCCGCATGACATCAAGATCACTTTCGAACCCAACACTTACATGAGTTCAAATGAGTTCTGCAATAGAAATTAACAATACAATCACTAAAACTTATAGGACATCACCGTGATATATTAATTAATTGAGGTGGATTTAGGGCAATTCGGTCTTCTGTGGCTTAAACTGGATGCATTGCTTTCTCCTCGAGTCATGTATTGTATTCCCTCCGTCTTATTTTATATAAGTTAGTTTGACTTGACACGAAACTTAAAGAATGACTTTTGAAACTTGTGGTCTAAAATAAGAAATAAATATTTGTGTGACTATAAAGACTTTCATTAAGGGTAAAATATAAATTTTAAGTTAAATTATAACTTGATATATAAATGTGTCATTTTTTTAGACCGACTAAAAAAAAATATGTCATATAAATTGGAAAAGAGGAACTACAATATTTTGGTCATTCTAAAAAAAGATTGTCTACATATAGTAAATGAAAACTTATTAAATCTAGCTTTAAAAGGAGCACATAAATAGATCAGAAGCAGGTAGCTGCTCAAAAGTCTATCCAAGTGAAATATAATTAACAAAAGACTTGCCCAATTGTGCTCAAAGAAGCTACAAATTGACATAGAGCTTGTTAGGATGATTGTTACATGTTGTATTGTACCCTATTGTTACTTTGAATATGATGTTTTGCCTGATTGATGCTTAAATTTTGTTGTTATATAACGATGAAAAGTATGTAACGATTGATTTGGTGTGTCTGCATCGTTGCATTTTTTTTTCTTTCTCATATTCCCTTTATTTATTATATTTAATAATCTCATTTTACCTTCTACCTTACCTTTATTATATGATTAGTATACGTACTCGCGCGTTGCGCGAATATCTAAAAATATAATATTTTTAAACATAAAAAATAACCAATACAAATGATAATTGAGTAACAAAAGTGCATAATGTTTTTGTTTTATAATATACACTTCATGCTAACAAAATTTTAGCATAATTTATGTGAATTATGAGTATATTCTTTAAAAACACTTGACATTATTCTAACAACTTTTTCTTCTTTTAGTATAATGAAGATTAATAGCATATGTGACGTGTGTTGAAGTGATATTTGTTGTATAATTAAAATTTAAATTCATAGATCAATATAAACTTAGTATTAAAAAAATTTATAATATTTTTAGCAAATACTAAATATATAATTTGCAAAGCATACACTCCTCTCTCGTTCAATCTTGCAAAATAAGATCACTTTTATTTAATCAAATATGTTTTCATAAAATAAAAATGTACAAAAGAAGGACTTTCAATGATCAATTAAAAAAAGATACAACTATAATCAAATTATTATATCCCACATAAAATAAATTATCAAATAATATATTTTTCGTGCAAAGAAAAAATTGAAAGATAAAAAAATGGAGCATCTTTTATTCCTTTGATTACTATAAATCTCTTCTTTTATTTATGTATTTTTAGATTTGTTTAGCCTTTTTAAATATGTGGTATATTTTATTCTTTAGTAAATATAACCTAACGTTATTTTTTGTTCAATATAAGTATAATTTGAAATTTATTTATCGGTAATTTATTTTTTAAATAAGTACATTTGTTAGTGTTTTTTTAATTGATAAAATTATTTTTTGAGAAATTCTCTAAATTATTAAAATAATTATAACTATCAATTTTGTATTTTGGCGGCAGTTTTATTTGACAAATTTTAATATGATTATTTGTCAAATTAAAATTATGTTTTTCTAGAGGTAGTTTTTTTTAAAAATAAAATTCAAATGGAAAAAATTGTTAATTATTTTGATGAGACATGTGGCTTTATTTGCAAAATATGAATTTATAGTATTTTATATCCTTTCTAAGAAATGATAATTCAAAAATCATTCTGTTAATAATATTGTTTTTATTTTTTTTTTACAAATTAGAGATTTGAAATATTTAAAGTCATCGTTATATAAACTTAAAACTTTGAATTGATACGTAGCACTTTTGTCTTATAGTTGAATTTTAAGAGATTAAGATAGTTAAGTAAGTGGGTGAGAGATTTTAGGAGATGATTTAGATAATTGTCGTTTTTTTTTTAATTTTACCTACAGATGTTAAGCTATTTCTTTATTAATGTTTGCTTTTTCTTCTTCTTTGTTTCAGTTACATGTTTAATTTTAAATATATTTTGTATCATGACATTTTTTAATTTATTTTCTAATCAAATAGTTAATTGTTGTTTTTTTTTTCTTTTTTATTGGCCTTGTTCTAAAACTACCAAATGTCGTTGTTATAAATTATCGCTTAAATGTTTTTGTTAAAATTCAATTTACAAATTAAAATAAAAATAATTTGAATTATAAAGTTTTAAAAAAGAAAAAACAAATCTTGATCAGTTACCTAAATTTTAGACCTGCAATTCAATATGAAACAAAAATAACTACAAATTTAATTTAACCCATGTAGGAGATAAACTGATATAGTAATTTAGGTATTTTGTAATTTATTAGTATTTTTTTCATTCATAAGGTAAATTTTTTGAAAAAATATACAAATTAGTAATATATAAATATTATGGGGTGTTTATGGTAGTTGCATTTGATAGATTTTGACATAATTATTTATCAAATTTAACAAAAAGATATTTAAAAGTTTAAAATGATGGTATTTGAAAAGTTTGGAGTGTTTTGTTTCTCTTTTAATGAAGGTGATTGCTAGTTAGTTCTTTCGGATTTCTTTAAACTCCCACTAATCTTCACATTTTATCTTTTTAACCTCTAGAAAGATAACATAAAATCTTAGATAATTTTAACAAAAAGTTGAGAATATTTCATGGAAGAATAATTAATCAAACAAAATCCTATTTGATAAATGTTATATTATCTTAAATTATGAGCCTTGAACACATACCTATAAATAGAAGAAGATCAAGCATTTTCATGATTTCACAATGTACATATAGTAATTACTTTTTATTTTCACAAAAAAATAGATTGATCTAAAATTTGAATATAATTTATAAAACATATGCTCACAAAACAAATAGTATAATAGATATTTAGTCATATAAATTAAAATGAAAGAACTGTCTCACATTGTATGATATGATATACATGGATATAATCATTTTCTGCCGCTACACAAATACCCATGCTTCATTCAAGATTTGAAGTTTTTTTGGCTTCTTAAAAAATGCTCATAACATTTAGACATTAAATACAAATTAATGATCTGAAACTAATAAAGAACAAAATTTATTGCAATATCCAATTTAGTGATTCAAATAATATTTTAATATTTACAGAAAAAACATAAATACATACTTTCACAACCTCACTCTCCAAATACTATTTAAAGAATGACCTATCAGTCATTGTAATCAGACATATAAGATAATTAAAGACTCTTAATATGGAAATGCTTAACTATTAAATTAAATGTTATTAGATATAATACATGAATTCACAAACCTTTTAATCATGGCATGAGTTTGATCTCCATCTAAATAATCAACACCAATACAAATATAGAAGTTATACTATATATAATTAAAAAAGATAGATAAATAAAGACAAACGTTAATACAAATTACAAATTAGTACTATAATTTTGAGATGTTATATATAAAAATAATATGCATCAACTCAATGTTACCATTTATATTCCTTTGAATATTGTGCTATTCATGACGAAGACAGTACTTTTGAAAAGAAAAAATCCATTGCTTCATTAATGTGAGAATTTGAAAAAATGTGAGTTTGATCTAATGAGGTAGTTTTTCTTTCCTTTCTTAATATGGAGATGCTTAACTATTAAATTAAATTTTATTAGATATAATACATGAATTCACAAACCTTTTAATCATCCATGAGTTTGATCTCCGTCTAAATAATCAACACCAATACAAATATAGAAGTTAATACTATATATAATTAAAAAAGATAGATAAATAAAGATAAATGATAATACAAATTACAAATTAGTACTATAATTTTGAGATATTATATATAAAAATAATATGCATCAACTCAATGTTACCATTTATATTCCTTTGAATATTGTGCTATTCATGACGAAGACAGTACTTTTGGAAAGAAAAACTCCATTGCTTCATTAATGTGAGAATTTGAAAAAATGTGATAGTGAGTGGGAATGTGATTGTGCGGAGGAAAGGAAATGGGAAAATGGGAATAATAGGTATATTTATAGGATAATTATAAGACAGTAAAAAGTCATTCACTATGAGAAATTAATAAATAGTTGATGAGAAGTTGTCATTAATTTGAAATTCAAAAATATGAATCAGATAAGGATTAAGATCAATTCAAATTAAAAATTAAAAAATAGAAATTAGAAATTAAAAATATATTATTATTTTTGTGTATTTTTAATATTTTTGTAACTTTTTGGTGGATTTTATTTTGGTGGATCTTATTATTATTATTAATAATTATTATTATTTAATAAATAAAAATATTTTTAGTTTCGAATTTAACATATTATTTTCTTTGGGAAGTATTCATATTTTTATTAATAAATAATAATAATATTAACAATATTTTTTTTATTATTCAAATTAATAAAAATATGATAACTTCCCACTTAAAAAGGAATCATACATCCTATTTTTTAGAACTGTTTTAAATTAAAAAAATAGTTGAAAATAAAATAGTAATTTATTATTTTATTATATATATATATATATATATATATATATATATATATATATAGAAAAACGTGGGTAGTTTTTTATATGAGGAGTATTTTTTTATTTTTTGAAAGAAAAAACAGATTTTTTTAGTCAGTTTCTTCAATTCAAAAATTATTTAATTGTTATTAGATAATTTTTTTTGTTAATAAGATTTTAGTTATATATATTTAATTGTTTTTTTTAAAACTCAAAATTCTAAGAATCCAACTTGTCTGTTAACATCTAATGTTTGTTTCTCATTTAAAAAAACAACAAAAAAAATTAATTTGTCTTCTAAAACAGTTACTTTTTTTCCTTTAATAAAAAAATTAAATTAACTCTATTTAATTAATTTATAATTTATAATTTATAATTTAAAAATTAAAAATTAGAGAGTTTTTGTTGTGCTGACATGTGGCACTTTTTCCTCTCCTATGATTGCTAGTTACTCCCTCCGTCCCATATTATAAGTCACCTTTTCCATTTGTACTTGTATTAAGAAATAAGATAATTTTATCATTATGCCCTTATTTAATGTTTGCTTATGACAACTTTGTAATAAATGATGAAATGTTAGATTTCAAAAATATAAATGCATTTGGATGGCTATTTAAATTTTACTTTTTGGAGCCAAATTTTTTCACCTATTGATCCAAAAAATTTAAAAAAACAAATTTTTCCCACCTCAATTTTCCTATATATTTTTTGTAAAATGTTTTTTTTTTTATATTTTATATATAAATTCTTAAAGCAAACATGACAACATCAGAAAATATTCAAATTTCATTACTTCAAATTGATCTAAATTTTCCTGTTGAATCTGATGTTATTGATAATGAAATTAGATGACAAATGAATTTTAGTTCTAGTTCGACAAATCATTTATTTTTTTATTTAAATGGTGCATAACCCCTTTATTTGGATCTTGATTTTTCTCAATTTGGCCTTCACACGTTTTGGTTGAGTCTTCTAGTTTACATCCTTTGAACCTTTTGAAATGTTATCTTCCTTGATAAAATTTGTTGAAGCCTCAACTCTCAAGATTGTTTTTGAATTTTTTCTCATCTTTATTTTTAATTTGTTTGTTGATATTTTTTTTTCAAAATCGGATTTTATAGAATAAGCAGTGAATAAAGAAAATAGTTAATTAATGAATGAAGTACTCTCCCAATGAAATTAATTACTTGTAGATTTCCTAGGTTAGTCAAAGTAAATACATTTTCAAGATTAATTAATTAATCAATTAAGGGTATAATGGGCAAAATATGATAATTATTGCATAAATTTTATAAAATGACATATATTATGGTCCAACTATTTTTAGAAAGGGGTGACTTATAATATGGGATGGAGGGAGTAGTTCTTTAACTCCCACTAAATCTTCACATTCTATCTTTTTAACGTCTAGAAAGATAACATAAAATCTTACATAACTTTATCAAAAAGTTGAGAATATTTCATGGAAAAATAATTAATCAAACAAAATCATATTTGATAAATGTTGTATTATCTTAAATTATGAGCCTTGAACACATACCTATAAACAGAAGAAGATCAAGCATTTTCATGATTTCACAATGTACATATAGTAATTACTTTTTATTTTCACAAAAAAATAGAGTGATCTAAAATCATATATATATAAAGGAGAAACATAGACAAGGTGATGTAGCACCTCTCTATGATCTCCATTCTTATTTATCTTTTATCTCCTATTTTTGACTTTTTTTTTAATTTCTTCAATTATTTTATTTTGTAAAAACATTCCCTTAACTCATAGTTCCTTAATAAATAAAATCATAGCTTTCAAACTTTTCATATTCATAACTTTCAATTATTTAATGTACAAATTTGTAACATCATAAAATCATTTTAATAGAATTTTTTTTGAGGTATATATTCATCCCACTATAATTGTCTTCTTTATTAGAGTTTATAATATAGATTCATGTATTTTTCCACCTTAAATTTTTATAATTCTTAATTAAATTTAATTGATGTGGAGTAATAACATGTTAAAAGATGGGAGATTAAATTTTTTATTTTATTAATTTTTATAATTCTTAATTAAATTTAATTGATGTGGAGTAATAACATGTTAAAAGATGGGAGATGAAATTTTTTATTTTATTTTTTATAATTAAAAAAATATTAATTCAATCCAATCAACTTTTCACCTCCCACTATAATTACCTTCTTAATTGGAGATTTTATATGATTCATCGACCTTTAATTTTATATTTTTTAATTAATTTTAATAATGTGGAGTAATAATGTATTAAAAGATGGAAGATTAAAAGACAAAAATAGCCTATATATATACCTTTCACTACCAAACTATCCATACATGAACTTATTTTAGTTTTAGTTGTTCTTAAGAAATGCTTCCACATAATTTTCAATGTATTTTAATTTATTTTTTGGAGTAGTAGCAATTTATCTAATGAGATCATGTATTGATGAATATTTATCTTAATTACACTTACTATATGTGTTCTATTCTCTATAAAATTTCTTCATAGGCTAAGATTTCTCATCTTATTGATTGAAATTTTTATATTTTTGCTTCATTACTATTTTTTCCTCAACATTTGTCAAATTTTAATGATACATGCTATGTCATCTATATTGAGAAGCTTGGTATATACAACAGATTTGTCTAAGGTGATTTTATGCACTCAATTTTTAAATTCATAAAAATAAATTATGCTCCTACTTTATTTCAATTTCTTTTATGATATATTATTTTCTTAGATTAACTTTGTTCAATAATATGATTAATGATTGATATTGGTGCAACTTTGAAAACTATTTTGAAGTTTATGACTAAAAAATATAAACAATTTCTTAACACGAAATTAAAAGGAAAATAAGAAGTCTACTATTAAAAATAAGTCATTTATATTTGTTCATAAAATTAATAACATGCATTATAAATTACATATGTATAATGCATTTGAAATAATTGTTATGAGTAGTGCAAGAGTCAAACTATTCACTGTAATTTTTTAATTTTTCTTAATAAAGATATCATTGCAAGAATCAAACTATTCACTAAGTAACGGTAATTTTTTATTTTTTCTTAATAAAGATATCATTCAAGTAAATTAGTAACTTCTTTGTATATTTGTCACGATCCGATTTATCAAGTCATGATGACACCTACTATAACCCACCAGCAGGTAAGCCAACCCGTAACCCGGAACAACAAGTAATGGGTCTGAGGGTAGAAATTAAACAAAAGTAGGAAAATAACAATATAAACAAAGGAACCAACCCAAAACATATATACAAATAAAGATCCCTCCCGAACCTGGGAAGTCACCAAGTGAGAGCTACTACAAAATGAGTATAAGTCCCAAAACTAGACAACGAGACTGGGACTCGTCTCGAAAGGAAAGAGACAAGTCTATATATACGGATGGAGACTGAAATAGTACAAAACGCCGTGTGCTCACCCCGTCTCCGGATAAGTCTACTCCAAGCTCGATCAACGCCGGCTACTAGTGCTCGGACTCGCATCACAAAATAGATGCGGAGCGTAGCATGAGTACCAAAACAACGGTACCCGGTAGGCATCATAGGCCGACCGAGCAAGATAAGCAAAAGTGAACCGAAATGCAAATAAAGGGTCACATCAAGTGCAAAGAGTAGTAAATGGGGGTGTGTACACGAGCGTACTGGCAACAAAGACAAGTAATCTAACTAACTCCGCCGGGCTCCCATAAACCCGACGGGTACGCTCGGGCAATATCAAAGCGACCACCTGCACGGACCCCCATAAGCCCGGCAGATGCATCGACAGATAAAGTAAAATAATGGAACTAGAAGGTCTATCACAATATTACTAATTTCCGGACTTTTAACTGAACCGTTCCCAATCATATTCCAGGATCTCATTACGTCTCGGACTTTAATCGGAATCTTTCCAACCTCCAAAACCTCATCCTACAGATAAGAATAATCAAGACTAACTGAAGCTTTAGTGAGGAATTGGGAATACACCACGTGCAAGCTGGACTACGGACTCGAACCGGGTACTATAGCTAATGAGTCAACCTATATGGACCGGACCACGGACTCGAACCGGGTGCTTTGTAGCCAAAGGTCGGGCACGGGTGGGGCTGGACCACGGACTCTAACCGGGTCGTAGCCAAAACCGGATCACGGGTAAGCCGGACCACGGACTCGAACGGGTGCCGTAGCTAAGCCTGGACATAAGTAAGCCGGGACCACGGACTCTAACCGGGTGCGTAGCTAACGAAAAGCAGGGCATTATGGATACAAGGTCATAAGTTGAGTTACCGACTATCGACTCAAGTCTCGCTATATCGAGTCTACAAGGAGCCGACCGTCCGAAACGGCGTCGAAAAAGTTCTACGCCCAACGACATCCGAAATCTCGCAAGTCTATGGCAACACTAGTCTAAGCCTAGACTAAGGCCAAACATACTTCAAATCAATATTATCATATACACCACAAGATATGGATATTCAATAATATCAAGAGACATGCTGTCATAATCCAACATTTTCCCGAAATAAGGTCTAAGGCAGGAACTATAGAAATTTAGCATGCTCAACACCCGAACCCCTCCATACTCAAGCAAATCAATAAACAAATGCCTAAACATGCTCAATCTCACAAGAGAAAGCCATAGCCTACCTGAAAGCCGACCACGCGTGCTCCAACTCACGGTGCACCGATCTTTTCCCCTCCGAACGGTCTCCGAACGCTTCCCCACTAACAAAAGGTTAATCACCTCGTCATTACGAATATATTGACACTAAAATTGTATTTTTCGGAGACGGACCCAAAATCGGGTCTAAAACGGGATTGTGGGGCCCACAATTGGAATCTCGAAATCGAATCCGTGGAAACGTCCCAAATACCTTACTAAACTAATACCCCAAAATTTTAGCACAAACAGATGCCTAAAACATAGCAAATCAGCCACAACAATTAAAATGGGCAGCCCTTTAATCACCAATTTCTGGAAAAACGAGACCCTTTCAACCCAAACAGATTATACCACGACGATCCTTGCGAAAAACTCTACAAGTTAGCCTCAAGAATGACTCAAAACGGACCTAAGATGATCAAGATCTCACATTTCAAAATTCAACAACAATTCAATCCGAAAGTCATTCTAGCAGTGGCTAAATTCGATTCCTTACCTCAAACGAAGCCTCCCCTCGCGTTTCTGAGATCACCGCTAGATTCCCCACGAAATTCTCTTGAAGTTAGCCTCTTGAAGCACCTAATTTGGACTCAAAATGAAGGAGAAATCTTATGTTGAAGTTGAGGAAAAAAACTTGGACGAACTTGTTCTTAAATCTGGAATTCCAGTCGCTGCCACGTGGCGTCACGTGGCTCTGCCACGTCACCGCCGCGTCAAAATTCTACAACCCTTCAAACTTAAATTTCGATGTTTCGGACTCGTTCGGAATCGGAAAAATACAAACCATATATGGAATCTAATTGGAAACGATATTTCGGACTCAACGGTGAAGGCGGAATTTCCATTTGGAGATTGCTTCGATGAAAAGTGGGTCCCACACCCAGTATCGTTTGAGCCAGATTCCACAAATGCCATCTAAAGCCTCGGGAAGCGAACGAAGGGTCGTTCTAGACCAAAATCGATCTTCCGAAGCTAACCTAGCTGTCAGAATTTTCATCTGAGCACGACTCCCAAGAATGTTGACCAAAGTCAACTTTTCAAGTTATAAAAATCTCCAAAACAGGGAAACGGGCCTAAAACCCAAACGAACGACCAGGCGACCGAACGGTCAGTGCCAGCAAGTCATAAATGACTTGGGGTCGCTACAGGAATGCTCTATACGAGGGAAAGAATTCTTTAATTTAAAAATGACCTGAAGGGTCATTACAATATTAATGCCTAATGGTAGTTAGAAGTTGGTTAATTCATCTCTTTCATATATATATATATATATATATATTATCATGAGCTTATAAATGTATATAATAACTTTTGTTTGGAAAAAAGAAAGAAAAAAATACATTATCCATGAAAGTGAAAGTATTCAATTTTATATTTATTCTACATGATAGATAACTCAATATTATTAATAGATGTTCCATCAATTATTTTTGTTTTCTTATATTTTTCTGATTATCTATATCGTATATACACATAAAATTTCGCATATACAAGACGATATGATACTTTTCTATAACAACTATTCATAACTTTTTTTCGTATTTTCTATTGACATCTTTCACTATTATTTTCATTTAATTGTTTTAAAGAATCTAATATCCATTATTAATAAGAAAAAATCAGATAAAGAATCAAAAATCTGATGTAATACCTTTTTACGGTTAGTATTTTTATTTATTTCTTTCTTAATTTTTTAAATCTTTTGTTCTATTTATTTATTGTACTAAAAAACTATTGAAGAAGATAAAAGGAAAAAGATAATGTCCAGTATATTAACAATAGGAAACTATATGTAACTATAATAGATAAATGTTAAAATTAAAAGAAAAATAAATAATTATTTAAGAGGAAAAACAAGTCTTAGCTATAATTAAAATAGAATTTATCTTTTTATTTCTATTTAATTTATAAATTATAAAAAGTTCATTCTAAATTATTGTTATACCGCGCGAAGCACGGATAAGTTTCCTAGTTTGAATATAATTTATAAAACATATGCTCACAAAACAAATAGAATAATAGATATTTAGTCATATATAAATTAAAATGAAAGAACTATCTCACATTGTATGATATGATATACATGAATATAATCATTTTCTGCCGCTACACAAACACCCATGCTTCATTCGAGATTTGAAGATTTTTTGGCTTCTTAAAAAATGCTCATAACATTTAGACATTAAATACAAATTAATGATCTGAAACTAATAAAGAACAAAATTTATTGCAATATCCAATTTAGTGATTCAAATAATACTTTAATATTTACAAAAAAGACATAAATACATACTTTCACAACCTCACTCTCCAAATACTATTTAAAGAATGACTTATCAGTCATTGTAATCAGACATATAAGATAATTAAAGACTCTTAATATGGAAATGCTTAACTATTAAATTAAATGTTATTAGATATAATACATGAATTAACAAACCTTTTAATCATGGCACGAGTTTGATCTCCGTCTAAATAATCAACATCAATACAAATATAGAAGTTATATTATATATAATTAAAAAAGATAGATAAATAAAGACAAACGATAATACAAATTACAAATTAGTACTATAATTTTGAGATATTATATATAAAAATAATATGCATCAACTCAATGTTACCATTTATATTCCTTTGAATATTGTGCTATTCATGACGAAGATAGTAATTTTGAAAAGAAAAAATCCATTGCTTCATTAATGTGAGAATTTGAAAAAATGTGATAGTGAGTGGGGAATGTGATTGTGCGGAGGAAAGGAAATGGGAAAGTGGGAATAATAGGTATATTTATAGGATAATTATAAGGCAGTAAGTTAATAAATAGTTGATGAGAAGTTGTCATTAATTTGAAATTTAAAAACATGAATCAGATAAGGATTAAGATCAATTCAAATTAAAAATAAAAATAAAAAATAATAATATTATTTTTGGTGGATTTTATTTTGGTGGATCTTATTATTATTATTAATAATAATAATAATAATTATTTAATAAATAATTTTTTTTAATTTCGAATTTAACATATTCTTTTTTTGGGAAGTTTTCATATTTTTATTAATAAATAATAATAATAATATTAACAATATTTTTTTATTATTGAAATTAATAAAAATATGATAACTTCCCACTTAAAAAGGAATCACACATCCTATTTTTTAGAACTGTTTTAAATTTAAAAAAAAATAGTTGTAAAATAAAATAGTAATTTATTATTTTATTATATATGTTATTGATATAAGAGTTTTCCAGAAAACGTGGGTAGTTTTTTATATGAGGAGTATTTTTTTTTATTTTTTGGAAGAAAAAACAGATTTTTTTAGTTAGTTTCTTCAATTCAAAAATTATTTAATTGTTATTAGATAAATTTTTTTGTTAATAAGATTTTAGTTATATATATTTAATTGTTTTTTTTAAAACTCAAAATTCTAAGAATCCAGCTTGTTTGTTAACATCTAACGTTTGTTTTTCATTTAAAAAAAAGCAAAAATTCTAATTTGTCTTCTAAAACAGTTACTTTCATAAAAAAAATTAAATTAACTCTATTTAATTAATTTATAATTTAAAAATTAAAAATTAGAGAATTTTTGTGGTGCTACATGTGACACTTTTTCCTCTCCTATTATATATAGATCGATTCTATCTGTACCATACTGTTTCTTTGTAGTATTGTATTAAGCTAATTTTTCAAATTACTCATGTATCATTATGAAATAGCAAAGAACAATACAATATATTCAAACAGTGTATTCATAAAAACAGTATGGTACAACATAATATAATAAAATAATACATGATATATTATTAAATGATACTTGGCAACCTTTTAAAGAAGCATTATTCAACACCCTTGCTTCACAACATAAATCATTAGCACATCTAAAAGTAATTTTCATAAGGAGAAACAAATTGAAGAAATTCTTCATCACACTCCAATACAGACATGTCTTGTTCATTCAACATAACGAACGCTTCGATGCCATCATCTCTGTAGTTCAACAAATTGAACAATTTATTATAAGGACCATTAGCTATGGTCACAGCCACGGACTTTCCCCAACCAAAATCGACATCATAACAAGAAAATTTACACATACTGCTGCAAGTGTATTCATCAAATTCCTTCTTTTGGGGTGGCAATCCTTTAGCTGATTCAAGAATTTCCAAAGCCCATGCATTTTCTTTGATATTATCTCTTGTCCTAAATAATTGTTTTTCTTTCCTCATGACACTAACTATATTTGGTAAGTTCATGTCTCCCACATTGGAAATATGTGTCGAAAAATGAGATAGAACATTTCCAAGTGAGTTAGGTGGTAACTTTGGGGAAATCATTTCTCGTAAATCTGCGTAATGGATTAATTTAGAAGGAACAAAGGAACGTGAGTTAGCGGTCACTGCTTTAGCAATACATTTGAAAATAAGTGCACTCACAACTTCGGTACGTGTAGGATTTTTCACTTGTGTTTCACTAGCAACATAGGACTTAAGTGCACTTATTTTTGAAGAGGAAAAAACATACCTTTTTTGTGTACAACCATCTAATTTTGATGTAACTACAGGGGAATCCAGAGGACCTGTTGGTGGTGATGGTAAAATAGTATCTCTTTACATAAGGAGGAATTGTTTCTACATTTGGATCGCGGGTTACTGTAGCCCAATCGATTGAGAATTGTAAAGCATTGCATCCATCTCCGATCTTATGTGACAAACATGTACTAACTGCGATTCCTCCACAATTAAAATGTGTCAACTGAATCACAGCCAAGCCGTAATCTGATTCATTAGCCCAAGCTACACCGGGAGGGAAAATTAAATCTTTGGCACTACAATCTTTGTGATTGAGAATTTGTGACATGGGTGCATCAATTTGCACATTCAAGAACTCAACACCCTTGTCATTACAATGAATCGTGGCGTTATCTTTCATGTTTCCTGCGTATGGATAATAGGACACTAAAATTCTTGAGAGGGAGTTTTCAAGAAGATTAGATATTTGGGAAGGTTGATCAGAGAGTGCACCTAATTGATTTTTGGAGTAGAAAAAACCAAAGGGTATATATGTGTGTGTTTGGCCTTGTTCAATGAGAGAAAGTTTGTGCCATTTTTTAGTTAAAGCTGTTACAGAAGAAGGCTTGATGAGTTTCTTGGAAGCAAGTACTACAGCCATTTCTCTCCTTGTTGATGTCTAACTCTTATCATCAACTGTTATTTTATAGACCACTAAAATCAAATTGATGTACGACTTACTAATGTCTGACTCTTATCATCAAGTACTGTTATTTTATAGACCACTAAAATCAAATTGATGTACGACCTAATAAGAAATGCACATTACTATGGCTACCTACCGCTCCTGAAAATATGATTATGTTTAAATGCGATATGAATTTTCAAAGACAAAAATATATTTTACCTTTCATTAAAATTCTATTTGTACAAAAACGTAAACACGCTTTCAAATTATTAATATTAAAAAGTTTAATAAAAAAAAATCTGTTTATTGCTTTACTTAAAATTAAATTGATTGAAATCGAGAGGTTACTTACAACTTTGCATTGCCTTTGTCAAATACGCAAGTGCATATTTTTCAAATCACTTCATCCTTCAATTTTATATTAAAATTAAAGGTACAATATTTTTTATTTTGAGAAAAGGCTTAAATATTCCTTCGAACTTTCAGAAAAGACTCATTTATGTTATCCGTTAAGAGTTCGGCTTATCTATGTCATTGTCATTTAAGAAAAGGCTCATCCATGCCATTATTTTATAACTCCGGTTTTGCAAAATATTTTTTACACCCAAACAACTTTTAACACTTTTCAATGGAGATTTTCTGGATCGAATGTACTTTTTTTTTGCATCTTATTCATTAAAAACATCAAGAACACATAAAGAATAGCGACAACTCTCAAATTTCAAACTTCTTCAATTCTTCGTGAAATTACTTCAACTTTCAAGAGTAGCTTATCTCCGAGCTTACCAAGACTCAATATGGTTTGAACTAGAACTCAACCTAACTCAGCAAAACCTACTTGAAATTTTTTCAAAGTTTCAAAACTTCAACATTCTTTAGTAATAGAATTTTTTCCACAACTTCAAATCTTTTGAAAATTTGAACGTAGACTCCAAAAAAAAACTTGGGAACAAAGATCTAATTTCAAAAACAAGAACAAAAACATGAATCAAAGAAGATTTTTGAAATTTTGGGACTGATTTTCATTTTTTTGGAATCTTTTTTTTTTAATAGGGGTGAAGTTTTTAAACTTCACAATGATTTTTGAATTTTAATTTTTGTTTTTTTTAAATAAAATAAATTAATGAAGTGACCAAAATTTGAGGGGATTTCGTGAAGAATTGAAGAAGTCTAAAATTTGAGAGTTGTTGACGTTCTTCCTGTATTCTTGGTGTTTTTGAGGAGGAAGAAGCAAAAAAGTACATTTGATCCAAAAACCTCAATTGAAAAGTGTTAAAAGTTGTTTAGGGGGTAAATAATGATTTTGCAAAATCAACGTTAAACAATAATGACATGGATGAGCCTTTTCTTAAACGTCAATAATATAGATGAGAATTTTTTTTAATGAATATCATAAATGAGTCTTTTCTAAAAGTTCAATGACATATTTGAATATTTTTCCTTTTATTTTTGTTAGTGTTTAAAGAGAATTCTTGATTGACTTCCAACTTATTTTTATTTTGTTTTGTTTATGTTCTTATCAAACGAGTTTTCATTGAAGGGAATAAATGGTAAGCCTGATCAAAAGTTAAAAAGACATCATTGAGGTCCAAAATTTTTATATACATGTATTGACTTGTGGGAATTTTATTTATCGTCTATCGGAAACACTACCTATCAGGTGGACGTACCCTCCACATTTCTCAGACCTAACTTTTGAATTTCAGCTAACAAAAGGAAATGGGGGAAAATTAAGAATCAAAGAACAGACAAATGGAAACTGAATTATTAGATGTAATCAGGTTGATTGTTGAGTGTAAAAACTTTTGCGTTTTTGTACATGGATAAATAGATTACGAGAAGCATACATAAATATATTTTTGGAAAGTGTAACGACCGGTTCCCGTCATTATAGAAAATGCCAACGGAAAATTTTTTGGGCCGAAAAACTTTTTTGTAGTAATTTGAGATTTCCTAACCTAGTCCAGATTTGGACAAAATCCGACTCTGTGAGGTCTAGGGAAATCTGGTAGCTATTTGGTGATCTAATTATTAATTTGCTCACATGAGTAGATAGACAAGACGTTAAGAAACTTGTAAGACTTTACGAAATTGAATTCGGGCAAGTAGAACTCCCGAAATTGATCTTAGCGTGAACGGGTAGTTTCTGAGTGTCGTTGGTGGAAGGTGTGTTGTGAAATGAGGGTCTTGAAATTATTAATTTGCTCACATGTTCCGTGCAAGCCGCTGAGGTAGGATTCTTCTCACCAGGGCGGGGTTGCTGTAGCGGGGTGAGTGCCGCCATAGCTGGACAAACGCGATTTAAGTCAGAAATAAACCCCAAAATCATTTTATTTTGCACTTTTCGACTTTGAGAGCTAGGAGACGAACTTAGGTGCTTTCTTGACGGGTTTTCACCATTCTTAAGGCTAAAAGTAAGGTTTTAACTCCCCGAATCCATTTTTCGATCCATAGAATGTAATCTAATGGGTAATTATCAATGGGGAAGAGTTTTGATGTGGAAATTATGGTGGAAAAAGCCCTAATCTGGGTATGGGGATCAAGGTTTGATCTAGGGTTGATAGAATTGTTGGTAATTCAGTTAATTAGTTATTGTTTATTGATTTCTGTATTATATTAATGGTTTGTTGACCAAGAACAAGCAGAACGAGTTAGGAAAGGGAAGAATCAAGTTTCTTAGGGGATTCAAACTTTGTTTGAAGTAGGTGATGGTTGTGATTGCATGTTGTGTGATGTATGTTTGTTCTTGCTTCATTATAATACATGTATGTATGTAAATATTGCATTATTGATCACACTAATTGTAAATGAGGATAGATGAATGATGTGGTCAAATCAGTCATAGGAATAAAAATTATTCAATAAAGACATCATTCAAATTAAAGGGTGACACGAATGTCAAATGGGGGGGGGGGGATTTTGGTTTTAATTATCAACTACAAACAGAAGTCACAGGCAATACGAATTAATAATATAAAGATGGATTCTTGGGATGTGATCGATTATAGGCTAATATAGACATATGGGTAATTGCAACTATTAGAAAATAGCTAGATATTAGTGAGTAGACTAGACTATAAGGCAAGTAATTTTCTCTCGAACAATTACCTCGAATCAAGTGATTTCTCTCGAACATCAACAAACATGCAAATTAAGAGCAGCCTACACCTTAATCCATTTACTCTTTCGAGCTAAATGTGTGAGATTGGGTTTAAGATTTACTCTCTCAAGCTAAATCCAAGTCAACCCAATACCCACAGACCATCAATCAATAATCTTAGTTCTATAACCTCTCTCTCTCGCAAGCCAAGAACACAAACATAGAACTGCATTTGCAACTACAATTCTTAAATTAAACCACAATTAATGATTAAACTCACTTTTAAATATAATTTAAACTAACAATTATCAACTCAATATCCACAAACCATCAATCAATAATCTTAGTTCTAAAACCTCTCTCTCGAGCAAGCCAAGAACACAAACATAGAACTGCATTTGCAACTACAATTCTTAAATTAAACCACAATTAATGATTAAACTCACTTTTGAATAGAATTTAAACTAACAATTATCAATACCCATAAGCTAAATCAGCCCATAATCACATGATCACACCACAAAAATTGAGGTTTTAGCTAGACATCATAAAAAGGTAAAAACGATTACCGAATTGATTATCCATCAACTGGGTAAGAGTGATTTCATCTTTAAAATGGTCCAATTTGATGAATCAAAGACCCACTTCCAATTTCTCAAAAATAAATTTCTTCAATCCTTCAAAGCTAAGGAAGAACTCTAGAGAAAAACTATCTTAGATGTCTAAAGATTATTTTCTAGATTAAAAAGATAAAGATAAGACCCTCAACTAAAATGTTCAAAATCGTATTTATTGTCACAAAAAATGTGCTACGAAAGTCCATTTAGGGAAGTAAGTCAGGATCACCGAACCACGCGACGAGCCTCCTTATGGTCTCTTCCATCAACCTTTTGCCTTGGCATTCAACATCCTCAAGGTTTGTAAATTTGGGCGATGTATCTTGGCTTTGCAGAACTACTCGGTGATCCACCGACTGCTGCTTTTCGTCACTGACTTGGTTTTTTCCTTCAAAGCTTTGCACAGTGGAACTTTAGGCGGTCTAATCAACTACTCGGTGACACGCCGAGTGCTCTTTGCGATCCTTCGGCTCGCCAAGCTCGCCCATCTTCATTTCTTCAGCTTGTTTTGTTCCTTTTAGGCTGTTCGCGTCCTTGTTTTGTTTCCCAATCCATATTCCTAAAAATCAAGGATTTAACATCAGTTATTGGCACATATAAGTATTTGAGGACACTAAATCTATATAAACAAATCCCTAAATGAGTCCAAATCTCAAACTCATCAAGTTCCAATAGAAATCTTCAGCTCTAGCACTTTCATCAGCTAGTGTTCCATCCTCTAAGTTCCGACAGGATCAGAAAGGCAGGGCATCAGGCACTAAGTCTCAGGGGAGTAATTTAGGCACTAGAACCTACCCAACTTGTCCAAAGTGTGGTAAGAACCATCCGGGCGAGTGTCTTGCAAGAAAGGAAGATGCTTTAGGTGTTGTTAGTATGGTCACAAGTTGCGAGATTGTCTTTCTTCTAAACAGGGTCAAGGAGGCAACAATGGTACGGTTAAGTCTACAACTTCAGCAGCATCAATAGTTCGCCCGACTCAGCAGGGTAACTCATCTCGTACAGGTGGCGGATAGCGCCAGAACAGGTTGTATACCCTTTAGTCTCGCCAGGATTAGGAAGATTCTCCTGATGTAGTCACTGGTATGTTACAAGTCTTTAACTTAGATGTTTATGCTTTGTTAGATCCAAGGGCTACTCTTTCCTTTGTTACTCCTTTTATAGTAGTCAACTTCAAAGTTAGTCCAGAAACTTTTTCAGAACCCTTCTTAGTCTCTACTCCAATTGGTGACTCAGTTATAGCTAGACGGGTATACAAAAATTGCCCTGTCATGTCTCTCAAAAAGTCACCTCAGCAGATCTTGTAGAGTTAGAAATGGTAGACTTCGATGTCATTCTATACATGGATTGGTTACATTCCTGTTATTACTCAGTCGATTGTAGAACTAGGATAGTTCGTTTTCAATTTCCCGACGAACCAATCTTAGAATGAAAGGGTAGTAGCTTAGCGCCTATGGGTCAATTCATTTCTTACCTTAAGGCCGGAAAGATGATCTCTAAGGGTTATCTCTATCATCTAGTTCAGGTTAAGGATTCAAGCTCTGAAACCCAACTCTTGAGTCAGTTCTAGCATTGAATGAGTTCCCAGAAATATTTCTAGAAGATCTTCCTAGAGTTCATCCTGAAAGGGAAATCGACTTTGGAATTGATCTCCTTTTAGATATCCAGCCTATTTCTATTCCTCCTTACAAAATGGCTCTAGCTGAGCTTAAGGAATTGAAAGAGCAGTTGAAAAACCTTCTAGATAAGGGCTTCATCAGACCTAGTATTTCCCCATGGGGTGCACCAGTGTTGTTCGTGAAGAAGAAAGATGGTTCTCTCAGGATGTGCATTGACTATTAGTTGAACAAAGTCATAATAAAGAATAAGTATCCCATCCCCAGGATTGATGACTTGTTTGACCAACTTCAATGCACCAGTGTTGTTCGTGAAGAAGAAAGATGGCTCTCTCAGGATGTGCATTGACTATAGGCAGTTGAACAAAGTCACAATAAAGAATAAGTATCCCATCCCCATGATTGATGACTTGTTTGACCAACTTCAGGGTGCTAGTCATTTCTCATAGCCTTCAAAACTTGGTATGGTCATTAAGAATTTGTAGCTATGTCATTTGGACTAACTAATGCTCCTGTAGCTTTCATGGACTTAATGAACAGAGTGTTCAAGTAGTATTTAGACTTGTTTGTTATTGTCTTTATTGATGATATCCTCATTTACTCTAGGAATGAGGAAGAACATGCGACTCATTTGAGGGTTGTCCTGCAAACTCTCAAAGATCGCCAGTTATTCACTAAGTTCAGAAGTGTGAGTTTTAGTTGCAGTCTGTTGCGTTCCTTGGGCATATTGTGTCTAGTGAAGGGATCCGAGTGGATTCTCATAAAATAGAAGTAGTAGAACAATGGCCCAGACCTACCTCTCCTACAGATATCAAAAGTTTCTTGGGTTTGGCAGGTTACTACAACAGGTTTGTGGAAGGATTTTCATCCATAACTTCTCCATTGGCTAAGTTGACTCAGAAAAAGGTTATGTTTCAGTGGTCAGATGATTGTGAGAAGAGCTTCATAGAACTAAAAACTTGTTTGACTACAACTCCTGTTTTGACTCTACTAGAGGGTTCAGACAGTTATGTGATCTATTATGATGCATCCAGAGTCGGCCTAGGTTGTGTGTTGATGCAACAAGGTAAGGTTATAGCATATGCTTCTAGACAGCTTAAGGTGCATGAGAAGAATTATCCGACTCATGACCTCGAGCTTGCAGCAGTGGTGTTTGCACTTAAGATTTGGAGACATTACTTGTATGGTGTTCACGTAGATGTGTTCACAAACCATAAGAGCCTTCAGTATGTGTTCACCCATAAAGAGTTTAATCTTCGCCATAGGAGATGACTTGAGTTCCTTAAGGATTATGATATGAGTGTGCATTACCATCCTGGTAAGGCCAATGTAGTAGAAGATGCTCTTAGTAGACTATCTATAGGTAGTGTAGCACATGTTGAGGAAGAAAGAAAGGAACTAGCAAAAGATGTTCACAAGCTTGCTCGCTTGGGAGTTCTCCTTATGAGCATATCAGATGGTAGTGTAACATTTTAGAATGGTTCAGAATCTTCATTGGTAGCGGAGGTTAAGGAAAAAAAGACAGTGATCCTATATTGCTTCAACTAAAAGGTGCAGTCCATCAGCAGAGAGTTGAGGTTTTCTCTTAGGGGGAGATGGTGTGCTTCGCTAACAGGTTCAATTATGTGTTCCTAAGGTGGGTGAGTTGAGACAGCAGATTCTTGAAGAAGCCCAAACTCCAGGTATTCTATTCATTAGGCGCCACCAAGATGTACTGCAATCTGCGGGAAGTCTTTTAGTGGAATGGTATGAAAAGGGATATATAACGGATTTTGTGGCTAAGTGCCCTAATTGTCAGTAAGTGAAGGTAGAACATAAGAAACCAAGAGGTATGACTCAAGAGATTAACATTCCTACTTGGAAGTGAGAAGTGATCAACATGGACTTCATTACAAACTTACCTTGTACTCGTAGACAACATGACTCAATTTGGGTGAGAGTTGATAGAGTTACTAAGACTCAACATGACTGTGCGCTTTTTGGCTGTTGAGACTACAGACTTGGTGAAGGACTACGCCAAGCTTTACATTAATGAGATAGTCAGGTTACATGGAGTTCCTTTGTCTATCATTTCAGATAGAGGTCCTCAGTTTACCTCTAATTTCTGGAAGTCATTTCAGAAAGGTCTTGGTACTCAGGTTAATCTTAGCACTGCATTTCATCCCCATACGGATGGTCAGGTAGAGCGTACCATTCATACCTTAGAGGACATGTTGAGAGCTTGCGTGATCGATTTCAAGGGTAGTTGGGATGATCACCTTCCTCTTATAGAGTTCGCCTACAATAATAACTACCATTCCAATATTTAGTTGTCCCCTTATGAGGCATTTTATGGGCGTAGATATAGATCTCCAGTTAGTTGGTTTGAAGTAGGTGAAGCATCCTTGATAGGGTCAGATTCAGTTCATGATGCTATAAAGAATGTGAAGCTAATTAGAGATAGACTTAAGACAACCTAGAATCGCCAGAAGTCCTATGCAGATGTAAGGATAAGGGAATTAGAGTTCAAAGTTGATGATTGGGTTTTTTCTGAAAGTGTCATCTATGAAGGGGTGTGAGATTTGGCAAGAAAGGGAAGCTCAGCCCTAGATATGTAAGCCTGTACAAGATCTTGAAGAGAGTTGGTAAAGTTGCTTATGAGTTAGAGTTGCCAGCAGAACTAGCAGCAGTCCATCCAGTCTTTCATATTTCGTTATTGAAGAAGTGTGTGGGTGATCCAGTATCTATAGTACCTTTAGAAAGTGCGGCTGTGAAGGATAGTCTCACTTATGAGGATGTGCCAGTTGAGATTCTTGATCGTCAGGTTCAAAGGTTGAGAAACAAAGAAGTCTCTTCAGTGAAGGTTTTGTGGAGGAGTCAGTCCGTAGAGGGAGCTACTTGGGAAGTAGAAGAAGCCATGAAGGCATAAAATCCTCACCTCTTTCCATCCGATTCCATTCTAGCTTGAGTTAATAGTTCCTCTCTAGTTTTTCAGTCATTCATGTGTAGCTTCAGTTTTAGTTTCTTGTTCCTTCGGTTTGTACTTGTATTTTCAGTGTATTTGCGTGTTCTTGGAACTTAGTTCAATCAAAAATCAGTTTCCAATGCTTAGTGGTAGGATTTGCAGCTCTTTCCCTCCATCTCCAGCTAGTTTATTTTTCATTTGAGGACAAATATTCCCAAGGAGGAGATAATGTAACACCCCATATGCTAGAGCTACCAAATGCAAACTTTTCAGAAGTGGCAGGTGCAATCCACGGTTGCCACCCACGGACCATAGGGCGACCCACGGTCCATTCTGATGGTCCGTGGTTCACCACCTGCAACCCTTCCCAGAAATCATCCAGAAAAAATTATCTAAGGGTTGATCCATGGCCGGACCCACGGACCATAGGTCAGGCCACAAACCGTGGTCCTAGTCCATGGATCAGACCCCTCAACAGCACCTCCCGGAACCCCCTTCGATGGTTGACCGGCACAGACCGTTGGTCCATCCATGGTCCGTCAGTCAGTCTTGTCGGTGGCCCCGACAACTTTTAAGTCAGGGGTTATTTGGTCTTTTCCCTATGCGTTGGACCCCTAAACTACGTGGTTTTGGTCAGTTTTAGCCTAGTAAACTAATTAGAATCTAACCTAATTAATTATTCACCATAATCAAGCGAAACTTAGATCAAAACAGAAGAGGAAGTCAACCAAGTCCTAGTTCAAGAACGCAACATATTTTCATCTGTTTTAGCCTCGAAATCGAAAGATTTCTCCATGGAATTCATCACCAGGTATGTGGGATTTCACTAGTGGGTTCCTTTCACCCATTAGGTCCTTAGAATTCTGACAGATTCGTGATTCCCTTCATATTACCTAGACCTAGGGTTTCTAGAATTTCAGCAGGTTATTATAAATTAGTTACTTTAATGTTCCTAATCAGATTATCATGATTTTCGTATTGTTTTGCATAGATTCTTTCATAAATTCAGAACCATTGCTATGTAGTTCTTTTAGTTCATGAATTACACATGCTAGGTCAGTTATCTCAGTTATACATGCCTCAGATATGAATGTTTCATTATTAGTACATTAATATTGCATTTTCAGTTAGCATGTCAATATTTTGAGCTATCTAGTGTTACAGAAATTAAGTCATAAATTGTTAATTACATAATCAATTGAGAGTAGCTTAATACCGAGTGGACTAGGGTCAGTCACCCTCAAGTCCCAGAAATACGTGCCCTGTAGGTTGTTTGTCCCTCTATGGACATCAATTTAGTGATCATGCCAGTCATTCCTTTATACCTCTAGCAGGGTATACTGGGTCATCTCGATGGGGCGTATACATCGGAATCCACAGTTAGCTAATGTGGTTTTATGCCGGTTATTAGTAGCTCCCTTATGGTCAGATTCTATTGCATTAATCATGTTATTAGTTACAGTCAGATTTCAGTATCAGCATGTTATAAACTTGGTCATTGCATTCAGTTAGTTCATGTTCAGTATTTTCAGTATAGTATCATGCTTATCTCATGTCATTGCTCAGTTATATTCTTTGTTCAGTTATGTATTTTATTCAGCTTTACTCTATCATGCATGCTCAGTACCTTTCAAGTACTGACGCATACTCTGTGCTACATCTTCTCGTAATGTAGGTTTAGATCCTCAGCTTCCAGATCACGCATAGATCAGTTCCCTATCTTCAGCTCAGCAGCATCAGTGGTGAGTCCTCGTTCTCCGAGGAGAACTGACATGTTCATTTTATCTTTTAGTCTTTAGTTCCAGTTTTGCTAGATTTAGCTGGGGCATGTCCTAGCACTTCTAGTTAGTTAGACGCTTATTTTAGACATAGTTAGTTTCAACTTTAGTATTTGAGTTTGACTTTTCAATTGTTGTTAAACTCTCAATTTTCATATATTCAAACAATATATGGATATTCCCCATCATTTCAGTTTATCTCTTGATTTAGCTTCCGCATCAGTTCATTTTTATAGATATGTTCAGTTTGCTTATGATATGCCAGCTCAGGGTTAGCTTGGGGTCACTCGTGATCCTAGGTCTTGTGTCCGCATCCTGGGGGTAGCTTCGGGGTGTGACAAATATCATGGATCATTTAAAAATTGACTTAATTTATTTGAATCATATCGGTCACCTGTTTTCAACCAAACTATCCATAGTATCTTACATTGACTTTGTCTCTAGCAAATTCATTGAATTGGACAAGTCACTCGATTTGACAATAAAGACAACTATTAGGAAAGAACTATAGTGTAAATAAAACCTAAAAGATATACTATAATGCATGAATATGCACAACCTAAAATAGATATACAGACCAAAAATTGTTCAAAATTAACAGTACATGGCCAAACAGAAAAAATTATCACAACATAAACATGCCCATTTGGGTCAAATGAACATCATAAAAAAATATTTCAAGAAGCTTAAAACACATGTTTCAGCAACCTTAGGATATTTGTAAATCTCGATTGTTATATTAAATTTTGTGTATTATTAACCGTCATGGTTCAATTTTTACCTATTAATATATTATCATCTCCCTTGCGTTATTGTTTCTATTTCTTATCTTAATATTTGTGTCTTCCAATTGATAAATAAACACAAAAAATTATATTCCTAATGCAGGGGATACATTTATTTTTGTAACACCTCAGACTTTTGCGGTGTCATTTGTTTTCGAGTTAAGGACTTACGAGTTAAAATTTAATTATTTTATTTTAATATATTGCTGGTGTTTTTGGAATATTAATTTTAAATTAAAATTTGATAAAAATAGATTTTTATCTCTTTCGAAATGACTTAAGTATTATGTAAATGATTATTTTTTTGAATTACAATATATGTTTTTATATTATTTTTTAATTTTTTTTAGTTTATTAATATTTTAATGAAAATAGTGAGATTAGTCATTTTGAAGAATTTTTATTGTGTGAGATAAACTTTATTCGAAATTTTTTTCCACAAATTGTGGTATATTTAAAAATATATTTATATTTTATCACAAACATATGCAATACCTGATTATAAATATAAAGAGGGAAAAATTGATCTTGATATCACTACTTCCACGTGGAAATGGATTGGTTGTACAAGATGATTGACCTTTATTGGTGGCATCATTTGATATATTCTAAAAGATACACAAGACATTGCCTTCTTAACTTATATATATAAAGTATATATTATAAGCTTCAACAAAATTCTTTTCACTTATCACTTCTTATCAATGTTTATAATTTACAAACACAATTAGCTATTTTTGGGGGAACCGATGCATCTATACAAAGGTTGTAAGTGTTTCATTGATTTCAATTTTAGCTAACCCTGTCGCTAGACGTCCTCCTCCCATGGAAAGATATATACATATATACAACTTTTGGATTTAGTTCGTGAAGTGTGTTTTGTGGAATAAATATTTTGGCGATTTTATCAACCACCATAAGAAAATTGATTATCTATAGCATGTTATTGAAGTCTGTATTCAAGGTATGTTAAGGCAAAATTGTCTTTTTCATTTTGCATACAATTTGAAGAGTTATAAATCATCGAATGAGTTGTTTTTACTATTCTATTGCTAGAAAGACTCTCTGTGAATAGCATTGGGAAGTCAACTGATGTTTTGCTTTGATTTTATCGTAGTTTTCTAATACATGTATCAATGTGAAGTGTGTTGTTGGTAAAGTTATCCTCCGTCAAGTTTCTTATTTCTTTTGTTTATTCGCGAGCTATTGTTCTAAGATTAAGATTGAAATACTGGAGAATTATCATGTTATATCCAAGGGAGTTGTTAAGTCATTCTTTTTTGTCAAAACCTTTTTAAAAAAATTGTTATTTGAAAATGATACTAATATTAAATCTTGTACTTTATTCTTTTGGTTATACACTTGTAAGGCAACCTATTTCTAAAACGAACCATACTATTACCAATTTGGAGTCATTCATATAAATCAAGTTAAGCATATTAGCCTCCTTCTAAGTTCCTAGATGACTAATGTTCTAACTTTAAGTCGAGTCAAGAGCTTCGAATTCATTATGAGTCTATAGACCTAAATGGTTGTATGGAAGATAAATGAGTTCATGAGAAGATTCTAAGCACATTGAGTTCCTTTTTGAACATTCTTAGGTTTAAGTTACCTTTCTGAAATCGAGTTAAGTATTCAGGTCTATTCTAAAAGTATATGAGGTTGTACGAGTCATTTACATGTGATACGAAATTGATTACAAGATATTGAGAACAAGAGTAACAAAGGGCCAAGATTGTCAACATGAGTATGGTAACACAAATGCATTGCGAATCCATGACATGACATGGTATGCATTCTACTCTCGAGCTATAATCGGAAGGTATGAGGCCTATTGCCTATCTTTATACGTATGAGACACAGATGGCCATAAGTTGGCGAATATGATACCGATTCGCAACCAGAAAGCACCACCATTGCTAGCATTTGCAGTGGGTATGTCATGCATTTGCATATATATATATATATATATATATATACACACACGACATATGATTAAACGAGCATATCATGCATATCTGATTGCTATGAGGTCAAATGTCAGCCATGAAGGCTATCATAGTTTCAGTTTTAGGTGGTATCTCTATTACCCCTTTCTATCATAGCTATTTATGACTTTAGTTTCTGCCTTACATACCAATAAATTTTCATTCGTACTGATGTCCTATTGCCTAGGGACGCTGCATGGCGTGTTGCGAGTTCGAGAAAATGTCTTGATCGGCCTTCGCAATAGGGGTGTTGTCTTAGCTGAGGATTGATAAGCTTCATTCTTCCTGGAGCTGTTGGTTGTCTATAGGTTTTGTATACTTGAGTTTTGTATATAGTTGTTGTCACACCCCTTTTTCTCACGGCGGATAGGATTTTTTCAATTATAGTGACGGTATTGAATAGGGATTATTCTAATTTTTTCAAAGTCGTCACTTGTAATTGCGTTATGGTATTCCAAGTCACATTTTTGTTTAATCCCTAATCAAACAGAAATGAATCATTAATTTTGGTCTGCGAACTAGAAATTTGGATAAGGAATTTTGTTGACCGAGGGGAAGGTATTAGGCATCCCTCGAGTCCCGTGGTTCTAACACGGTCGCTTTTATTTACTTATACTTACTTTTAAATTATTTTTGGATATATTTTATATGCTACGGTTTTTCTTGAACTTTTATTTGGTGTCAACCTAGATGCATAACCGCATTCTTGGTTTTTATTATTTAATATCTTCGAAACATAATTGCTTTATTATATCGAGTGTGTCACCTAATATTTTATGTCTCACATATTGATTTTAACAAAATAAAATATTTACTAGAATAATTTTACCAAGGTGTGTCACCACATCCTTGAATTTCTTTTTAATGTTTCAAAAAAAGGTGTAACCACTTTCTTGATTGAAACAATTTCTTTTTTAATGTGTCTAAACTTTTGTCTAATCATTATAAAACTAATATTTTTCCTTTATACATAAAATCAAGTAAAGTAAAATAAATCTAAATATTGAGGATACGATATATAATCCTGACATCATTTTTAAATCCTTTTACTTTATATTTTAATATTTTTATTACTCTTAAAATTAACGTCAAAATTAGGCATACACTTTCTAATCGAACAAAACAATAACGAGTTGTAAAAAATAAATCTCATTTTTTTTTGATAAAATAAAACAACAACAATAATTTATTTATTTATTTTTAGCCTAACTATACCTACTTTATCATTATTATCTAAATCAAGACAAGAACAATGTTATGACCCATTCATTTTTAAGAGATCACAACTAACAAATAAAAAAAATAAAAAATAATCATCGATTAAAGCTATCTTCATTCATGAAATAGAGATATAACAACTAACAAATTAATCATTTCAATCAAATTCATGAATAAAACAAAACATAAGAAAACTTGTCATAAAATTACATCAAATTCTATAAATAAATTAAATAGATAAGGAAAAGTTGAATACCGCAAAATTTTGACTGAATCTCGATTAGAACACCCACCAAAATTTTTGTAGGTGGTTTGTGATGATATATGTGCTATGCTTAAATAAAATAGTAATGAAAAAGGAAGAAAATATGTGAATGTATTGATGAGTTTTTGAAAGGAAAGTAAACTAAAAATAAAATGAATTTATTTTTTTCCTTTCCTGCATGAATGTTGAAATGTTTTTTGTTGTGTGTGCGTCCGTCTTTTTCCTGTGTGTGCTGTTTTTTTTCTCTCTTTCTCGTGTATTTTTTGTGTTGTTGTGTTGTCTCTGTATTAAATGTGTGTGGGAGGATATGTATAAGTGTGTTTGTATGCAGAATAGGGGGAAGTGGGGTGTGCAGGTGGGTAGTGGAGTGAAGTTGAGGGTAGTGGGTTTGAAAGTGTGGGGAGTTAAAGTTATTATTATTTTATATTAATATAATATAATATAATATAATAAGAATATTATTTAATTATTTTTTAAATTAACAGAATTGAGTAGCTAATAATAAATTATAAATAAGAAATACTAGTTTATTTATTAAAATAAAATAAAAATAAAACATAGAATCTTTTATAAATTTTCATTTCTTTTTTAAACAATTGAAAAGAAAAATAATAAAAAAACTTACCCAAAAATATGATTATGTTTTTGTTGTTTTCAAATCCTTTAAAATAAAGTTAATAAAACAAGTAAAAGTCAAAATATTTAATTTAGATTTTTATAAAATATTTAAATTCTAAAAATGGTGTAAAACTTAAGTTCGGCAAAAAATTATGTCTCTACAGTTGTTGGCATCGTTGGGGACTTATCCCAACCAGTTGAGTTGTAGTATTCGTAGAGACTTGTGGACATATCTGGTTGGGTCTTCTCAGCTTTAATTTATAGCATTGTCGGCTTATTGTATTTATGATTTTAGTTGATGCCTCGTCGACTTGCTAGTTGTTTATCAGTTAAGTTGTCCTTGGCGGACTATTTTATGTCTTTAGTATTTTTGTGACCTTGACGATTAGTTATCTTCTTTCAGCATGTTATTATGATGGCCTTATCGGCCCTCATTATTTAGTTTCCTTTATGTGTTAGTTGGTTGCGCGGTCAAGTGAGGCACCTGGTGCCTGTTGCGTCTCCGCTAAACTAGGGAGTGACAATTTTGTTTGACAGACTTCAATCATAGGAAGAATTTCACTAATTCACGAAGGGAGAAAAAATGGAACAAAAATATAAATGTGATGATCCAATTCTATGTTTTGGGAGTGCAAACATTAATTCTAAAAATTAAGTTAAAATAGAATCGTTGAAGTTTTTAACATACAAAAGCCACAAAATTAATGAATCTTGTACTATCACCGTATTTAAATATATATATATATATATATATATATATATATATGAATATTAAATAAGACAATTAATTATATTGTTTAATTCAATTTTAATATTAGACGTGTTTCTAGTTTACACTAGAAAGTTTAAAAATAAAATTTTACCCTCTATGTAAATTGATTTGTTAGATTTTGAAGTGTAAGAGGTCATTTTAAAAAATTATACTAACAACAACATTTCAATAATAGTATTAATAAATGAAAACAAAAATCAGTATCTAATAAACATTAAAATAATTGACCATCGATTCAATAAGTGAATGAAAATACAAACTTTGAAACAAATCAAGGAATACGATAAAAGGACACCTCAAAGGAGGACGAAGGGAAACTTATTCGGAGAGTCCAATGACACAATTTAGATTTGAAAAATAGTGAACGACATAAATACTCCATTTGATCATATGTACATAGAAAATAGTATTAATTAAAAATACACACATTGGTCTTTAGAATTTTTTGGTGTGGTTTGGATCTTGCACGTTAATATTTTTAAAAAATGGATCATCCAATAAAGTCATCACAACATCATCATTCCAGTTGAGCAATCCAGAAATTGTAGGACTATCTGGTAAGTCAATAGATGAATTCGGATTGTTATTCATTGACGTTGATACACCAATTGAAGGGATATCCATTGAAGGTTCCATTTGTTGTGTCATTATAGGAGACACTGGAGAATACATTGGAGGAGCCATCATTAATGAAGGTATCGGAGAATAAATCATCGGTTAAGGCATCAGAGAATCAATCATTGGTGAAGGAATCAGAGAATCCATTATTGTTGACGGCATTGGAGGGGTCAGTCCAGGTGTTTTTCCAACAGCTATGTGTTGAGGCATTGGAGAAAACAGTTGTGGAACCATTGGAGGAAACATTTGTGAAAACAATAGAAGAGAAGGATCCCTTGGTCCTTCAGAGTTGTTCCTATCGGGTACCACTAGTTCAACAATGGGTTGAGGGGCATTCGATGTAGAACCCTCTCCATCAACCTCTTTTATCATTAGTTCACGTACTTGTTTGAGATTCTTCTTGATTACAGAACGTAGGTTATTGAGATCGGAAGGTTTCATGTCAACAAAAACATTTTTTCTATTGAATACCTCATACATCTCATTTGTCATTTCCTTGACCCTATTTTCCTTTCTTACCTTTTGAAGTTGTTCCTCCAACTTCTTGATCCTTTGCATGGTGAACTCTTCTCTTGTCATCATGTTTTTAGATCTCTCCAATGTCGACAACTCCTTAAACTTTATAAAGTGTTACGTAAAACATCATTGTTTGGAAATGTATATGGTTCATTTCTGTAAGGGTTGTATATGACTCTAGCCACTTCAACATCACAAAGTGTTTTCAGTTCATTAGATTTTTTCAAGAGCCCTTTCAGTCTTTTATTTTAAGAGATTTTTCTTTTACTATCATCTTCAATCAAAGCATAGTTCACTTTGTTTCTAGTCATGGCTAAATGGGAGTAGAAATGTGTTTGTTTGGATATGAGGGATAAAATGACTTTGTTGTAGTAGCAAAGATAGTTGTGATTTTCTTGCCTAGGATTGACTCCTATTTATAGAGAATTTTCATTTTGTATATTTTTAAAAGTTTGAATTAGAGATTTTTTTCTTGCTAGCAAGAACTATTTTGGAAAAATACTAAATGAGGGGATATTAGATAAAAGTTAGACAGAATAATCTTGAAATATATCTACTTATGGTTCTGGTATTATGTTGACCAACTTATTAAGAAATATAATAATATGGTTTAAATTTAAGTAGTGTACATAGAAAATGGTCATAAAGTTATCGCAAATGTATTTGTTTATTCATTTCCTTCATCGAGTTTTTAAAAAAAATAAAAAGTATATTTTGATTCAAGGATGTACATAATTAAATATTGAAACAAAGGAACATTTATATATTGGTTAGGAATATTAAAATACAAATTTTGACGGTATTTGAATATGCTTAAAAATATTCAATTTGATGGTTAATTTACAAAAACACAATTATTTTTAAATCTTAAATGGTGATGTATGTATGATTGAAGAAGTTACTTTGCTTGTTGAAGCACATTATCTTAAATGGTGATGGATAAATTATATTTAGTTAAAAAATTATGTTGCTTTGAAATATATTTGAAACTAAATCTTGTTTAAATATGTTTTTGTTAATGTCAGATACTCACCAACCTGTCACTCGATTCACATTATATAAATTTCTATATTAGTTTTGAGATAAATCAATCTGAAATAATTGCACAAAACACTTATCAAAATGATGTGTTTACAATAGTGTTAAAATTAAAAGATATATTTTATTCATTTTAAGAGTAATACTCAAGATGAAGAGAAATTATTTGAATATGTCTTACTAAATTTTTATCCATTGAATTTGTACATTTATTACTCTGATGAAATACTCTCCTTTTATGGTCAATAAGATAAATATTAATCATATTGGGATCCATATATATATATATATATATATATATATTTCTATTATATAGAAAAGCGAAGTGGAGGACGACCACTGGCAATATCACAAATATGTTCAATTAAAAGGCAAATTGTTCAAATAAACCACGAGGTGGCTGTTCTTTTCTATAACAACTTGATTCCGTCTTTAGAGAAAAGCCAATGGGGAAAGAATTGGAGCCAAAAAACTTTTTGGTAGTAACTTGGGGTTTTCTAGCCTAGTCCAGATTTGGACGAAATTGGAGTCAGTAAGGTCTAGGGAAACTGGTAAAAATTGGGTGATCTAATTATGATTTTGATCACATGAGTAGGTATCTAAGATGTTAAGGAACCCGTACGACTTTACAGAATTGAATTCGGACGAGTAGAACTCCCGAAAATGATCTTAGTGTGAACGGATCATTTTTGAATGTCAAGGGTTGAAGGTGTGTTGTGAAATGGGGGCTTGGAATTCAAATTCCAGCATTCTGTCTCCGTGCATACCGTCGTAGCGGGATGGGTCCCGCGGTAGCGGGAGATACGCGACTTAAGTCAGAAATAAAACCCCAAAAACGTTATATTCTGCACTTTTGTACTTTGAGAGCTAAGGAACGACCCTAGGAGTTTTCTTCATAGTTTTCCACCATTCTTGAGGCTAAAGGTAAGAATTTCCCTCCACAAATCCATTTTTGGATCCGTAGAATGTAGATTCGCACATAATTATTGTTGGGGAAGGGTTTTGATCTGAAACTAATGGTGGAAAAAACCCTAAATTGGGTATTAGGATCTTGGATTTGGTGTAGTGTTATTGGGTTTGTTATAATCCGGATAATTAGACCTTTGATTGTTGATCCTTGCGTATATTAATTGTTTGTAGACCTAGAAAAAGCAGAAAGAATCTGAAAAGGGAAGATTCAAGTGCCTTAGGGGATTCAAGCTTGGATTCGAGGTAGGTGATTGTTGTGATTTCATGTTGGTGTGATATATAATTGTAATTGCTCATTATAATGCATGTATGTATGCGAATGTTGCATTATTAATCACCTTAATCGTCAATGTGGATAATTGAATAATTGCATGCCATGAATCACCTCTTGTTGTATGATTGTGAGAATATACATTGTGATTGTGGTTTATTGAATGGATCGGGTGTTACGTTTCGATACACTAACATGGGATCGGTTGCCACATTCTGGCATAAACATAGGATCGATTGCCACATTCTGGCATAAACATGCGATCGGGTACAATGTTCCAGTATGCTAACAGTTTGAGTGTGGGTTCCATGAAAGGACCATTGAATTGGGTTTTGTGAGAGGACAATTGAATTGTGTTGTGTATCTACTTGTGATGATTACGTTCATATCTAATAATGATTGATATTAGAGGACTGTATGTTGCTCTAAATTGATAACCAATGTGTATTATTGAAAATGTGAGATGCTATATTGATCCTGAAAAGCTGATTTATATTGTATATGTTCGGTATATGCCTATTTTATAATATTGTGGTTACTTGCATATGTTTCACTTATTGGGATAGACGTGTGACCCTACCAGTACACTGTGGTTGTGTACTGATACTGCACTTGCTTGTTTTTTGTTGAGTACATGGCATCTTTAGGCGGCTATTGATAGACCTCAACTAGGTGACTGTTGAGCGTGATCGAATTCAAGGGTGAGCCAGTTCTTTCAGGCTGTCATGGATCTTTCTTGTTTAAGTCCACTCTTTTCGAACTTAGACTATTTGTTTAATGTGTTTTGTTTAGCTTCGGGGTTGTATCCCTTGTTCTTAGACTTGTCGTTAGTAGAGTTTTGGTACATTGACTTTTAGGTTCTAGGGGTTGTTCTTGCGCATTAGTTTGGCTGGTTTATTTAAACCTTTGGAGTTTATGGGAACTCTATATAATTTCTGCATTTAAACCTGTTTTCGTAACTTAAATGTCTTAGTATTTTGTTTAAGTTGGTTAGCTAATTAATATTTATGGTTCTCCCACTGTAAGGTTAGTGTTGGTGTCAATCATGACAGTCTGGGTCGTGACAAAGTTGGTATCAGAGCTCTAGGTTCGTTGATCTCATTGTAACAAAATGAGTCTAGTAGAGTGTTGCGGAACAGTACGATGACGTTCGTACTTTTCTTTGAGAGGCTATAGGACTTTAGGAAAAACTCAATTCTTTCTACTCATCCGTGCTATGACTTGAATCCAATTGGTATTAGGGTGATCCAAATTGGTATCTTTACTCCTTCACTCTATAGTTTGAACTAGCGCAACAAAAGTGGTAACACCATCCTAGCAAGAGAGGATGTGTATAGACTACCGATAGTTGAATAGGGTCACCATTAAGAACAAGTATTAAGGTGGTTAAGAATTGGGTTTGATCAAGTTCTATGATTAAAATTAGCAATCTTGTGGGGCTCGCTAGATACTATCGTCGTTTGTAGTATGAGTTGAGTCCAATTGGCATCTCCCGATTCCAATTGGTATCTCAACGAAGTGAACCAGACATCGTAGTCCCGACCGAAGGGACACAAGTAAGTTAGTTGGAATTGAGAAGGTTCCAATTGGTATCTGGCCTTAGGGGTCGTATAAGGCATAGATGATCACTAATGGTTGTCTATGGAATGAAGTAATTAAGGAATTTGGACTTGTTTGCAAGTTGTAACTGCTTGAGTGTCGTGAAACTTGCTGTGAAAAGAAAGTCATCACGAGATTAGGTGCAAGGGTCTAGATAAATTACAATGTGATTCGTAAGCGAGAAATCTGGACGTGCGTTGCAACCAACTGATAAGTGTGTGAGAGTCTGGGTGTATCCTAGGATATATGTGTGGTAGTGTTGAAATGATGTAAAAAGATTCTAAAGTGCGTACTTCGTTGGGGTGACCGGGGGTAGACAACGATTGTCCTAGCTGAAGAGATTTTCCTAAATGCTTAGTTATAGCCGGGAAATCTAGGGGAAATATAGAAAAAAAAGGAACCCCAGAAATTGTTGGCAGGGGTTTTGTTTCCGTAAAGGCCGCTGGGGAGAGATTTCCCCCACCATGGTGAGACCGCCAGTGCGGGATTTCACCCGCCAGAGAGGGACAGGGTGAGACAAAATCTCAGTCCAGTCTCCTATGTTTTCACCTAATCATAATTATGGACCCCAAATCGTACCCGAACTAGCCCCCGTGATCTAATTCAGTGTTCACCAATCGAATATAAGTTATAAGGTGTGTTAAAATTATGGAGAACCTGGGCATATGAGGAGGAAATCACCGAGATCGTAGAGGCCGGGAAAATGGTAATGCAGGTAGATAAGTAATGCAGCCAGGAAAAGAGGTTGCCCATCAAGAGGACAAGGCTCAATTTTTTGTTTTTCCAGATAAGACCGAGTTTGAGGGTGTGACGCAGTGGTCACAAGAGTTACTCTTGTATGTGCCCGAATGGTTATTGTTTTGTTTGATCCGGGTTCTATTTGTTCGTATGTGTCAGTTCAATTATCTTGGGATTTGATGTGGTTTGTGATATACTTGATGCCCCCATCCACGTTTCTAACCCAGTTGAAGAGTCAATCATAGTCACCCATGTATATCGTGTTGCCTTGTTGTGTTTATGGATTTTTAAATTTAGGTTGATGTGGTTATGCTGGATATGACTGACTTGATATAATCTTAGGAATGACTTGCTTGTCCCCCTATTATACCGAGATTAATTGTAATACTAAGTCAGTAACTCTAGAGATCCCCAATAAGGAAAAATTAGAGTGGGAAGGGGTATACAGGCCTAAGCTAGCTAAGATCATATCCTCCATTCTGGCTAGCAAACTGGTAGGGCAGGTTGTTTGGCATATTTGGCTCAAGTTTGGGATGTTGAGGTTGAGTCTCCCTCTATTGAGTCTGTTCCTGTGGTGTCTGAGTTGAAGGAAGTGTTTCCTAAAGATTTTCTTGGTATACCTCTGGATAGAGATATAGATTTCTTCATTGACTTGGAAACTGACACTCGCCCCATTTCCATCCCTCCGTATCGTATGGTTCCAGCATAATTAAGAGAGCTTAAGGGTCAAAACTGATTTTAAAAATAATGTTATCAAAGACACTTCATCCAATTCCAAGTGTTAACGATTGTTAGTTAGTAATATAACTCAACTAAATGAGTTGGGATCGAATTCCACAGGGAGTGGTACGTGTTTAAGATTAAATAGCAAAGTACGAATATGTTCAAGTCAATCGTAGGAATAGATATTTACGAATAAAAAACATAATTCAAATTAAGGGGTGACACAAGTGTCAAATAAGAGGGTTTTGGTTTTAACTATCAGCTACAACAACAACAAATAACACGAATTAACAAGTAATAAGATGGGTTCTTGGGATGCGATTCGATTATAGGCTAATATAGACAAATGGTTGATTGTAACTGATAGTAAATAGTTCTTAATCAGTGAATAAGCTAGACTTTAGTGGAGATAAACTTTCTCTCAAACAATTTACCCCGAATCAAGTTGGTTTCTCTCAAATACCAACAAGCAAGCAATGAAGAACAACCTACGCTTTATCCATTCACTCTCTCGAGTTGAATGTGTGGAAAAGGATATAGGATTCACTCTCTCGAGCTGAACCGATGACAACCCAATACCCACAGACCATCAATTCAGTAATCTTGGTTTTAAAATCTCTCTCTCTCTCGAGCAAGCCAAAAACACTAAGGTAGAATTGCATTTGCAATTACAATCCTTTAAAGCTAAGGAAAAATTTGTCTAAAAACTAAGAGCTCCAACTCCAATATTGAAATATTCTATATTATGAAAACTGATGCTAAAACTAAATATTCAAAAATGTATTTATAGTCGACAAAAGTATGCTGCGAAGGACCATTCGGCTCAGTAAGTCAGGATCGCCGATCATCTCAGCGATCTGCCCTTTGGTCAGTTCCATCACCTTTTTGCTTTGGCCTTCAGCATCCTCAAGTTTTGTAACTTTGGCGATCCAATCACTACTGCAGAACCGTTCGGCGACACGCCGACTACTCCTTTCTCTCGCCGACTTGATTTTATCCTTCAAGGTTTGGCACACTAGAACTTTAGGCAAGGTAATAACCACTCGACGACTTGCCCAATGGATTAGGCGATCAACATGCCTTCTTTTCTTCGTTCTTTCAGCTGCCTTGTTCCTTTTTGCCCATTAGTGTCCATGCTTTGTTCCTAAATCCAAATACCTGGAAATCAAGGATTTTACATTAGTTATTGGCACAAAATAAGCATTTGAGGACACTAAATCTATCCAAATAAAGCCCTAAATGAGTCCAAATCGTGGACTCATCAACATCCCCAACTTAAACTTTTCCTTGTCCTCAAGTAAAATTCAAGTTCAGCAGTTCAAAAAGGATGTCTCAAACAGTGCTACACAAGACTCAATCATGAATTCACACAAAAAGACTCAACTTACTCATGCAAGGATCAATTGTGCACTCAAAGATTCAAGTTGTGACTCACCATTTTCAAAGATTCTCAAGTTCACCATACTTGCTTCAAATGCAAGTTCAAGCTCAACAAAGGTACTCAAATTCCCTCACACAAAGAATGATTTCATATTCACACACAATGGTTCAACAATTAATAGCTCCGTAATCACAATCAACACTCACACTCACACTCACAAAGATGAACATAATGCATGATTCCACCATAGGTTTGCTTGTATTTTCCAATCAACACTTGTTTTAGCTCACTTAAGATAAAAAAAGGTTTTTTCAAGGATTGTAATGGGGCTGAGTGTAAATGTATAATCATTTAGGCTCAATGACTGCTATCCTCATGAAATGTGGTATGAATAACACTTTATTTCCTTTTCTTCATCATTCTCATTCATGCTCAAAAGCCACCCCATTATTCACTTTCAATGGAATACCAGACACCCCATTTTCTTTGCACTTTCACAACTTTATTTCAAACTTTTTCATTCTTTCTCTTTTTCATTTGTTTTTCTCTTTTTTTTTTTGTATGGAGGGGTTCTATCTTTTTCATAACCATGGGTAAATGAGGGACTTTTTGGCATTTCTTGATTTACCTTCTCTTTTCACCACACCCCCAACTTAGGCTTTTGGCCTAAGTTGGATATTCACACAAACCACAAATCATGAGGATTATGGGTAATGGATAAAGGAAGGTCACAATTCCATCAAGTCTCTTCCAAGAAAAGGCTAAGGCTCAAAGGGGGTTCAAGCGAAGCTCGTACACTCACAAGGTAGGCCACAAAAGAGGTATAATGTCAAATTGTTTCACTCTTCAATAGTTGCCTAAGATCATCTCAAGAGCTTGCATCACTTAGTTAAACGGACCAACGGGGCAAACTTTAGGTGTCATCACAGATGGTTCACGGTAAGCTTATCACACAAGGCATTAACACCAATGTCAAACAAGACTCCACACTTTTGCTAGTGTGCAATGTTCATCACATGAGACTCAATTTGATAATAGGCTAGTCACAAAGAGATGCAAAAAGTTCACATATTGCATATGCAACTTCATTTGGCCTCATCGTAGCCGTACATTCATTTTTGTTCGATTATGAGCACTATTTAAATCATCAGTATTAATCAAGATTGATACTCAAATTTTCAAGAGAACAACCATATTCAAACACAAACAAGAGGTGGCACAATTTTTTTTTGAAAGGGTCCAAAAATCATTTACAATTAAAACAAGGAGCCACAAGCTCAATCATCCACAAAAATAGTGCTAAACGCAAATTATAGCTCAAAAACCCAATATCTAACTAAAACAATAATCACAAAAGGTGGGCCTCACCCTACCACAAAACAAAAGTTATTTGTCCTCAAATGTAACAAAATATCCAAAAGTCAATAAAAATAAGAAAGAGAAGGAGGTAAAGAGGGATCCTATCTAAATAGTCGCTCTATCTGTCGCGACATCAGTGCCCGGTGCAACACTCTGATCTTGGACATCAGTGCCCAGAGTCACCTCAACAGTAGTGGGTCCACTGGGTCAACCAAGGGTGTATCTTCCAAAGAAGCCTGCACAACTACATCTACCATGGCCTCCTCAATCTCCATAAGGCCCTCATAAGAAACCACCTCAGCAACCTCAAACATCTCTTCATCCATCTCAGCCTCAGACTCAGGATCAGCTGCCTCCCCAACTCTAACATCATCTTTGGTAGTAGCCGGAGACATGTCTGGCTGAACTGGCACATCAAGGATCTCCACCGTCCAAAAAATCATTGACATGTCGGTGGACTTCACTTGGTCCACATCTTTCCTCAGTGCAGCAATAGTGGCCTTTAGAGCCGTCACCTCCCCGATGGCCCCTTGGCCATGCTCGCACACCTTTATCCTAGCCGCAAGGGCATCAATAGTAGCACTTAAGGGTGTCACAGTATCAATGAGGGTAGTATGAATCATGCCCAGAATGGAGGTCTCAAGTCTGGCGGTACAATGATTGACAGAATGGTCTAGCTGCCCCCATCCGTAGTAATGATGCCTGAGTGATTGGGGCTCGGGAGGCAACAGCAACAGCAGTACCAGATCTTGGGGACAATGAAGCAGCAGGGGAACTGGGAGTATTAGAAGGAACAACACTAGATGTACCTGAAGGCCTAGAGGCCGAAGTAGGCAAGACTACCTCTGCAGGTAGTGTTTGAATATCCACAACCGGGGAAGTATCTACCTGGGATTTCTTCTTCTTCTCGGCCTCATCTTTCAGGTATTCTGCCTCAATTCTTCGGATATCAGTAGAAGATGTGTGAATCACTTCAACATCTTTCTTCTCATCCCTAGGCACCCGAGTTCATCTGCACAACTCGGTAACCAATATCGGGATTGGAAGGGAAGTCTGTCTCTGCTTGGCCCCCATCAGCATCTCTTGGGCAATGAACATTTCCAAATTCAGCCTCATCTTATCAATGATGCAACTTAGATATGCTGCCTTGGCGTGGCGAAGAATTCACTTGTTTTGGGATAGTATCATCGTGTTGTTGGTGAAGCCAAACCATTACCTTGCTGCTATTTTTAGATCCTTCTTCTCGATGGGTGCTCCAAGTTTAGTCCATACGAGAGTACCATCGAATATCAACGAAACCAACCAGTTCTTCATGTTTTCTAGTGTCTTAGTCCTAATCATGTGCTGACAGTCATTGTCAATATCATTTGAGCACTCTAGGACTGCATTGATAGCATCCCTATCACACTTCATCCTTTTACCTCTGACAACAACATAGTCAACCTGCTTGAATTTGGCTGCCGGCTTCTTCCCTTGTGGTATCAAGGCGCTGTAACACTGTAGAATTCTCTGACCCAACTCAGAATGTATGGGCCATGGGGCTTTATGAAGAGCTAGAATTTATGCGACCTCAGACAGCTCATGATTTTTGGGTATCTATCAATAACACTATCAGTCGATAGACGCTTCTCCTCTATGATGGTTCTCAATCCCTTAGTCTTCAGCCTATTCATAAACCGGAGAGGAGGACCCTATACTGGTGGATCTAGGACTAGATCCTATGCTGGAGTAGGAGGAGAAATAGTGACCTGGGAAGCCTTGATCCTAGATGGATCATTCAACCTTTTGGAACACAGCTCTACCTTCTATGCTGCTACTAGCTCATCATTCTCAAGCTCAGAAGTTCCAGTCTGATGCTCTGGGTGCTCACCATCTTTCTCAGAAGTGGTAAGGTGAGTGGCGTAGATACCGTCATTGTCGGATCTGGCCTTCGATGATGCAGTTGCCTTCCTTTTTCCTTTTCCCTTCCTACTAGTTGTGGGAAGTTTGGTAGCCTTTGCCTTGGATGCAGCTGTGTCCTTGTTGATCTTTATCCCCTTGGCTCGCTTGGGAGGTGGCATGTTTCTACCAGCAACCTTTGGTCTAGCCATGTCTGCAAAACATCAGAGAAATTTATGAATAATTCAAGCAAAATTTGCAGGAAATATAGTTATAGACAAGCTCGCTGAACCGGTCGACGAGTTGCCGAATCACTTTGGAGAGCCAGATCAAACTCTCTGAAAGAATTGGCTAAAAATTTCCTCAGAAAAATGGCATGTTGGTGATGGGAAAGGCCTTTCGGTGAATCACCGGCAACTTTCGGCGAGCAAGGACTTGCCTGCCGAAAGTTACACTGCATTTTAGGGGTTAGGGGCGCAAAAAAGGCGATCAAGGAAAATTTTTGGCGAGTCACCGAGCGCACATAATGAACTCAGGCTTCTCGCCGAAAATTACATAACCTAACTCAAGTTTAAGCTTGAAATTAAAAGCGATAAGGGGGAATTCGGCGAACCGTCTAGTGGTTCAACGAGCTCAACCCAGCTCGCCAAACAACCCAGTGTGCCTACTTTCAACCCCATCTTCCACATTCAACCCTGCAGTCCCTGAGAACAAAATCAAAACATGCACTATTTCAATTAAACTAAGATCCATTACACCCATGCCCCCGGGATACTCAAACTTCTCTCAATTTGGCCAAATTTGATCATTTGACGACTTTTGCCCTTAAGAATGATGGCAACTGCTCCATCATTGGGCTAATTACGTCATTTGACACAAATGCGGGTTACTTAGACTTCACTCGACTAGACCCAACAACATGCAAGCACAATCCCTTATTTTTGGAAAATCAACAACAAAGGCATTATAGGCAAGATATTTGAATTAAAACAGGCATACACGCATACAATTATGATCAGAAAGGCCCAGCACACTTCACTAAGATAAAATCACTTGCCAATGAATCAAAATCACAATATAAGAGTTTGGGGTTCGGAAAACCAACCTTAGAAGCTGAATGAATACTTTGAAATGCTAGGCGGCAAAGAAATCCAACTCTGAACACAAACTTGACGAGTAATATGAGATAAAAATTACAAAATATGGAAAATATTGTGCGGGTGTGAGTTTGGGAAGTTCAAAAGTTAGGGAAAGTGAAAAAGTTTGAAAGTTTAAACCTTTGGCCTTTAAGAACCATCCAGTTCTCGCCCATTCGGTGATATAAGTTTTGTTCGCCGACCCATTTGGTGACACGCTGAGTGGGCACTTACCTAGCCAAGTTTTACAGGACGTCCAGTTATTGTGGGGGTCCAAACGGTGGACAAAGTCGTGATCGCCGACCCGATCGGCTATTTGCCAATCAGCTCCTAGGCTCGTCAAGTTTTACAGACTTCAATTTAAAAATGTCTTGAGGCCAACGACGGTCCAGGTCGGGCTCGCCGACCTCTTCGGTGAGTCACCGACTGGATTTTTAGTTCGCCAACCTGCACATTTTAAACACCTTCCACACTTTGACCTGCACAATCAACACACCATTATTTCAAACTTAAAAAGAAAGTAAATAAAACTTGGGTTGCCTCCCAAGAAGCACCCTAGTTTACATCGCAGTACGACGCAAGTCCATACTCAAACCTCATTCTTAGGGTTGGCCATAGTATCACTATGCAAACCACCTTGTTGTCTCAGGTTTAAATGAGACGAGATATTACCTATTTGGGTCTCCAACTGTTAGATCGATATTGAATGGGAGGTAACTATCTGGCTGAGGGTCAACACATCTTCTTTCATTTCTTTTAAAATTTTATCTGACCCCTCAACTTTGTTGAGGATACGAGAAAGCATATCCTTCGACCGACCACTTTTCAAATCCTTTGGTTTATGACGCTCGTGGAGAGGCACATACCTATCCTTCTCCCCATCCTTCCAATTGGGATTTCGATCCCTCCACTCTCGATCACGATCCTTCCAACCTTCATCCCTGTTCCAACTTTGGTTACCACCCTGCCTCGGTTAGTTTGAACGATAACCACCACCTTGGTTGGCTAGGAAATTCATCTCTTCATTGTACAAAGCCTTAAACTTAGCCTCATCAGGATTAACATACCCGACACCCACGACATTGACACTTCGAGCACCAACTCCCATGACATTTTTGGACAAAATGTCAAGTTGTGTCATGACCTTGGCCATGTTCTGGTCCCTCTCTCGGTCTCTCTCCATCTGCTCCTTGGTCAATTTAAACGTGAGAGGGGAGACCTGATCTTCGCGGGTGTACCAAACCCGATTAATTATAGTCATGCCATCCAAGAGCTGAGCTGCTATCATATAAGGTTGCTGCATCAAACCTACAGGAAAAAGTTGGTCAACAACACCTTTATTTATCGAATCAAGACTTCGGTAAAAATACTGCAGTAACACGTTGTTAGGTAAGCCATGAGTTGGGCATTGGAGCACCAACTTCTTGAATCGTAGCCAAGTTTCATGAATTGACTCACCCTCTAGATGCTTGAAGCTCTGAATGCGGACCCGAATAGTCATCTTTTTCGAAGGAGGAAAAAATCGCACTTGAAATGCGGTGACCAACTCCTCCCACGAAGTGATTGAGTCACGTGACAATTCAGTCAGGCACTTACATGTTTCTCCCATCAAAGAGAATGGGAACAACCTCAATCGGACGGACTCTTGGGATATGTTCTTGAAGGAGAACAGTCCGCAAACATCCATTAAGTTTCTAATATGCTCATGGGGATCCTCATGAGCCAAACCACTAAACAACCCCTTTAATTGCAAGAGCTGCAACATAGTACTTGTGATATGAAACACCGCGTTCCCCTCGGCCGGAAGCAAGCGAATGGCACCAATTCCACCCATAAGGTGAGGGTCATTAACATAAGGCTCGTTGACATCGTTGAGGTTCCCAATGTCATCTTGGTGGCCTACTTGGCTGCCATTGCTTTCGTTCACACTCATACTTCTTGTTTCAAAACACAACAACCAAACCAAAACTAAAAGTAAGTTCAACTATAACTAACAAGAACAATATTCAACTTAACTAAAAAATCTTAACCAACACCACTCCCCGACAGCGGCGCCATTTTAATTTTAAAAATAACATTATCAAAGACACTTCATCCAATTCTATGTGTCAATGATCGTTAGTTAGTAATATAACCCAACTAAATGAGTTGGGGTCGAATCTCACAAGGAGTGGTACGTGTTTAAGATTCAATAGCAAAGTACGAATATGTTCAAGTCAATCATAGGAATAGATATTTACGAATGAAAACATAATTCAAATTAAGGGGTGACATAAGTGTCAAATAAAGGGGTTTTGGTTTTAACTATCAGCTACAACAACAACAAATAACACGGATTAACAAGTAATGAGATGAGTTCTTGGAATGTGATTTGATTATAGGCTAATATAGACAAATGGGTGATTACAACTGATAGTAAATAGCTATAAATTAGTGAATAGTCTAGACTTTAGTGGGGATAAACTTTCTCTCAAACAATTTACCCTGAATCTAGTTGGTTTCTCTCGAACACCAATGAGCAAGCAATTAAGAACAACCTACGCTTTAGTCTATTCACTTTCTCGAGCTGAATGTGTGAAAAAGGATTTATGATTCACTCTCTCGAGCTGAACTCATGACAACCCAATACTCCCAGACCATCAATTCAGTAATCTTGGTTTTAAAAGCTCTCTCTAGAGCAAGCCAAAAACACTAAGGTAGAATTGCATTTGCAACTACAACCCTTTAAATTAAACCATAATTACTGAATGAAATCACTTCTAAACAACATTTAAACTATCAATTAGCAATATCCATAAGCTAAATCAACCCATAATCACATAATAACACCCCAAAAATTAGGGTTTTAGTTAGACATCATAAAAAGATAGAAATCGTTACCAAATTATGTTTCTATCAACTAGTAAGATTAATTTTGTCTTTACAAAGGTCCAAATTGAAGAATCTCAAAGACCCACTTCCAATTTCTCAAAAATGGAAAACTTCAATTCTTGAAAGCTAAGGAAAAGTTTGTCTCAAAACTCAGAGTTCCAACTCCAACACTGAAATATTTTATATTATGAAAATTGATACTAAAACTAAATATTCAAAAATGTATTTATAGTCGACAAAAGTATGCTACGAAGGACCATTTGACACAATAAGTTGGGATCGCCGATCTGTTCGGCGATCCGCCTTTGGTAAGTTCCATCGCTTTTTTTCTTTGACCTTCAGCATCCTCAAGTTCTGTAACTTTGGGAGATCCAATCATTGCATCGTGGAACCATTCAGTGACACGCCGACTGCTCCGTTCTCTCGTCGACTTGATTTTTGCCTTCAGGGCTTGGTACACTGGAACTTTAGGTGAAGTAATAACCACTCAGCGACTCGCCCAATGGATTAGGCAATCAATATGCCTTCTTTTCTTTGTTCTTTCAGCTACCTTGTTCCTTTTTACCCATTAGTGTCCATGTTTTGTTCCTAAATCCAAATACATAGAAATCAAGGATTTTACATCAGTTATTAGCACAAAATAAGCATTTGAGGACATTAAATCTATCCAAATAAAGCCCTAAATGAGTCCAAATTATGGACTCATCAAAAACCAAGAGCTTCATGATAAATGTTTCATCTGTTCTAGTGATTCCCCGTGGGGTGCTCCCATTTTATTTGTTAAAAAGAAGGAGGGTGGTATAAATATCGGTGAATTTATCTTAAGCCATAAAGGGGTGGATTGATACTGGAATGACTAGCTTATGGATAAATAAAGTCCCATTGAGTATACCTGGGTGAAGGAAATTGAAGTATTTAGCAAGAAGGTGCGTATAGAATGGGGTTAGTCCTTTGAATTTGATGAGTTTACTTGAGTTTGAGGTGTTGTGTTGATGAAATCTTGGCTTCGTAGTGATAGTCAAGGTTGACTGAGCATAATGGTAATAAGAGTTCGTGATGGATTGTGACGTGATGCAACTATATAATAAAATTGTTGGTTAAGCAATTTTTAGTATAGTAATTACGACTTGCGAGTATCTAAGGTTGTGGTTTTATAATATTTGGTGAGTGAGGTGGTTGTATGGGAAGTTTTAAGAGATGGTGGGAGACCATTCGAATAGAAATTAAAGAGTAGAGTCATAATGAAGAAAAATAGTAGGATGTAGTACAACCTTTAGAGAGAGGCGAGAGCAAGAATATTTTTATTTGATTGCAAAGGCTAAAGAGATATCTTCAGAGGGGTAAATAATTAGGTTCAGAGATGCGTGATTTCATTTATTTTGTTGTGGCTATGGTAATAGTGTCACAAGTCCGTTAAATTTGGTTAAAAACTATTGGAAATGACTTGAGAAAGGAGTGTACAGACATTAGCTCGAGTGTGATGGTAAGTGTTTTGGTTTTATTTTTGAGTTTAGTAATGAGTAAGATGGAATTTTAACGAAAGATATTGAAAAATCGATGGAGATGCGATTAATGATAAGCGAAGATCCATGAATTCATGAAAATCTTCAAGGTACAAGCTAATGTTAATAGATAAGGGGATTGTGTTATACGGTTGAATTTACAATTCTTGTTTTTCATTATAAGTCTACATTCGTGGTGAGATATGTTGTCAAGGTATGAATTGGTAAGGTGAGAAATGATCAATTGTACCTGGTATTGAGCATTTGAAGGACTTACACATGGGTTGAGTTGTAAAGTCTATTACTATTGATTTTTAAGTATCTAAGAAAGAGTTTCATTTTAAAGTGTTGGTTTAGAGTAAGGTAAATGGTCGAAGTGTTCATGATGGTTGTGAGTGTGATTCACTAGCTAACCCTACATGTGTTTTCACTTTGTGGGTGGATCCCTAGAGGTGGATCAGGTATACCGATCCTGCGATGTTCTCTTGGTTCAGTGAGATGATTTGGGAAGACGTGGTTATTTCAGATGACTTATGTGATGTTGTCTTGGAGTTGTTAAAGTATTTAAGTGGTTTTACGTATATCACCTTTTACCAGAATCCATATAAGAGTTACCCTACGTAATCTATGGTTGTCCGACAATCTTAACATCCATCTAATTGTTGAGGTCATGTATTGATTGAGTTTGGTTGAATGTGGGGATCATTGGGTCCAATTCTACTGTTCTTAAGAGGTAATCTACAATTGCTAAATCCATCATTCGTTAGTGTGGTTAGAGGGCTTGTATGCTTGGACATATCCCTCGATGAGTATCTGATGTTTAAAGATCAAATGTTTATAACTTAAGCTCATGGAAAATTGGGGTGTGAGCTGGAGATGTTGATAAGAACTATGATTGGTTGGGTATTATGATTGTGTGTTGGTTGGTTTAGGTTCACCTCTAATTGTGGCAATTTTTCATTTAGGATTTTATCATGGTTATGTGAGAAAGGATTTGTCCTGATGTTTGTGTCAAAGTCCTTGATAACATGTTGCATACATGTGTACAATCAACTTTGGTGGTTATTGGGAATAGATTTGTGGTTAGCTAAGTGTACATACAACAATAATTATCACTTGAGTATTGTGATGACTTCATTTACGCATTGTATGGGAGGATGTATAGGTATTCAATTGGTTGGCTGGGGACGAGGATTATATCATAAAGTGAGACTCAGTGTTGTTAAGCAAGACCTTTTTTATGAGGAAGAATTGGTTAAAATTATTGATCGCAATGTCAGGAAGCTAAGGACATGCGAGACAAGTAGCCCTAGTAATTCAACGATTCAGATACTACTCTACCCTTACTTCAGCCAGTTTTTTGATCACTCGGGGATGAGTGATGGGTAAATTGGTATCTATTGTAACAACATGATTCCGTCGTTAAAGAAAAGCCAATGGGGAAAGAATTGGGGTCAGAACACTTTTTAGTAGTAACTTGGGATTTTCTAGCCTAGTCCAGATTTGGACGAAAGCGTAGTCAGTAAGGTCTAGTGAAATCTGGTAGCAATTGGTTGATCTAATTATTATTTTGATCTGATGAGTAGATAGCTAAGATGTTAATAAACCCATACGACTTTACGAAATTGAATTCGGGAGAGTAGAACTCCCAAAAATGATCTTAGCGTGAATGAGTAGTTTTTGAATGTCAAGGGTTGAAGGTGTGTTGTGAAATGGGGGCTTGGAATTCAAATTCCAACATTCTGTCTCTATGCATGCCACCGTAGAGGGATGGTTGTCGTTGTAGCGGGATGGGCCCCGTCGTAGCAGGACAAACGCGACTTAAGTCAAAAATAAAACCCCAAAAATGTTTTATTCTGTACTTTTATACTTTGAGAGCTAAGGAACGACCCCAGGGGTTTTCTTGATATTTTTCAACCATTCTTGAGGCTAAAGGTAAGGTTTTCCCTCCCCGAATCTATTTTTGGATCCGTAGAATGTAAATTCGTAGATAATTATTGTTGGGGAGGGGTTTTGATTTGAAACTAATGGTGGAAAAAGCCCTAAATTGGGTATTAGGATCTTGGGTTTGGTCTAGGGTTATTGGGTTTGTTATAATCCAGATAATTAGACCTTTGATTGTTGATCCTTGCATAAATTAATTGTTTGTAGAACTAGAACAAGCGGAAAGAATCAAGAAAGTGAAGATTTAAGTGCCTTAGGGGATTCAAGCTTGGATTCGAGGTAGGTGATGGTTGTGATTTTATGTTGGTATGATATATGTTTGTAATTGTTCATTATAATGCATGTATGTATGCGAATGTTGCATTATTGATAACCTTAATCGTACATGAGGATAATTGAATAATTGCATGCCATGAATCACCTCTTGTTGTATGATTGTGAGAATATACACTGTGATTGTGATTGTGGTTTGTTGAATGGATCGGGTGTTGCGTTTCGACACACTAACATGGGATCGGTTGCCACGTTTTGGCATAAACATGAGATCAGTTGCCACATTTCGGCATAAACATGGGATCGGGTACCACATTTTGGTATGCTAACAGTTTGGGTATGGGTTCAATGAGAGGACCATTGAATTGTGCTGTGTATCTATTTGTGATGATTACGTTCATATCTAATGATGATTGATATTGGAAGACTGTATGTTGCTCTAAATTGATAACCAATATGTGTTATTGAGAATGTGGGATGCTACATTGATCCTGAAAATATAACTAATATTGTATATGTTCAGTAAATGCCTGTTTTATAATGTTGTGGTTACTTGCATGTGTTACACTTATTGGGATAGTCGTGCGATCCTACCAGTACACTGCTGCACTTGCCTGTTCTTTGTTGAGTACAGGACATCTTCAGGCGGCTATTGATAGACTTCAGCTAGGTGGATGTTGAGCGTGATTGGATTCAAGAGTGAGTAAGTTCTTTCAGGCTGCCATTGATATTTCTTGTTTAAGTGCACTCTTTTCGGATTTAGACTATTTGTTTAAGGTGTTTTGTTTAGCTTCAAGGTTGTATCCCTTGTTCTTAGACTAGTCATTAGTAGAGTTTTTGTACATTGACTTTCAGGTTCTAGGTGTTGTTCTTCCGCATTAGTTTGGTTAGTTTATTTAAACCTTTGGAGTTTATGGGAACTCTATATAATTTTTGCATTTAAATCTGCTTCTGTAACTTAAATGTCTTAGTATTTTGTTTAAGTTGGTTAGCTAATTAGTATTAATGGTTCTCCAACCGGAGGGTTAGTGTGGGTGTCAATCACGACGTTCTGGATCGTGACATTTTCATTCAAGATATTTTGTACTTTTTAATTAAGTGGCTGTCATATCCACAAATTAGAAAATATCTATTACTCCTTTCATCATCAACAAGACTTCTCTAGAATAAGCATATGTAATTGATTTTATCAAGCCACTCTAAAGTTACAACTCCCATTCTACACGGATGATCTGGATCAGAAGATTTTCCAAACTTTTAATAACTTCTTACCATTTAAGGTATAGTTTTATTCATGTCTTTTTCTTTTTCCACATCTTCTTCTTCTCGAATTTCCTTAGTTTGTGATATACTACGATGGCAATTCTCTATCTACAAAGACACTGTGTTAAAGGAAAAACTAAAATTAAAATTTTGGATTAAGAAAAGAACTTCCTTGAGGATATTTGATTTTGATTTTGATAGTTAGCTTTCCTCTCCCTTCATTTTTTTCCCGAACTCAATCAGATGATCACTACTTTACTTATTTAATTTGTTAATATAAGATGTATGTCTCTTTGAAAATTCTCTGTCAGTACCCTAACTGCTAACGTACTGAAATAAAAAGAAATAGTAACAAGGAAGTTGCCTTAAATCTTGATGCAACCAATGTGTTTGATGAAATTACCAATGAAAGATAAATGTCCACCATCAAATTAATTAACTTGTTCTGTGCAATCACTCAAGCTTTTTACATCATATTACTTGACTTCTACTAAGGATTACAACTTTGTACTCATTGACACATGTTTGCATGTATACAGGGAGAAGAAGTATGAAATAGATAAGTATTTTCAGAGCAGCAGAACGAGCACTGATCCTAATCTAGAATGAAAACAAGGCAATCCAAGACTGATTCAAAAATACAAAAGGAAATTGAAGAAAGACATTCAGATATGTCAACAGTGTCTTTCCTTTTCTCTTTGTTTTTCTCTTACCCAGTTTCTCCATCTTCTTTATTTTTATTCCTCAATCTTTTGTGGTTTGGTTGTGTACAGTTTCTATCTCAAATATTGTTGGAATACATTTTATGAATTAATGTTTTGGCTATATCAAAGAAAATGAGATGGGTTAACCATTGAAATCGATACACCTCTGATTTTCCTCTCCTATTGAAAATTTATCGCGGACAAGAGTTGACAAAATATTTAATTGGATAGTGTGTGTTTGCTATTAGAGAATGTGATGGTTATAATACTTATGATCTCTGGAATGACCAATTTCATATTGTACTATAACTGAAAATCAATATTTTAAGCAAATGTATGTTAACCATGGATGAGAGAAGATAGTGATGCATTTGACTAACCTCTTGACATTGTTGTCTTATCTAGAATGAAACAATTATGTGAAGCTGAAGTAAGCAGCATTAAAGGGTAGATTCGTATAAGCACAAATAAAGAGCCTACACTTCATTGCTCAATCCTCACTCTTCCGGTCTTCACCACTCTTCAGTGATTTCACCTCTCTCAATATAAGCGTATTCTTTTTTTTTTTTTCCATACTGTTTTCCTTTGTTTCATTTTTTTTTCCATGAAATGGGTATTTCTTGACTTCTATCAGAAAGGCACAATTTTTATATGTTTTTAATCTGTTTGTGTAGGAATCCTGAGTTATTCGTATTTGCTCTTTGATTTTCCTTTTGAAGCTTTCTCTTGAAAAAAGGCAAAGCGGAATTCTTGTGAAGGCTCTATTTTTTTAATGTAATTTTAGGTATGTGATTTTGTTTTCATTTTCTTTTCTAAATGTGATTGTTATTTCTAACTCTTACTTTTGTCAATTTTCCCATTTACTTTTGTCAATTTTTTTTATGGTCCGTTATTTTTGGAAGATCATCTTGTAGCTATGAAGAAGTTACTTGTTTGAATATCTATGTTCCACGTTGTCACGGACGTAAACTTTAACTAATACTCTATGCGGCACTTGACAACTTAATCACGAATTTTTCACAATCTTGTAAGGTCAAATTATGCCATTTGAAATTTTGATCGCTAAGAGAATGAATAAAGACAAAGAGATCTTTAAAAGAAGGTTTTTACTCAGAGATAAACATAACATGCGTTTTCTTGTTAATTCAGTTCTTTGTATAACTTTTATGAAAAAAAAAATTAAAAAATTAACGATGATCTCTTTCGATAAAGACATAGATCTTCATCAAAATCTTTCAGATTAGCTTATTATATAGATTTAAAGTTTACTATCAGTTGCTGTGTAGATTATTGTTTAGTTAATATAAGGCAAATTGATGAATAAAAATTGCACGTGCTTCGTTCGGAACTACTCTGGAAATATCCAATTGTAAGTTTCTTAATCGCTCATTGTCTTGCTCTCGATCTCTTTTCATTTTACTTTTGCTCTTGCAAATTCGCCATTTTACTCCCTCCTTTTTGTTTCTCTAATCCTTCCTTTCTCCTACCAGTTCAATTGGTAAAATACCCTACCTAAATTTTATAACTGTTGAAATAAATTTGTGAGCTAACTTTGTGTATACTTTCACTAATTGCTGATCTCTTTGGCTAAATTTCGTAGCGGAATCTTCATGTTTGTTACATTATCTCGCCTTTTGTTTATCCATGGTGTGTGTCGCACACAATTTTTTATGTGTTGATTTGTTTGTCGATTTGGCATGATAAATCAATAATTTAGTTGTAGAGGACAATATTGTATTGGTCTTGTTTTGAGATTCCGTAGATAATTAGGTATTACAAATATCATATTCAATATGATATTTTACCAACTATTTCTGTACTATTAATTTCTCTTTCAGAGTTCACTTTTGTCCATCAAGTTAGTCATGTTGGTCCTCCCAATTTTTCATTCAAGCCCATTAGTGCTCATATGAGGTAATTAATGAGAAAGGATCATGGTTATATTGAGAATGCTAAAAGATTGGCCCTGACATCATCAGTATAAATAAATGAGTTAATATCTCAGATGATTACTCAACTATGTATTATTCTCTTAGAAAGTCATTCAACTATGCATTTTTCTCTTAGAGAGTTACTCAACTTTGAATTTATCTCGAAAGTCACTCAACTATTAAATTGCTATTTTAATTAAATTTTGCTAATATAAATTGTTTATATAAAAAATCAAAATTTTAAAAAATAAAAAATATCATTTAAACCATTTAGTTATTCACCCACTAGACCCGACTCTCTAAAAATATAACATTGACCCATTTTATTGACTTTTTCTCCTCCTCCTGTGCGTTTTTTTTCTAGTTCGCCATTGATGTTTCTTCTTCCTCTTTTAGAGGTAGCTCTTTTAGTTAGGTTTTAATTTAGGCATATCAATTTCAAGCTCTATATTAGGTAGGAAATTAAAGGAATTTGATGGCATGATTTGTTTTCTTGTATTATTTCTCAATTCCTTGATCAGATTTAGATAGTGTCCCATCATCGTGATATGAAGTTCTATTTGTCGCAGGCCCACACCATGATCTGATTGATCCCATGATGAACAAGACTAAACCGTGCAACATAGCTGTTTAAGGATCATTAGCAGCAACAGGATTGCAAGCTAAAGGACTTGGGAGATGAGTTGGAGCCATTTATTTGAGATTCAATTGTTTTCCTTGATTTAGGAGCATAGTCCATCTTCAAAAGTTGAAGTTTGGACTATAAAGAAAGATGCCTAAATCAAAATAGAGGAAGAGGAGATTCCATTATGATTTCTACATAATATAGAGCTTGAAGTCGAGATGCCCAAATTAAAACCTAGCTAAAAAGGGAAGAAGACCCAGCAACAATGGAGAACAAGAAAACAATGCAAAGTAGAAAAGTAGAAATAAAGAGAGGGAATAATTTGGGCGAATAAGGGCAAAATAAAATGGGTCATACTTTATTTTTTAATGGGTTGGATCAAGTGGGTGGATCACTAAATGGTTTAAATGATATTTTTTATTTTTTAAAATTTTGGTTTGTTATATAAATAATTTATAGTAGCAAATTTTTATTAAAATAACAATTAAATAGATTAAGTGACTTTCTGAAAGAAGAGTGGATAGTTAAGTGATTTTTGAATTAAAATTCAAAGTTGAGTGACTTTCTGAAAGAATAATGTATAGTTGAGTGACTTTTGAGTTAAAATTAAAAGTTGAGTGTCTTTTGAGAGAAGAGTACATAGTTAAGTGTGAGATATTCTCATAAATAAATTCAATAATTTCTTAAACCTAATTCAATGGGAACTTATTTACAAAGTAATTCTTTGAATTTCTTCTAATACAATGGATACAAAAATATCTTTTGAGTGATCACAACAGACTTCATTCAAGATGCCTTTCTTAGCATGTCTTACATTAATGTTTGAGCTAAATTTCTTGATTCCCCAATTTCTTTTGAGAACCTTTTTTTTTTAGTCTTGAGTTCTCAAGTTCTCTCTGCTTACATACTTCACTTGACAATGTTTCCTCAAGTGGTTCTGCAATGTGATCTTCGTCAAGTCCGACATATCAAACTTTTAGATATGAAGTGTTTTTTTACATTTTATTCAATTTTCCTTAGATAGATTGAGCAAGAATTCTCAAAGTTTAACAGAGCTAAGTGTACTGCCCCGCAAGGAGCTACATTAAATTCCAGCAGCTCCGGGGGCGAGGCAGATTCGAGTTGCGCCTCAGCGGGTCTCAAGTCGCACATCGATTATTTTCCAGCTTTCGGAGATGACTTGGAGACCTTTGAGGAGCATATAGCAGCCATGACTTTCAGCCAAAAGGGGGCCCCAGCCGAAGGACAAGGCTGCCTTAAGTTAAGGAACACTCCATCTTGTCCCACCATACCTTTGACTTTGTAAAGACACTCTTTTAGTCCTTTATTTTGGGGAACTTGTCCCCAACGTTTTTAGCTTTGTTTTTTAGCTTTTAGACATATATGATAGTGGTTCATTTGTATGAGGACAATTAGAAAATTATCAAGAAAATTGGCACTTGCCTCCCAAAAGTTTGCTTCCCTTTAATTGCTTTCTTGTTGGCTGTTTAGTGGACTGTTCGAGACAGATTGCTGCTGCACGTTTGAGTGCTTGTTTGTGTTAGGACTGAGCATCCGAAGAGCCGTGTAAGCCTTCATTTGCTATCCCACGAGACCTTAGAAAATAGGCCCGTGACAAGTGGTATCAGAACAACGGTTAGAGCATGCCGTCGAAGTCTCAATGCAACGAAGAAGGAGAGCAGGAAGTTCAAAGAGACACTGCCAAGAAACGTGACAAAAGTAGGGTAAGAGAATCTTCCTCCAACCCTCCTGTTTATGGCAGGAGCCTTGGGGAAGAAGGAGAAGTTTTTGATACCAGCCAACTCGACGAGAAGATCCTCGGAGTTGAGGCTAGTTTGTCGGCCTTGAATAGGCGACTTGTGGTTTTTGAAAACAATTTCACTTCTCTTAATATGGTTGCTCTTGAAGGCCTCGATGAGGTGAAAAGTAACCTTGAGGAGCTTGAAGAGGTTAACAAGGAAGAACTGACCGACCTCGAACTCAAGCTCACCGAAGTTCTCTCCTCTCTTTACCGAGAGTTTGAGACTTTGAAGAGGCAGGTTGATGAGACTGTCGTTGCGGGAGTTGCTGGTCCCATTACTGTTCGTGAGACTCGTATCGAAACTCCCAAGTCAAAGGAGTTTCGTGGTGAAAGGAGTGCCCAAGATGTTGAGAACTTCTTGTGGCAAATGGATGCTTATTTTGAACATGTTTGCATGACTTCTGAAGCTGCCAAGATTCGGACAGCAGCCATATATTTGAGCGACACCGCCGTGTTGTAGTGGCGGAGAAAAAGGCAAACATGGAGAAAGGGGTTGCACCATCGATGATTAGGAGTAGTTCAAAGGGGAATTAAAGCGACAATTCTACCCTCAAAACGTAGTGCATGAGGCTCGTCGGAAGTTGAGTGAATTGAAGCAAACCTCCTCAATTTGTGACTATGTGAAGGAATTCACGAGACTCACTCTCCAAATTCCGAGCCTAACCAGCGAGGATTTGCTGATTTACTTCTTGGATGGCCTCCAAAATTGGGCCAAACAAGAACTTCAAAGGTGACAAGTTCGTGACGTTGATGAGGCGATCATAGTGGCAGAATTGCTCACTGATTTTCGAGCAGATGCAGCGAAGGGGAGGGACAATCGGAGCAAAAATGTTCCTCCCAAAGGGGATAGCAGCAGGAATAAGAACAAGCCAGTTCCCAATCGAGGCAGCGATACGAGAGGTAATAATCGTAACCAATATTCTAATTTCTGTAAAAACTATGAGGATTGTAAGAAAGGCGCTTCACATCGTGAGGGTAGCTATATTTGTGGTGAGACTACCCACGCTGCCAGTTATTGTCCATCGTTGAGCAAATTGAGTGCAATGGTTGCTGCCCAAAAGCAGCAAGAACACACTGCCGCGCAAACCAAAGGACCATCCGGGGAGCAACCTGGGCAGACTGGTGGGATGGACAGGAATAAGAACGTTGTTGTTGGTATGTTTAATCACATGGCGTTATTTAATCACATAACGCTTGCTGCGTTGGCTGCCCAGCCGGCTAGTGTAAGGCCGCGCGAATCACGGTTTGTCAATGCCAAGTTGAATGGCAAAGACGTTAGAATTATGGTGGATACTGGTGTAACTCACAACTTTGTAACGAAGGAAAAAGTTAAAGACCTTTGTTTAAGTTATGTTGCTAGTGATACGATGTTGAAAACCGTCAACGCTCTCCCCACTACTGTCCACGATTTTGCTCCTAAAGTCCCCATCGATTTAGGAGGGTGGAAGGGGTTGACAGATTTCACCATTGTGCCCATGAATGTGTTTGACATTGTTTTGGGGCTAGATTTTTGGTATGAGGTTAATGCGTTTATTTCGCCACACCTCAACCAATTGCACATCAATGATGCCGGAGGGTCTTGCGTGGTGCCCCTTATTCGGGTATCACAAAATGGAATTCACTTGTCCGCCATGCAGATTGTTAAGGGCTTCAAGAGAGGAGAACCAACCTTCCTTTCTGCCATTGTTAGAGGCGTCGGAGACTCGATTGAGGCAGCAGCCTTGCCTCACTGTATTGAGCAAGTCCTTTTTGATAATAGGGACGTGATGCCGGAAGAGCTTCCCCAACGGTTGCCACTACGAAGGGAAGTTGATCACCAAATCAAACTAGTTCCCGGGGCAAAGCCACCTGCCATGACACCTTATCGTATGGCACCCCCGGAGTTGGAAGAACTGAGGAAGCAACTCAAGGAGTTGCTGGACGCGGGACATATTAGGCCTTCTAAGGCACCTTTTGGTGCGCCTGTTTTGTTCCAAAAGAAGAATGAAGGGACGTTGCATTTGTGTATTGATTACCGGGCCTTCACCAAGGTCACGGTGAAAAACAAATACCCTATTCCTTTTATTGCAGATTTATTTGATCATTTGGGACAGGCCAAAGTGTTTATAAAGATGGACTTGAGGAAGGGTTACTACTAAGTTCGGATTGTAGAGGGTGACGAACCGAAGACAACTTGTGTCACTCGGTATGGTGCTTTTGAGTGGCTGGTCATGCCTTTCAGCTTGACGAACGCTCCAGCTACGTTTCGTACATTGATGAACAAGTTGTTCCATCCCTTTTTGGATCAGTTTGTAGTCCTTTATTTGGACGATATAGTCGTTTATAGCAACAACATGGAGGAACACGTTGAGCACTTGTGCCAAGTGTTCAAGGTATTGCGCGATAACGACTTGTGTGTGAAGCGGGAAAAATGCAGTTTTGCCTAGCCCACTGTCCAGTTCCTTGGACACACGATCAGCCATCGCGAAATAAGGATGGACAGTGACAAAGTGGAGGCAATTCAAGATTGGGAAGCTCCAACGAAGGTACAAGAATTGCGGTCCTTTCTTGGCCTCGCCAATTACTATCGGCGCTTCATTTTTGGCTATTCTGCTATTGCTACTCCCCTCACCGACTTGCTGAAAAAGAGTCTTGAGTGGGAGTGGACTGATTTATGTCAAACTGCCTTTGAAAAGCTGAAAGTAGCCATTATCAATGAGCTGGTCCTGGTGCTGCCAGATTTCACTAAGGCATTCGAGATTCATACCGACGCGTCTGATTTTGCTATTGGTGGTGTCCTGATGCAAGAGGGCCACCCAGTAGCATTTGAGAGCAGAAAATTGAATGACGTAGAGCGACACTATTCTGCCCATGAGAGGGAGATGACGGCTGTTGTCCATTGCTTATGGACTTGACGTCATTATGTATTGGGTGCTCACTTTGTTGTTAAGACGGACAATGTCGCGACAACTTATTTTCAGTCCCAAAAGAAGCTTACTGCCAAGTTGACCCGTTGGCAAGACTTTTTGGCTGAATTTAATTTCACATTTGAGTACAAGCCGGGGAAGGCCAATGTTGTAGCCGACGCGCTTAGTGGCAAGGCTACCCTTATGGCGATTATCAGTTCGACATGCAACAATGTTATTGATGATATTAAGGAAGGTATGTAGCATGATCCCGTGGCAAAACAACTTATCGTTTTGGCCCAACAAGGCAAGACGAAGAAATTTTGGGAAGAGAATGGCTTGCTGTACACCATAGGCAGACATGTGTACGTGCCAAAATGGGCTAGTCTTCAGCGTACTTTGATTAAGGAGGGTCATGATACAATGTGGGCTAGTCACCCGGGGCAGAAGAGAACGTTAGCGTTGCTGGAGTCTTCTTATTAGTGGTCTCGAATGCGAGATGGCATTGAGGTCTATGTGTGTGCTTGCCTCGTTTGTCAACAAGATAAAGTTGAAACGAAGGCACCAGATGGATTACTTGAGCCACTGCCTATTGCTGAGAAACCATGGGACAGCGTCACCATGGATTTCATCACTTGCTTGCCGAATTCGGAAGGGTTCGGGACTATCATGGTTGTTGTTGATCGCTTCTCGAAATATGTAACCTTCACTGCCACGACAACTAGCTGTAAAGCCAAGGAGGCAGCCCGTATATTCTTGCGAGATGTCGTGAAGCATTGGGGTATACCCAAGCACATTATTAGTGATAGAGATCCTCGATTTACTGGCACATTTTGGAGGGAATTATTCAGCTTGCTTGGATCAGAGTTGCATTTTTCAACCAGCTTTCATCCCCAAACGGATTGATAGACGGAGTGGATCAATGCACTCTTGGAGTGCTATTTGAGGCACTATGTTAGTGCCAATCAGAAGGACTGGGCAAAGTTGCTAGACACTGCCCAATTCTCCTATAATTTGCAGTGGAGTGAGGCAACGGGAACAAGTCCCTTTGAGTTGGCTACCGGGCAGCAGCCCAACACGCCACAATCCTTGCCCGTCGATGCCGTTTTGAAGAGTCCGGGTGCCTATCACATGGCGAAAGCTTGGGAGGAACAAGTCGATCTTACACGATCTTATCTTGATAAAGCAGCCCGAAAGATGAAGAAGTTTGCTGATCGAAAGCGATGGCCAGTCGACTATTGAATTAGGGATGGAGTTATGGTAAAACTCAACCCTAGACAATTCAAGTCGCTACGTGGGGTGAGTCAGAGTTTAATTCGTCGCTATGAAGGTCCTTTCGAGATTATTGCTAAGGCTGGCAAGATCTCATATCGGGTTGACATGCCCCATCACTTGAAGATACATCCAGTCTTTCATGTGAGTCGATTGAAGTCGTATTTCGAAGACGTGGAAGATAAGGGTCGGGGGTAGACCGGTAGAGCTCAAATATTCATTACTCCACCAGCCATGGACAAACAGATCGAGGCAATTATTGATCACCAACTGGTTCGCGGCAAGGGTTGGAACAATTCGAGCTCGCAGTTCCTTGTCCATTGAAAAGGAACGACATCAGAGGAGGCAACGTGGGAGAAGTACGAGGACTTGTGGCAATTTCGCGATAAAGTCCATTCTTATTTGCAGGTATGTGGTGCCGGGGTCGTCGCCAAATCAGGTGGGGGAGCTTGTACCGCCTCGCAAGGAGCTACATTAAATTCCAGCAGCTCCGGGGGCGAGGCAGATTCGAGTTGCGCCTCAGCGGGTCTCAAGCCGCACATCGATTATTTTCCAGCTTTCAAAGATGACTTGGAGACCTTTGAGGAGCATATAGCAGCCATGACTTTCAGCCAAAAGGGGGCCCTAGCCGAAGGGACAAGGCTGCCTTAAGTTAAGGAACACTCTACCTTGTCCCACCATACCTTTGACTTTGTAAAGACACTCTTTTAGTCCTTTATTTTGGGGAACTTGTCCCCAACGTTTTTAGCTTTGTTTTTTTAGCTTTTAGACATATATGATAGTGGTTCATTTGTATGAGGACAATTAGAAAATTATCAAGAAAATTGGCACTTGCCTCCCAAAAGTTTGCTTCCCTTTAATTGCTTTCTTGTTGGCTATTTAGTGGACTGTTCGAGACAGATTGCTGCTACACATTTGAGTGCTTGTTTGTGTTAGGACTGAACATCCAAAGAGCCGTGTAAGCCTTCATTTGATGTCTCACGAGACCTTAGAAAATAGGCCCGTGACATAAGACTCCATTAACCAGCGGAGCTAGCAAGGGCCCAGAGGTTCATCAGTGGAAAATTACATTATTTATACATGGTAAAAGTATTTTTTGTGTATATATAGTAGATGTTGAACCCCCTTTGATCTATTCGTGTGTTTTTACTTGTTATATTCTGAAATTCTGCCTCCACCACTAACATTTAAACTATTATTACATGGAAGAAAGCACAATGGTGATGTCTGAGTACTTGTGTGTTCAGAACAAGGTCGGCATGATATTTGCTATACATGTTCATTCTTATTACTAATATATAAAATTTATACATGTTATTATGTTCTGCAATTGTGAGAATCAGAACTAATAAAGACATTTAGGTGATCCTGAACTTAATAGTCAAGTAAGTTTCTGATTTTTTTTTTACAAGGATTTAAATAAGTTGGTGAAATTTGCTTCTCCTGTACTTGTGCAATGGAATGTATCTCTGCTCCTCAGTTCAATGGGACACAAACTTCAGTTGTTGATATTTGTGTGCTCATGGCTTAGTTAATCAAAATGCTTTATATAATTTTTGTAGTAATAATGCTATAAGCTTACTGATAACAAATAATAATATTATAGGTATATTGAGAGCTTAATATGGGGGCTGCAATGTTTGATCATCTGTTTTGATTTTTTTGAATATGTGAATACTGCATTGACTGTAAGAAACTAAAAGCTGGGCATAAAAATAAATTTTGTTAGTGGCCCTAGGCCTAAACACATGCAGATTATCCTAGATGTTTTTTGATGCTATAATCAGAACAATTATATCCATTTCTTATTTCTCGAACTGGGGACAATGATGTGTGTACCATTCACTGGTTCTGAAAAATCGACAACATCAATTGGATATACAAGAGAGATTTTTCATTTTCTTGTGACAAACAAGAGACTTTATTAAAGAAAATAAGACAAGGGAATAGGATTTTATTAATTTTTAACCGTGTATATCTCATGTTCAACATGTCTTCTGTCTCGAGGAACAAACATTGGTGGACTGAAGCTCGTGTAAATTTGAGCATTAAACGAATCTCTTTCGATTAAGAGCCATGTTTGGGATATGTACTTCTCTCCAATTTTCTTTTCTTTTCCCTCACTTCTTTGAACTCATCACAACTTGGAAGATAGAGTTGTATTTTGTCAACAATCTATATTGTTTGTTTACTTTTCTTTTTCTTATCAAATGTTGTACGAATATTTAGTTTTTTATTTTACTTTAACTTTCATACAAACAACAAAGGGCTATTGGCATTCCTCCATACCTAAGAGGCAATTTTGTAGTATATTTATAAATATAAATTTACATTCCTTACAATTTTGTTATAAAAATAATTTATTTCAAATATCTCGTAATAATTGAATTTTTCTCAAGTAAAATGTATCAAAAATTTTCCTTAATCAATTTGTTGGGCCCGTGCTACCATTTTACCCCTACACTATATAAAAATATTATAAATTATATATATTAATTAATTATTAATTATTAATCCAACTCAAAAGTTAATTTTTTATTTATCAATTATGAGTTATGCCTCTTCAATGGCTCAATCCCATTTTCCAGCAACCATACAACTTCAGCTATTTAAATTGTATATTATTTTCTGTTTTCAAGGCATTTAGTTAGTTTTCCGTATTAAATTAAATATTTTATGTTTTCAAAGCATTTAGTTAGTTTTTCGTATTAAATTAAATATTTTCAGTTTTCTAATCATTTAACTAATGAATGAATGCATAGACTTTTCAATTTTAGAATATGAATAGTTATTTTCATTTTCTATATATATGTTGTAAACTAATTATCATTTTTTAATTCTAATCTTTTTTATAGTTTTCTCTTGTATTTGCTTAGCCTTTGTGTTTGCTAATTACTAATTTTTTAATTTATTTTTCTTTGCTTCAGATCTATCGCATCATCAGGTACATAATAGATATGATAGTCATATCATTGGAATTATGTTTAGTCATGAAGAAGGTAAACATATATTAGGCCAATTCACTGGAAATCTTTTTAGTTTGTTAAGATGTGTCTCATTAGGAAATATAGAGAACTTGTATTGTTTGAAATCCATAAATTAGTAGTAAAAACTAGAATGAAATGGGTACAAATAGAGTGAAATGAATAGTGAGAATGCATATGCCGACTCTGAGAAGCATGTAATTGAGGTATGGTTGTAATTGGATTAAAAAGAGTAATAGAAGTAGATGGATCGTTGTAGCCGATAAGTAACTGCTAACAAACTGATGTACAAACATTATGAGTTTTGTCATCTATACTATATTGTTACATGCTGTAGGGTTTGACCAAATGATAGCAGAAGCTTTCACTAGAAAACAAAGTAAAGCATAATGTTGACCAAACAACATGATCTGAACTTATGTGTTTGGATCCAGTAATCTCAAATTATGCTTTGGACTGTCAACACATATATACATAGCATATGCATAATCATAAACAAGGATTGTTCCATTGTCTTTAGAAAATTGCACCACTTTAGTCAGTTGCACCCCTGATGCTGCCAAATCAGTTGGATTATTTCAACCATTTGTATTAAGTTCTAGCTTGTTTGTGCATATGAATTGATTATGTTATATTTCATAATATTATTATATTTAAACAATTTAGTTAATATTCTCATATAAAATTTACACATGAAGAATTCATAATCCTGAATCAAACAAAGAAAGTTGTATATGAAATTATCTATTACAAATAAATATGATATTTTCAAATGTACCCCGTGAAATTGGCAACGATACATTATCCATCTTAAAGAAGACATATGTTAATCAATATTTCTACATTATGAAATACAATTTTTATTCGGAAACAACATCTTGATATGTATGAGGATATAAGAAGGAGGAGACTATAGTTTCTTAAAAATAAGACACAAACTTTAAGATATGAAACATTTACAAACATAATCAACGTTACTTATGTTTACCTATAAACTATATGTTATTGAAATATTAAAAAAATAAGGAAAGTGCCATACTGCGTATAAGATATATGAGAACTACATAAGAAAAATGTTATACCAATTTAATTGATTGTTTATAGCTACAAACAATTACCATTTCCTAAATTTAGTCACTTATTACTTACATGTTTTTGCATCATCTATATCATTTAAAAAAATTGTACTAATTAACATGGGACACACGTGCAACATCCGAGTTAACCCTCCCAATCGGACAAAGAGGTGGATCATCTAATCTAGTATTATTATAAGTGGGAAGATCTTCACTTCAAAGTTGGATTGCGATTATACTCCTTCACTAAATTTAAATATTATTAATAAAACTAATTAATAAAATATTAAATAATAATTATATGGTATTAATCCATTATATTTCTAGATAGAATAAATTCACGGAATTCTAAAATAGAGTTTGGTAGACGAAGTGTTATTATTAAAAAAACTAATTAGTAAAATATTAAATAATAATTATATGGTATTAATCCATTATATTTCTCGATAGAATTGATTCACAGAATTCTAAAATGAAGTTTGATAGATGAAGTGTTTCGTAACAACAAAAGGCAGTAAATTATATCCTTTAAAAACTGAAATATCCTTAAACATTAAACATTAAAATGTCCTTTGAATTACCAGACATCTTAATATGGCACACTTATTTAGATTTTAGTCAGAAACTTTACATATCCCAACTTTAACCAATCTGATTCTCATAAATGTTATGTATATCATCAATTTTTAAATCACTTTTATAATTCCTGACTTATAATTATATATACCAAAAAGTTATTTTCAAAATCACTTTATATTAATGCATACACTTTGTTATTCCGATGTATAATGTTGATGGATGATTATTGGTGGATGTAATTATATTGCTCATCACAGTCACTTTATGTTAATGCATACACTTAGTTATTCTAATGTATAATCTTTGATGGATGATTGCTGATGGATGTAATTGTTCATCACATATGCAACAAAAAAGAGGTAAATCTATTTATGTTTTTGTTAGTTATTGAGGAAGTTCCTCCATTTTTTAAATCTAGAATTGTTTCTCTCTTTAATTTTTGTTATTTAAAAGTTTTAGAATTCATTAGCATTTTTATTGTTTTTAGTCCACTCTATTTCATCTTATTTCAAATATTTGTGGGATGAACATAATGTACATTTGAAGTTGTATAATTTATTGTGATGCTATAATAATGTAATAGATATTGATAAATTTTTATATATTCTCTTCAAACATTATATGACATCTTCACAACTAATAACTCATGTGAAATCTACGTATCAAAATGATACAATTTCTTAAAACTATTTGATATGATTGTCAGATTGTTAAGCTTTAATTTGGTGTTACACTCCTTCTCTTTTGATTAATTAATTTTATGAATAACTATTTATACATATTTTTATTGTATTTAAATCATTTACAAATATATATACTAAGTAGTGTGAAATACACGCATATTTTCTATTATGAAATTTATTTTTAAAATTATATAGAAATCTTGTAGTAATTACAAGGGACAAACGTGCAACGCACATTCCCAAAAACTAGTATTATTAAAAGTGGGAAGCACCCAAGTTACAAAAATACCCTTATAAAGTAATAATATTATATGTAAATATGTAAATACACATTAATTATAAAGTTACAAATATGTAAATACACATTAATTATAACATTACATTCAACATTATTATTATGTGTTTATGGAAAAAAAAATATAAATACACACTCTTAAAAGTTAGGATTCTTATTTGTTTCTTTTTTCATTTTTTCCTATTATTTTGCTCTATCTTGTTTGTTTAAATACCCAAAAAGGCTTGCAGCTTAAAAAATGCGTCTGTTAAAAATATATTTTAAATGCACCTTACTGAAGAATGCTAAAAGTTACTAACAAAATAAAACTGGACCCACAATCAATTGCTACAAACTTTATGGAAGAAGCCTGAAAGTTTCCAGCAACTGTTATTATTTCTATATTGATTTATAAAAGAATATTTCCTCTACAGCTCATACATAAATGGTAAAAAGGACAAATATACCATCGAACTATCGTAAATGGTATGCAAATACCTTCTGTCATACTTTTGGGACATTGGTGCTCCTGCCGTCCAAAAACTAGAGCATATATACCCTTTATACTAATGGACATACACGTGTCATAATCTTATTCACTGATCCGACATTTATCGACGGATAAGATTGCGCCATGTGTCCCCATTTAGTCTTCCGTTAGAGTGAAGGACATGTATTATCTAGTTTTTGGACGGTAGGAGCACCAATGTCCCAAAAGTATGACGGAGGGTGTCTGCATACCATTTATGAAAGTTCGGAGGTATATTTGTCCTTTTTCCCTACATAAATTAATTTTCGTTACTTTTTTCATATTTCTTTCATTATTAATGTTTTCTTCTCATTACAATTGTAGAAACTATTTGATTGGGGTAAGCTAATGTATCTTGACTGTAGAAGAAGATTCACCAGAGCTTTAACAATAGTTTGGTATGAAGAGTGTTACAACATCAAATACAAAATTGTTCTTAGAATTCGTAGAAATTCAGAAAAGGTACAATTCCTCCATCTCAATTTGTGTGATATTTTTCATTTCTTGAAATTTAATTAAATTATACAAACCTTAATCAATATTGAGAAAACTTACAACTTATAATACTTTTAGTATAGTTTTTTTACTATCTCTGTATTTCTTTATAGTTTGACTTTTTCTGTATTTCTTTATAGTATAGGACGTGCTGATGTACTTAGTATTATATTATTTCACATCATAGTTCATCGATATTCAAAGAAAAAAATATACTAAAATATATGTTGCATTTTAAAGGTTAAACCTCATTGGTGTTCCAATAAAAAGCACGTAGTGACATCAAAACATAATGTAAAATGCTTATTCAGTGCCATATAAATGAAACAAAAACATTATTAGAGTATATATTTTGACTTATTCATTAAGAATCTACCTCCCCTTATTTAATCTAAATTTGTTAAGCTTCATTTTCAATCATCATTCCAAAATAATTTCCATAATACAATTTAAAAAAATCAAGGGATAATGTTACATTTGAACAATAGAGAGAACATGTATAATCAATCGAAGAGAAAATATTGATTCTTTAACAATTACTTCAAGGATCAAACAAAGCACCATCAAGTTCCTGTGTGATAGATAACATAAATATTAATAGAGGATGTCTATGATTCAATCAAATCCTATTGATTGCCAAACCTTTTGGTTTCCTTTGGTTATCAATTAGTATTAATGATGAATTTATGTTAAATTCTTCTATAATTTTAAAAAAAGCTAAATTCTTATATAAATTAACATCAAGAATATTCCTAATCCTCACCCATCATTGGATGAAATAATAAAGGATAACTAAAAAGTATTATGTATATAGAAATTTCCTTCTGCAGCAAAATCAGAGTTACTTAATCGTTTTTGTACATTCATTTTTCTCATACTAATATGTCACATGTTTGGAGCTAATAACATAAAATGTAACTTAATATTTTAATCACCCAATCAAGTCATATTGTTTATCGAATGCCTAATAATTTGAAATACAATAAAGGAGTTATTTGAATAGGTTGATAGTTCATCTGTTTCAAATTATATTTTGAATAGTTTGTGATACTCATTACAATGTGATTTTGACATAACTTATATCGTATTACATATATAATGTTTTTAGGAGATTCACGTGTAAAACATGTCTCCAGAACTAGTATATATATATATATATATCTTCTATTCTTTCTATTTAATGTCTATCTCTTTATATCAGAGGGGAAGAAAGAACTTCAATTTTATTGAGTTTATGTCATGTTTAGTTAAACCCGTTTAAATGTAATGATCCATCCTTTCATTTTAAAAAATACCATCAATAAATTCCTGAGTCTAAAATTGGGTCGATCTAGTCGAGTAAAGCTGGGAACGACCAGCCTTGGCGGAAAAAAATATTTCTCTTAGATAGGATTATCAAGGAAAGGACTGTCTTGGACCACTATAGCAGTCCCTTGACTACTATAGCTCTAGTTGTCCCTTGGCCATCATAGAAGCACTCCACAATAGCCCCAATAATTTTTACTTCTTCTCTTCTTAGTCCATGTTTGAAAAGGGTTGCCTCTTCCTAAAAATGTCCTAGTGTTATATTAAAGAGAAAACCCTTGATAACAGAGAGACAAGTCTCTCAATACGCGCATTTCCAAACCTTATATCTCCAAGAAGGGTTAAGAGACAAGATTGTATTCAATAACCAAACAAATCAATCAAAAGTTAGCAACAAATTCCTCTCTTGACAATAGCAACTTAAGAACTCAAAAACCAGATAAAACTGAATTAAGAACCACCTTAATAAGATCCTAAGAATAGGTATTGATAGTTTCTAGAATTACATAAAAAAATTAAAAATAAATTTGTCTCAAGACCCAAAAATGGAAGAGATTGCACTCATCTATCCCACTACGACAAGTCAACCTCAAACCTAAAAAATGCTAAGAAATGCGGAAAGGAAGACAAGATAAATAAAGGAACAAAAAACTTAGTCATTCTAATATAACCTAAAACCTTGGTGTCACGTGCTCAATCCACTAATGTATTAAGACATAATCGAAAGAAAATTACAAGTTTCAAAAGTCTTTATTTTTCAAATAGAATAAAGCATAAACAAAAAGGAAGAAGAGGGCCCGCCAGGATGACAAGCAGCTACCTCTTAAAATCCTTGTTGAGCCACAGAGAATGGTAGAGAAGAAGAGCAATCAGACAGAACTAGGCTCGTAACCTACATAAGTGTAGAAGCAAGGAGTGAGTACCGAACAACACGGTACTCAACAAGCAACTACTAAATAAAGAAAAATTATTCTAGAATACTAGTACTCCTTTCATACAAACCAAAACTCCTCAAACTATAACCTGCATAAATCAGTCCAACCTAACAAGTTTACAATACATAATTCCCAAGGCTTAACAATCACAATCCAACAATCACAGTTCAACAACCAATAATTTTCAAGTATGCCAATCACACGTACCAAGTATGTCATTCTCAAGTATAAAGTAGATCTATTACAAGTGTCCAGTAGATCAAACTCTTGCAAAAACCATTTCTCTTCGGCACAATATCACTAGCTGGAACCATTTTTCCTTCACCTTTATATTATATCACTAGCTAGAACCATTTCACTTCATTTTTTATCATATAACTTTCCGAAACCATCTCCCTTCGGTATAATATTAGTAGTTGGAACCAATTCCTTAGGGCTTTATAACATATCACTAGCTAGAACCATTTTCCTTCGACTTTCTATTATATCTCTTGTTGGAACCATTTTTTCGTCGGCATGATCACCACATGTCTCTTCACGGTGTAAAGAAATGAATGCAAATAAGAAATTTCACACTATAAGGAAGAGACAACAACTCAAACAATTCAAGTCCACAATAATGCTATCAAAACATTTCATTAATCAACACATTTAGGGTCCACTACAAGGCAATTCACAAAGAATTATGATCAACACATTTCCTCTTTCATCAAGCCCACTTTATTCATTAAGATAAATCAAGTGAAATAATTGAACACATCATGTCATTTTCATTACTCCCCAACACACACAGTGAAGGGAAATAAATGATTTTTCTAGTTTTAAAAGGTTTAGAAATCACTTGCCTCAATTCAATCAAAGATAATCTTAGACTTGATCTTTCCCTTTCCGAACAATGTGAAAAGACACACATTCTTATTCAATCAAGTAATCAAAATAAGATTCTAGAACTATCATTTTGAAAAAGGAGTGAAAATAGTGCACAATCACCATTTTATCTTAGAACTAAAGTTCTTAAAAAACCTTGTTATTTGACAATCAAAATCCCAACTGTCACCCTAGTGTAACACCTCGCTATTTGAAAGAGCTAGAATTAGAAAGAACCATTTTTGGAAAGAATGAAAAAATCTGAAATTTGACAAAGTTATGTTAAGCATAAGTTTTGGGTCAACTTCAAAAAACCATAACTTTTAATACAAGATGAGTTAGGTGGAAAATAAGATGTCAAATGAAAGGACATGGAATTATCTTTCCAACGCCACCAATTTTGCTAATTTTTGAGCTTGTATGAGGGAGATATGCCCATTCGAAGTTGGCCTGTCTAGATAAGGAAAGTTAACCGTATTTTAAAGGGGTATTTTGGACTTTTCCATACCCAATAAATTTATTTCGTTTTTGCTAATTAAGTAGGGGTCTAAACTGAATTGGTTCATTTTATGTACTCACAGGTTTCACGCTAGGGTTTTTAGAGAAAGAACTCAAGAGGCAAAGGAGAAAAAAAAGGTCAAGATTCGTCAAGTTCTTGTGATTTGGTTGTGGATTACACCAAGGGTTAATTCCTACGAGGTATGTGAGGTCACATAGCGTTGGATTTGTTCACCCACGTACCAAACATGTTTATTTCATTGTGAATTCATCCTAAAAAGTTTAAAGTTTGAATGTTCTTGATGTGTTTTTTTGAATTGCTTTCGTTCTTGAATTGGGATGAGGTTAGTGAGTTTCTTTAGATAATCGTTACGATTTCTAGAGTTGTTTTGAGTTAGATTCTTGTGTACATGTTTTGGGTATCTGAATCTAAAGAGAAATTGAAAAAAAGGATCAAATTTAATCTAATTAAGATCAGAAAACAAGTTGGAAAATTCGTCAGGAAGGTCTGGGGAGAAGCTGGCGCAGCGCCCCCCCCCCCCCCCCCCGATGCACCAGGGAGGCTGGGGCGGCGCGCCAGCAGTGCGCCCGAAATAGGTCTCTGAACTTTGGGGATGGCACGGCACGCTAGCAGTGCGCCCATGTCGTCCGCCCCCACCCATTTTTCATCATTTAGCCCGTTTGAGTCTTTTTAAAGTGTACTAACACTTCCTATCAATTTTAACTACTCTAAATAAGTTCTAAACATCTAGAAATCATCCAGAAACATGAATCATAACCTTGAATCCATAAATTCAAATTCAAGAAAAGTTAAGAGCCAAGTCTAGAGAGTTCTTAGAGTCTTTTCAAGAAGTCTTTTGCAAATGCTTTATACTTGTTTTAAGACTTGAGTTTTGAGTTGAGTAAAGAGTAACAAATGAAATTCATTTTCTTCAAAAGAGTATATGGGGACTATGTATTCCCAAAGAGTAAATGTTTTCACATTTAAACAAGAGAGGAAACACCATTTTCTATAAGAGTCTTTGAGCTAGTTTTTGAGTAAAGAGTAAATGTTTTCACATTTAAGACAAGAGAAGAAACACTGATTTCCAGGAGAGCCTTTGGGTTAATTTTTGAGTAATTATCTCAAACCACAAAAAGAGTTATGTCTTAAACATATGAGCTAGTTACATTTTTGGGAGTAGTATTGAGCATCGATTTGGGGACAAGTTGAGTTCAAATAATTCAAAGTCTCCGTAAACTATGTGGTCAACATGAGTAGACTAGGGTCATACTTTTTAAATGATTCCTTAGTTCTTTTTAGCATAGAGTTGTGGATCCACTTAGTAGTTAGGTTCTATACCTCGGCAAGTTATAGGACGGCCCTGGTAGCGTGAGGCAAAATGCTGTATCATTACATAGCTTATAGTGATGGTTGTCGGTTAGAGAAACTCCCACAAAAATATTTTGTATTCTTACATACACCGAGTTATTTGTATTTTCATGTACAAACTAAATTATTATTGTATTTTTCAATACATAGAGTCCTTATCCATGTTTTAAAAGATTTTCTTTATATTGCATTTATATTATTGCTTTATATTGAAATGAGTTGAGTTGAGACCAGGTATGTTCCTTCAATTCCTTTCAAGATTATGTCTTGTTTTAGTATTCCCCTCGCATGCTCATACATTCAATGTACTGATGCCATTTGGCCTGCATCTTTTATGATGCAGATACAAGTAACCAAGATCAACATCCAGTGTGTTGATCCAATTGAGCTTCAGAGTTGTTGGTGAGCCTCCTTGCTTCCGGAGGATCCCTTTTTATTATTTTATCCGTTTAGTTCATTAGGATGTCGTGGGTCTTGTCTCAAAGTTCATCTCAGTTGTTAGAGGCTTCATAGACAGTTGGTTGATGTTAGTTCTTGAGTCTTTCCATTTCAGTTTTGATTTTTGAGACTTGAGTTGCCATTTTGGCTATTTGAATGCTTCTTTTCTTGCACATGTCTTTCAGATCATGCCTCCACGAAGAGCTGTTAGAGGTCGTCTTGCTATAAGGAATGTTGAACCACGGGAACAAGGGGTACCTAATGCACCTGAACTACAACCCAAGGAGAGGTCACCGATACTGAGTTCCGGGAAGCAATCCAGATGTTCAGTCAAGCTGTGACCAATCAAGTTGGACAAAGAGAGAATTGCCAGGAAGTGAATGATACTTCTAGGATCTGTGAGTTCTTAAATATGAATCCTCCAAGCTTCACTGGTTCAATTGTCATTGAGGATCCGAAAAACTTTGTTGAAGATCTTCACAAAGTTTTTGAGATTATGCACATTGCTGATACTGAGAGGGTAGAACTAGTTGCTCACCAAATAAAGGGTGTCGCTAATGGAAAAATAATAGAGCTCAAAGTGCACCACTTGTGAGTTGCTCTTTGTTTGAGGAGGCCTTCTTGGGGCATTTCTTTCCCAGTGAACTGGGAGACACAAAGGTACGAGAATTCCATACTCTTAAGCAGTAATCTATGAGTGGTCATGAGAACAGTTTGAAGTTCACCCAACTGTCTCGCTATGCTCCAAAAATGGTTGCTGACATGAGAAGCAAGATGAGTTTGTTCATTGCTGGGTTGTCTCGTATGTCAAGTAAGGAAGGCGAGATAGCTATGCTGATAGGAGACATGGACATAGCAAGGCTGATGATCCATGTGCAACAGGTTGAGGAAGAGAAGCTGAAAGATAGGGAAGAGTTTCAAAGCAAGAGAGCTACGACAGGGAATGAGTCCAGACAACAGAAGGGTAATGCCAACCAGTTATATTTCCAACAGAAACATAAGGGACCTTCTCCATCATCTTCTAGTGCACTTGCACCAAAGAACAGATGTGACTTCCCAAATCAGAATTTACATAATTTTAGAGCTAGACCTGCACATTTTCAAGGTAGTGTGGCACAAGGGGGTAATAAGATTTATGCATGTGCTAAGTTTGGTAGGATCCACTCAAGGGTGTGTCGTGATGGCTCCACTAGTTGCTTCAAGTGTGGTCAGAATTGTCATTTTATGAAAGAGTGTCCTAAGAACAAACAAGGTAGTAGTAATGGGAGCAATAGAGCCCAATCTTCTTTAGTTGCTCCACCAGACAGAGCTGCTTCTAGAGGAGCTACTTCAGGGAAAGGCGGAGGAGCAAACCGTCTTAATGCTATCACTAGTCTCCAAGATCAAGAGGATTCGCCAGATGTTGTCATTGTTATTATCCAAGTCTTTAACTTTGATGTTTATGCTTTGCTACATCCAGGAGCGAGTCCATGTTTTGTGACCCCTTATGTTGCGATGAATTTTTATGTTCTTCCTGAGAAACTTCTTGAGTCCTTCAGTGTTTCTACACATGTTGGTGAGTCTATTCTAGCTGAGAGAGTTTATCGTGATTGTACCATTTTCATTAATCACAAGAGCACCAGGGCTGACTTGGTTGAGTTAGATATGGTAGATTTTGCTGTCATTCTAGGTATGGAGTGGCTTCATGCCTATTATGCCTCAGTCGATTATAGAACTCGAGTTATTAAGTTCCAGTGTCCTAATGAGCCATTTATAAAGTGGAAGAGTAGTTCAACAGTGCCTAAGGGTCGTTTTATTTTGTACCTAAAGGCAAGAAAGTTAGTTTCCAAGGGGTGCGTTTATCACTTAGTACGAATTAATGTGTCTAGTGTTGAGATACCTTTTATTTAGTCAGTTCTAGTAGTAAAAGAGTTTCCAGAAGTCTTTCCAGATGATCTTCCCGGAGTCCCTCCTAAGAGAGAAATAGACTTCAGTATAGATTTCTTCTCGATACTTGTCCTATATCAATTTCGCCAGATAGAATGGCACCAACATATTTAAAAGAGCTAAAAAAGAAGTGGAAAGATCTCTTTGAGAAATGTTTTATTCGACCTAGTTTCTCACCTTGGGGCGCTTCGATCTTATTTGTGAGAAATTAGAAGGATGGTTCAATTAGAATGTGTAAAGATTACCGTTAGTTGAACAAGGTTACTATCAAGAATACGTATCCTTTTTCGAGAATTGATGATCTCTTTGAACAACTTCAGGGTGCCACTTATTTTTCTAAGATAGACCTCAGATCAGGCTATCATCTGTTGAGAGTAAGGGAATGTGATATCCCTAAGACAACTTTTAGGACCCGTTATGGTCATTATGAGTTCTTAGTTATGTCCTTTTGTTTGACCAATGTTCCTGTAACATTCATGGACATTATGAATAAAGTATTCAAGCCTTATTTAGATATGTTTGTTATCGTGTTCATTGATGACATTCTAATTTATTCAAGGAATGAGGAAGATCATGCTAGTCATCCCAGAGTAGTTCTCCAAACTCCAAAGGATAGATAGTTGTATGCCAAATTCTCTAAGTGTTAGTTGTGGCTTGAGTCTGAGGCATTATTAGGTCACATTGTTTCCAGTGATGGAATTCAAGTTAATACTAAAAAAATAGAGACAGTACAGAAATGGCTTAGACCCACATCTCCAACTGATATTAGGTGTTTCTTGGGATTGGATGGACATTATAGAAGGTTCGTTGAAGGGTTCTCACCTATTTCATCTCCAGAGTTGGATTGGGTTGTGTGTTAATGCAGAATGACAAAGTTATAGTTTATGCCTCCAGACAACTGAAAGTTCATGAGAAGAATTACCCAACCCATGATCTAGAGTTGAATGCCGTAGTATTCGCTTTGAAAATATGGCATCACTATCTTTATGGTGTTCATGTAGATATGTTCATCGATCACAAGAGCCTTCAATATGTGTTTTGTCAGAAAGAACTTAAT